>OZ020510.1:93523834-94123834 GCA_963971375.1 Platycheirus rosarum
TGCTCTAGTTTTCTTTCGTTGGAGGAATGTGTCAGCATTCTAAACGGAGATCGTGGCTGTAAGAGTCTTATACGCTATGTTTCACATGCACACAATTTTCGAAATGATTATTTGAGTATGTTTTAAAACCCAATGGAACATAAATTATGGTTCAAATCTAAAATAATATACATTATATGCAGTTCCTTTAACAATCTATAAAGATTAAGCTCAATAATTTTTGTTTTCGCTAAACTAGAAGCTCATTAATTTATTTTTGTTTTGACTAAACTAAAAGTCCCTTTTGTTAAATCAATTTTAAAAATTAAATTTGAATATTCTTTTCTTATATATATATAGAATATATATATACTTTAATTATGTATTATGTTTTATACATTAAATTTTTTACTTTGTTATTTTTTTTCTCTTATGTATTTTAATATACATAAATTATTTTTCTCTCTCCTTATTGTAATTTTTATTTGATTTTTATCCGGCAGACGGCTTACTAAGCCATGCTTTGTTACTCTTTAAGAACAAAATTTTGTATCTTTTTAATTTTGAAAAATAAATTTGAAATTGATTGAATGAATGAATACACGTATGTTCTTCCATCTCTCAAAAATGTGTTTTCAGCGTAGAGCACTAAATTAGTCATCTGATACGGACGTTTTTATCATTTTATTGGGCAACATGGGTACACTTCCCGCCAATCTTAATTTTAAAAGAAGTAATTACCTTTCATTTGATACCAAATTCATCTCGATGAGTAACTTAACTTTAATGGTAAATTCACATTTAATTAATATAGCTACAACCTTTTTTAAATGCTCCACATTACTTGGGCATACATTTGTTTTTTTTTTTTTTTTTAACTATGAAATAGTTACCTGAAATTCTTATATATATTAAAATGACATAGTTTGAGTATTGAATTGATATAAATATTTTTCATTAACTCAATGAGTAACAGGAAAAACATGCTTTAAAAGAAAACCGCGCAATTTTGCCTACCCTCATAAAATCAGGCCAAGTGATAGAACTGCCAAGCTTTAACCCGGAAGACCTCTTAATTTTTAAAGAAGAAGTAATTACCTTTCATTTGATACCAACTTCATCCTTTAACTCGATGAGTAACTTAACTTTAATGGTAAATTCACATTTAATTAATATAGCTACAACCTTTTTTAAATGCTCCACATTACTTGGGCATACATTTGTTTTTTTTTTTTTAAACTATGAAATAGTTACCTGAAATTCTTATATGTATTAAAATGACATAGTTTGAGCATTGATTAGATATAATTTTTTTTCATTAACTCAATGAGTAACAGGAAAAACATGCTTTAAAAGAAAACCGCGCAATTTTGCCTACCCTCATAAAATCAGGCCAAGTGATAAAACTGCCAAGCTTTAACCCGGAAGACCTCTTAATTTTTAAAGAAGAAGTAATTACCTTTCATTTGATACCAAATTCATCCTTTAACTCGACGATTAACTTTCTTTAATTGTATATTCACCTTTAATGAATATGCAAGTTTTTTCGAAACGATCGGTATTAACTCGTCAAATATTTGGGTTGTTTGAAAAACTGTTGGGGTGTTACCTGAGATTCTTATATAGTCTGACCATTGATTTGACATCCATTTTATTAATTAAGTCCATTAATAGGAAAAAAATAACTTTCAAACAAAAAACCCCCCCATGCTTCCTATCCACATAAAATCAGGTCTAGTGAAAAAACTGCCAAGCTTTCACCCGGAATCTCAAAAGCATATGTAATTACCTTTCATTTTATACCAAATTCATCCTTTAACTCGATGAGTACAAAAGTCACAAACAATCAACCACTTTAATGACCCCTCCCTACAATCCCACCAGGATTTCAAGAGGAAGACCTGTGTTTTTTGTTATACTAATTGAGACTTAGACCACCATGGCAAAATGGTGCTTTAACTCGACGAGTACACAGTCACCCAATAAACATGCCCTATTTTGCCCTCCCACGCCAATCGCACCAGGATTAGGACTGAAAGACCTGGGGCCTGTACCACTAAACTACAAGTATTGTACAAGAGACACATTTTAACAAATTACAATTGTCGGTGTACTACAACGCTATACAAGCAAAATTAATTTCAAAATTTCGAAAAATTTCAAATTTCACAAAAGCAATTTCCCATGTTCTGTTCTGTACCATAAAGCTACAAGTGTTAATAAAATTTAACAAATCATTGTTAAATTGTTAGAAAAACTTAACGTACCAATTAAAAATTGTTAAGTAGTTACAAGTTGGATTTTTAAATGTTTTATATATAAATTTCAATATTTTGTCTCACATAAAGACAGTACATGCGTTTTACTTGCGATGTGGCATGTTTTAGTAAAAAAAAATATATTGGTGGTAAAAACGGTAATCCGCATATGACCTTTTTTTTTCTTCGACGAACTGATTACAATAAAATTTGATATTTGCGAAGATGTAGGTAGCGAAAGTAATTTAACATAAAAACATTTTGGAATAACTTTTTTTTGTATTTTAAGTATTTTTTATTTTTTTTTGAAAAATTGATGTTTTAAAAACCGGTTAAAGAATTTTTTTTAATTTTATTTTTAAATCATATCATTTTTGTGCTTAAGTCTGCATTCCTTATTTATTTTTGTTTTAACTTTCAAAAAAGTTGTTAAATATACCTAACCGTTTCATTAAAAAACCGTTCCTACGATTTTGAAAAATAAATACACTTCTAATTTTTTTTAAAGAAGGAAAATAGCGCTTAAATTATATCGCTGAAAACTGTTTTACGAAATTTTTTTCGAAAAATCAAAAGTCAAAAAAATCTAATGAAAACTTTGAAAACTTTTTCCTTCCTTGGTTACTGATGCCGAAAATCCACCAATTAACACATCTTTTTTTCGCGCATTTTGACCAATACTTTCATTACCTGTCTCCTCATCGTCTAGCCGTGACGAGCTTACTTGTACAACTAAATTGTACAAAAAAGGGAAATTTGCAAATTTAACAATTGTATCTGCTTTCTTTTGTGGTACAGAAATGATAATTACTTGTTATATGTACATACATAGTACAAATTTGCTTGTAAAATTGTTAAAATGTAGTTTTGTTTTATAGGCCCCTGGCGTTTTTGCACCTACTCCAATTCATCTCTTACTAGAAAACTGAAATTTTCTTTAACTCGATGAGTTAGGTGTTTTTGCAGCCGCCGCCCTCTCTTGGTGCACCCAACGATAAGGCGTTCTTCATGAGGTGTTAATTTCTTTGGTTGGCCTTTTTGCTTTTTAAATTCCACCCGTCCCTCATTTCGATATCGTCGCACAATGTCTCCAACAGTGTTGGCTTTCATGTCTAATATTTCTCCTACTTTTATATAAGTTAAACCTTTTAAATAGTGGTTTATAACTAACATTATTTTTTCCAGCGAAGAATTTCTTCCTTTGCGGCCCATGGTGTTTTTTTTTATATTCACGAATATTTTTATACGAAATTCAAAGGATACTTTACTATGCAAACAATGTGAAACTGACATTGAAATTCAAAAACGGGGTCCCTTTTGGCTTTTATAAAAATTGCCCATGAATTTAGAACAATACATAAAAAGAGTGGAGCTAAAAACGATAGTTAAAATTCATATGTTTTTAGACAAAATAATGCATTTTTAAAATATAGGATAGTAGAAACCGAATATTAATGACAGCCTACATACATATGTATGTCGGTTCAGATGTAGGTACAGAATATTTCAATACTTTGGATTTCGCAATACAATAACTGTCTTCAATTTTATTCCAAAAATATATTGGGGCGTGCAAGTGCAATCCACATTGTATAACTTTTATAACAACACTATTTAAAAAAAGCAATTTTTATAGACAGTTTTTTGAAAAAATTTGACATTTTGAGAACAAAATAAAAAAAAATAGTCAATTTTGATATTTTTTCAAAATTAATATAATTTTAATTAAACTTGTTTTGAGTATTTGTTACTTCATTTCATTTTAAATCAAACAGTGTAGTTTTCGAAAAAAAATTAATTTACCAAAACTACTTTCTTATATATTTTTGCTACATACATTATACTATTTACAGTTTACACATCGATAATTTTGCCTCAACAAAGTAATAACAGATTCTTGTAGAGGGACTAAATGCAATTATTTTTACAATGCTTAAGCGTTAAGACAATTTTCTTAAAAATTACTCAAAATGAAAAGAAAAAATAAATTGCACGACTGGATCGCACGTACTTGCTCATAATGTGCGGTGACATTGCAGAATAAAATTAAAGAAAATTAAAGTGAACGTCAAAGCATTGTGACTTTTGATTATTCGAATAAAGCAGGTTAAATTGTATTGGCTGAAATAATTTAAACGCTATTTTATTTCTTAAGGAAATGTGAAAAGTGTGAATTTTTTTTTCAAAATCGTAGGAGTGGTTTTTAAAAAAAACGGTTTTTTAACAACTTTTTTTCAAACTTAAAAAAAATAATTCAAGAATACTAACATAAGCACAAAAATAAATTTAAAAACTAAATTTAAAAAAAAAATCACTTACCCATTTTCAAAATATTGATTTTTCAAAAAAAAAAAAAATTAAAAAATATTAAAAATACGAAAAAAAAGTTTTCGAAAAAACATAATGCGAAATTACTTAGGCTACCAATATCTTCCTATATATAAAATTTTGATAGTCATCGGATCACCAGTTTATGATAAAGTCGAAGAAAAGAAAGCGGTCCTATGGGAGGAATATAGTACACCGATTTTTTTTCATATAAATTCTGGGTGCGAGAAAAATAAGCTTTTACATAACGGTTATATAACAGGTACCGTTATTTTTTTAGCTAAAAAAAATTCAAAAAAATCCCCGGTAGAATGTCAGAATAACCTTAAGTTCTAAGTTCGAAGACAGACGGACAGAATTTTTCCAGTAACTCAAATATGTTTCTCTATCGTCGTAATGTCATGTTTGATTGTTATCTCAAAATCTTTAATCTGCATAACTTGCATTATAGTACCTATAATCCCAAGTAATCATTAAGTAAAAACAATGTACACAATTATAAATTTTCTGAAAGACAGAAATTTGGCCATAATTTTAATTTTTAAGTCAGGTTATGTTGGTCAATAGTTTTTGAAAAAATTAACTTATGTTCTTGTAAGCATATGCAAAGTTATTTTTTTAATTCAAAGAATCTGTATATAACCCAATATCACACCTACCCCAAATTATATAGTAATGCAAGCAATAGGGTTGCAGGTGCCCCCTGCATACCACCCCTCATACCTGCCTACTAAACCAGGTTTGGTCAATTTCAATTTTCTCAAAAACTAGAACACATAAAATAATCTGGTTTTCAATGTTCAATTTAAAACTAATAGGAGTAACAAATAATTAATGGAATTTGATATGTATTATCCCAATATAATAAAAAATATCAATGTTAACTATTTTTTTAAATTTTTCTATTCCATTTTTAGTATTTTTTTTTAGAAAATTGCCCCTACCGCCCAAATGGACACGACTGGGTCGCACGAGTAACATTAACGTTGAAAACAAGACAGTTTGATTTTATAAAAAGTATTATAAACCACAATACTTAACGGTTTTTAGTAAAAATAAAGTAAGCCATCACACTCCTTGTATAATAAAAAAATTAGGAAAAAAGTATTTCGAAAATTGTAGGACCGATTTTGATAAAATCCTGTTTTTTATTTTTAGTTTTTTGAAAAAAATATTTTTTTGAAATTTTGGTATGCATTTTTTTAGAATTTATTAATATACATGTGATTATAACATTTAAAATAATGTTTTTAGTTTCAAAAGTATTGAGTTTTCAAAAAAAAAATCAAAAGTTAATTTTAATTAGAAGAAAAGTTATTCAAAAATTTGATAAGCAGAATTAATTTGGCTACCTAGATCTTCTCAAATATAACATTTGACAGAAATCCAAACATCCGTTACCGAGAAAGCCGTTTAGGCTGCAGCTCGTTATACATACTGACAGACAGGTAGACAGACATTTTTCCTTTTCACTTTTTTAGACTTCTCTATGATCCTAATGTCATGTTTCATTGTTATCTCAATTTTTTTTTATATTCACGAATCCTAAACTTCCCTTATAGTCCCTATAATCGCAAGTAAAAATGCTTGTATCTAACGTTTGTACAAAAATGCATTATTATTTGTTGTCGCCTGAGTTATCATACTCTTGCCTTCTAGTTATTTTTAAATAATAGTTCTTTTTTCCTTTTGAGTATTTTTTTGAGAAAATGTATCGTCCCGTCTAAACGGGGTGAGTTAGAGCGCCCTCCCATTGTAAAAAAAAAATGTATTTAGTCCCCCTACAAGAATCTATTATTACTTTGCTGTGGCAAAATTATAGTACTATCCCCGAAATGTGTAAAAAGTATGTAGCAAAAAAACATATAAGAAATTAGGTTTGGAAAATTTTACTTTTCTCGAAAAATTGAACATATAAAACCAACTAGATTTCACAGTTTAATTATTTAATTTTAATTTAACTGAACTTTGAAAAAAAAAATCAAAATAAAGTTTTTTTTCATTTTCTCATATTTTTTGTATTTTAATTAAATAACAGATGTATTTCTTATGTCGGGGCCGTCCAATATTGCTTAATCCATTGATTCTGTGGTTCGATGACAGCTTTTTATTTTATTTTTACTGATTATAATGTAATGAATAAAAGTAGACGAACGGGCCTATTATTTCCCGGCGTTTGTTGTGTAATTTTTTATAACTATTCATAACCTTATTCATTCCGCCTTACTTTTTACTTGATTACGAACAGGCAGCTTTTTGTTTTGATTTAGCGATTTTTTTAAAACCCTTCACTAATCTAAGAAAAACCAATTGCAAAATGAATGAAGGATATATTATGTTAACATTGGGATTAAGTTGATAAATGCAACTTTTATGACTTTTTTCCTAAAAGGTCATAAAATTTACCTGATTTTTTGTCTCACTTGAATAAGAACAATAGCTTAATCTACCTGTTAGAAGTTCAAAAGGTAAAAAAAACAGTACAAAATGTGTTATAATATATATATATAAATAAATGTTGGTTTTATTCAAAGAGTAAAAATAGTTTTTAGTAATGGGTACAACCTCCTAAAGTTTTTTTTTTACAACCTCCTAATCGCTGAATTACTTTAACTAGCCTTCTGTTCATAGCGCAGTGTGAAATAATCCAGCGAAATTTCGGACCAGGCTCGTATTATGGCCACAATAATCTCTTCCGTTTCATCATATTGCCTTTCTCCTACGTAGACTTTTCTTGAAAGCCAACCCCATACATTTTCCATGATGTTCAGGTCGGGTGAATGTGGCGGCTCAGTGGTTCTGAATCCATGCTTTTGTTGGCAGTGCACTATGTATAGGTGCATTGTCTTGTTCTCAATCCGAAATAGAAATAATGATAGAAAACGCTAAAAGTACCAAAGCTCCTGGAGAGGACAGAATACCTGTCGATTTTTTTAAAAGTTTAACACCCGAATTTTTAAGACTCCTTACTGTCGAATTCAATAGAATCTTCGAGACATCTGATGCTCCCAATAGAGTCCGGACAGCAATTATGTTTCCGTTACATAAAAAAGGAAATCTTGAAGATCCAACAAACTACAGGGGCATTTCATTTTTAAACACAGCTACTAAGCTTTTTAGTTCAGCACTTTATACTAGGCTCTGCGATTGGATTGGACTCAAGGGAATTTTGAACGAATTCCAAGCTGGGTTCAGGAAGAATTACTCAACTGTCGACCAAATATTCTCTTTAATAAATATCGCGGAAATTTATAAGAAGAATGGAAAAAAGCTCTACGCCTATTTTGTTGACTTTCGGGCAGCGTTTGACTCCATCCCACGGGAAGCACTTTTTTATAAACTCTTTAATTATGGAATTTCAACAAAAATCATTTCAGTCATTAAAGCAATGTACAAAGATAATATAGCGAGAGTGTGGGACGGGAATCTGCTTTCGGATGAGTTTTGTACTTCGATGGGAGTTAAGCAAGGATGTGTCCTGAGTACCCTTCGTTTCATTTTATACATTAATGACATCACTGAATCTGTAAAAGGTGGCATAGTGCTGGGTGGAAAAACTATCCCAGGTCTCATGTATACAGACGATATAGTTTTCCTAGCCGATTCTATAGACGGGATGCAGTTGATGATGAATAGACTTCAACGCTATTGCAAGATGATGATATTTAGAAGAGGCGGCGGGAGATACTCAAGACAGGAAAAGTGGACGTTCGAAGAGGAGGCAGTGGAAATAGTTAAGGAGTAAAAATACCTAGGAGTCTTGATCACACCAAACTTGAACTTAGATAAGCACCTCCGTTCAAAAGTAGCAGAAGCTAAACGTGCCATGGTTTCGGTATGTCTGCTATTAGACGATGAAACTAGATGCATGCACCTTGTTCGAATTCTTCTTTGTTTTTTCATCTCTGTCGCAAGTGCCATTACATGATGAATTTAGTTTCATGAAACAAGTTTGACAGTTCTCTTTCATTTTCATTTTTCATCATCATTTGCAATGAATCTGCTCTTTTAACCCTATCGATGTAATGACTGTGTTTAACCACATACACATTTTTCCTGGAATCATAAAGACATAATATGTCCAAATTAAGTACCTTAAACCACAAAAAATTACATTCCACCTTATTTTCACTCATTTTTGTTCCTTTATTTTGAATCTTATCAGAAGTTTACTCTGGGCACAACGAAACCAAGTGATAAAGAATTAAAGAAAGCGAACAAGAGAAAAGAAAAACGTCAAACAGATTCTTCGAACATGCTACCCGTGCGACACACGATAGCTTTTTTCCTGCCTCATCTTTTCGATTTTTTTCTCCCTTTTGCATTTACTATGTTCGAAGAATTCGAACAAGGTGCATGCATCTAGTTTCATCGTCTAATAGCAGACTATGGAGAAACTGCTATTTAAAGAACAACGTTTCCTACATAGCCAAATACAAAGTTTTTAGAGCAACTGCTATCGCAATACTGTTTTACGCGGCCCAAGTTTGGGGTTATCTCCCGTTTGAAGCGGTGGAAAAGTTTTTGCGTTTTTTCATCAAAACCACTCTTAGACTCCCAAGTACATCGCCCAACTATATGCTGCACCTTGAAACAGGATTAGGTCCTCTTTTCCTGGATACACTCAATTTGCATTTTAATTATGTGACAAGAGTTATGGCGATGGGAGAAAATAGGATTCCGAGACTGGTACTATCTCAAATCATGAATTCTGGAGGAGGGTGTGTAAGAGAATGGTATAAACTGGAAACCGATTGCTCAATAAATTTCACACTACCAACTGAAGAAAGCCCTGCATCTATCAAATTGAAATTCGATGATTTGTTAATGAAAGTCGGGAAAAGAATGTACGACAAGTTTATTGAGGAAGCAGAATCGTCAATATACAGATCTTACTACAGTAGAGTAAACCACTTTTTAGACCAAAAGACCTATTTCTTGGCTGACAACACCGCAGACAAAATCAGTTTGATTTTTAAAGTAAGAGGCGAACTCATCCGTCTGAACTTTATTCCTCATCGTCCAGATCTTCCTATTTTGTGTGATTTATGTAATCGCAGAGAACGAGAAGACGTTTTCCACTTTTTGGGAGTTTTTCCAATTTTCAAAGAATTCCGTAAGCGATACTTTGGAGCGGAAACCCTTAATTTAGAAGAATCGATAAATTTGTTAAATGGAGAAAGAGGTTGGGACCTTTTATACAAGTATTGTTTGAACGCGTTTCGGTACAGAAGATGTATAGTTCATGAAAGTTTTTGAAGATTCGAAAATTGTTAAATTAAGTAATGAAATATTTTATATTAGTTTTTCTTTAGTGTGTGTACACATAATTTATAATGCAAATGTTAGTCTGGTAGACGGCCTCAGACCAGGCCATTTAAAGACATGATATATAATTTATTCAAGGAAAATTGTGATTTGTATTAAAAATATTTTTTGAAGTCAATAAACTAAACTAAACTAAACTAAACTTGTCTTGTTGGAAATTCGCTCGATGTCCAGCAAATATCTCCGAAAACTGCAGAAAAGCAGTATCCATATTCCGTTATAGCTAATTGCCCGTATTTGAAGATGTATTTCTTCTTTTCTCAAGTCATCGAAATAACAGCTGTATGCATCAGGTCCGTCCAAATAATTTTTTTTTTCATCCGAAAGACGACGGTATGCCAATCCGTCTCGGTTCCACCTTTTGTGACTTGTTGCAAAATCAAGCCACTGGATCTTACGTGCCGCATTCAATGGTGGTTTCTTTTACATTTTTTCATTGCGAATATGGCTGGCCTTCTGTATTATGAACAGTCGACCTGCTAGCTGCAAGAATGATAGAATACAAGATTACGCCGACGAGAATCCGCCATTGCGTACATTTTTTGACGCCTATGACGTAGGCAGAGACTTGTGGAGTAAACAAATATTTCGTTGCGGCAGTAGATTTTCTGTGTTTTATTATTTATTTGTAATTGATTTGTGTTTATTTGAAACAAATTAAAAAAAACAAGGGTCTTCATTGGCAATATTCCAGGCAATACATTGCCCAATTCATTGCCACTGCCCTCATATTGTCTAGTGGAGACGCTGAAGCAATAGCAAAAGCAATATTGCCTGGTAGACTAAAGGCAATTATTGCTTTTTTTTCAATCGCAAAAGCAATATTCTCTCAAACTTCTCATTTTCAAAATGGCTGACAATAATATTATTTGAAAACAAGGGCGTTCGATTGAAATTCCCTGCAATGATTGCTATTCTCATTGCGTCAAATATTGCCTTTGGAGCAGCAACGTAAGTTTTAATTTTTTAAATTTAATTTTTTTTTTTAAGAACGGACTACTTAACATTTCTTCCTGCTGTTCAGGATTCGAAGGAAGGGTGTTTGACTTTAGTCCCTACTTTTTGAATCGAGTGTACTACCAAATACAGTATCCAGAAACTGTAGGTAATTAAGTAGAAGATCGGTTAGATTTTCAAACATTTTGTTGATGGTGCACATGAGTGCTTTAAGAAAAATTGCCGATTCTGTCAACTGTGATGACCTACTTACTATTTATCGCTCTATCATAATAGAAAAGAAAAGAAAATTTAACAAAATAAGCAAATAAATAAAAACATGACACAAATGCATTTCTTTTTCGAGTTTTTTATTGCTTCACTTTATTCACTGAATTTGATCTTTATTTTACAGAAATTTCTTAGCTCTGTCTTCCAACAAATAGTAAAATATTACAAAAAAAAAAACTCCTCCATTAAGGACGGCCGTGAAAGGATCTAAAGGGTCTTTTATTAAGCCGTTTCTAACTTTAAATTTAAATAAAACAGTGTGAGATATCATCGACATTTTTTATTCGTTTGAAAGGTCTATCGAATATAACATCGTTAAAATGTCCACCGCGGCTTCTTTTGGTGGCACGCATCCGAAGTGTCGAATTTACCATGACTAGCACATAAATCGGGGTGAATTTTGTCGATGGCAATGTTTATGTTAGCTTCGAGGGCCGCTGTGGTTTGTGGCCTATTCGCCTAGACCTGCGACTTAAGAAAACCCCACAAAAAAGTCTAATGGGGTCCAATCAAATGATCTCGGTGGCCAGTTAACATCACCTCTACGTGGGATGACCATGCGTCCGTAAATAAGCGAAGCGCAATTTTATGACCTCTTCATCAGTCATCACTCAAAGATTAGTAGAAAATTACGAAAATTGTGTCTTCCACCAAGTAACACAGTTCCTGTCAGTATCCAGAAGCTGGAATTAAATTAAAGATCAGCTACATTTTCTATTATTACATAAGCTTTTCCTAATCTCAATGTGGCTCCCTGTAAAATTACTTTTTCATTATTCGTAGGCTTCAAAAACCAACACAAGTACATTCGATTTGTACATTGTAGGAACTCTTGCCCTACACACAAATGTAAATCAGAAATTGGTCAAAAACAGAAATTTTAAAGAATATATTGAAAGCACATTTCTCCGTTTAATTAAACAATATTTGTTCGGTGAATATTGGAAGAACTAAAATTAAAACATTGTAAAGGGCAACCATTCGTGAAATTAAATTAAAACCCAGAAAATGGCAAGTCACTGTCTACATCACAGAAAAAAATCATTTTTTTTTCATTTGACAACTCGGCGTAATCTTGTATTCACGTATCGCCCACGTTATCTGACATGTTCTTGCTTTGCTGACTCTTCCTTTACAGTTTTTTGCACACCTCTCCGTGTCCTTAATAAAGCTGTGTACAACAGTAGCGTCTCTTCCATAGGTTTGCGGGTTATTGAAAGAAAGCCATTAGCTCAACTCCAACGCACTTAGTTCAATGTAGACCCATTGTGATGCCCATTTGAGGACTTACAAATTCCTCAACTCACCATACTCGTAGTTCATTTTACTTCCATAGTTTGAAAGCTTCATCCTGGGGTGTCCAACCATCCGCTTTCTCTAGCGAATCTGCAAAGATTGGACACTCTGATAGTTCTTTGATGTTTTGAAAGAGTTTTATTTCTTAGGTGGCAGAGACTAGTTCAAAGGCAGAGGAAGTGGGTTATGCTCTCATGTTCTTCCTCGTCAATACATCCTCTGCACAAGTCATTTTCAGTAAGACGTAGTTTTTTAGCGTGATATCTTAGCATGTCATGGCCAGTTAAAACACCTACCACCGTCGATACTGACCTTATGTCTTTTTGCGTTATTGTATTATAACCTTAATTCTGAGATCGCATAACGGAGGTCTTACGACATTTTCTGAGAGTTCTAGGCTTTGTGCTGAGCCTTTTCTTGCCGATTCGTCAGCTTTTTCATTTCTCATGACTACCGCGCTACCAGAGATCCAGCAGAGTTTTATGGTGTTGCAAGAACTTTAAGCTCTTCGCGACAGCTTTTCACAAGCTTGGACTTTATTTCAACAGCAGATATTGCTTTTATTGCTGCCTGGCTATCAATAAAAATGGTAATATCGTCTCACGGCAGTGCCGTCCTTGACACCACTTTGGCCGCTTTCGTTACTGCTAGAATCTTCGCTTGGAATATACTCCTATTGTTGGGTAGAAGTAGTTGAATCTTCTATTTTTAGAGCTTCTGAGAAGAAGCCTGCTCCAGTACGTATATTCATTTTTGAGCCATCTGTAAAAATGGATTTGGTTGTAAGTTCTAAAACTTCATTCTTTTCTCATTCATCTCTACTTGGCAACAAGCATTCCAATGGTTTTTCGAAATCTGTAGTCAGATTCTTCATTTGTTCTTATATATATATATTTAGAATTTCTCATAATTTCGAATGGTTTTTCGAAATCTGTATAGAGAATCATGTAGTCACGGTCTTCATTTGTTCTTTTATATAGATTTAGATTTTCGGAAAGTGCAGTTAAACTGGATCCCCATAATTTCGATTGGCTGATCCTGAGAGCGCTTTTTGATGCAGATTCTTGCATATATAGGTCAAGTGCAGAAGGTTTAGTATGGTTTCTAACACCGCCGTTGGTGTCGTGCGCAGGGCACTGGTTGATCTTTTAGGTTTACAGTTTTATAAGCGGCTTTCCCCCAATTTAGAGTTCCGTAAGTCAGTATCGGTCTCACTATCGCAGTGTACATCCAGATTCCAGAGATTTAAATTGGATTTTGGACCCCAATTTTCCCAAATATTCTGCTGCATAAGTAAAATGCGATTGATTTTCCAATTCAATTTCCTATCAAGTATGATTCCGAGATATTTGGCGCTTTCGACTTACTTAAGGGCGTGCCTCCAATTGATGGTAGATTGAATTGTGAAATTTTTCTTTTGTTCGTGAAAGAACTAGATCTGTTTTTTTGGGGATTAATACTGAGTCCATATTTGTGGCCCAATTATTCAGTGTGTTGATAGCTCTTTGGAGGAGATTACTGATAGTGCCTAGGAATTTCCCTGTAACCAGTATGACTAGGTCATCGGCATAAGCAATGGATCTTACCCCACTTTTGATAAGCAGTATTAAAACCTCGTTCACAACCAATATCCACAGTAGTGGTGAGATGACCCCTCCTTGGGGTGTACCTCTTGAGGCAGTCATTTTTAATTTGCTGTTGGCGAGAGAGGTGTTTACGTTTCTTTTGTTTAATAAGCTTATTATTATTTAAGTCAGGCTGTTGTCAATATTCATGCTTACTAAGTTTCTTTCTGTAGCACTTGTCTTAACATTGTTGAATGCACCTTCAATGTCGATAAAGGCGGCTAAGGTGTTTTCTTTTTGTTCAAGAGATTTATCTATAGAACTAACGACACGCATGTACATAGGGCAGTTTCAACACTTTTTACTTTAATGTAAGCATGTTGGTTGTTCTGCGAATATTTTAAGCAAAAATATTGTTAGGCTTATTGGGCTGAGATCGTTTGGCTTAGTGTGGGTTGGCTTACCGGCTTTGGGTATGAAGACAACTCTGACTTCTCGCCAAGCGTTGGGTATATGTGTGTACATAATACATCACATGAATTGTTCTTTTAACACTGGTGCCAGCAAATGTTTTATCTTTTAAAGGATGATTGGACTGATACCATCGATACCCGGTGATTTATATGGTGAAAATGAGTCAATTGCCCACTCTCTTTTCTTCTCACTAAGTACTTGTTCCAGGATTGTATTATTGGGAGCATTCTCTTGATTGGTATCTGTATCCGGTTCAATCTGTGTCTTAGCACACTCAGGGAAATGTGTATTAATTAGGAGTTCTGTTGTTTCGTTGCAAGATTGAGTCCACCTGCCATTGTTATCTTTAAGATAAACTTAAACTTTTTTTGACTTTCTTTGTAGAGATCCCAAACGATCTCTGCATTGAAGAGTCTTCTTGCTTCTTTTCTTAGATGTTGCAGCTCTTTATTCCACCAGTGTGGTGACTTTTGTGTACTTGGAGCTATTACGGGGCATGAGGTTCGTATGCACTTTTTAGAATTTTATTCAATGTCTCAACCGTAGCGTCACTCATATTTCAGACTTTGTAATATGTCTTGTTTTTTTCCTACCTCTGTAACAAAGTGATCCCAGTTAGTTTTCCTGGGATTTCTTTAGGATTTCATTTTGTTCTATTCTATCACTAATTTCGAATTTAATGTTTCTGTGGTCAGAAAAGGAAGATTCGATAGATACTTCCCAGCCACACAACAAAAACGAGTTTGAGTTGTTTATAAAGGTTATCAAAATTCAAAGTTTTCAAAGCGACGGTTAGTAGCTGAAAAACTCGTTGTACGAATGCATATCTAAAATAGATGATACAATATATGAGAAGTGTCTTGTACGACGGAGAGAATCAACCTCCAGGAGTACATATAGGCAACTCAACCATAATCTAGGTGAAAACAACTATTTTAGGCAAGAGTTTACAATGTCAGAAATGAGTACGATTTTCAAGGTTAGAACTGAATTGCTTGACCAAAACTATAAGCCACACAGAACAGATCTTAACCCAATTTGCTCACTTTGTAATCTTGATCAAAACGAAAATGTTTTCCATTTCTTAGCGTTTTGTCCAATTTTACAAGCAATCCGAAGACTTTATTTTTGCTCTAGTTTTCTTTCGTTGGAGGAATGTGTCAGCATTCTAAACGGAGATCGTGGTTGGAAGACTCTTATACGCTATGTTTCACATGCACACAATTTTCGAAATGATTATTTGAGTATGTTTTGAGACCCAATGGAACATAAATTATGGTTCAAATCTAAAATAATATACATTATATGCAGTTCCTTTAACAATCTATAAAGATTTAAGCTCAATAATTTTTGTTTTCGCTAAAGTAAAAGCTCATTAATTTATTTTTGTTTTGACTAAACTAAAAGTCCCTTTTGTTAAATCAATTTTAAAAATTGAATTTGAATATTCTTTTCTATTTTTTTAAATACTTTGATTATGTATATATAAGATAAAAGAAGTAGGTTAGCCATACTTTTAGCTATAATGCAAGTTCGAACTTTATTTTCATTATTTTGTGGACTGGTGTACCTAACCGGGGGTTTGGATTTTAGCCCTTATATCTTACATCGAACAACTCAAGGTTCTTGCACTAGAGCTATGTTAATACTGCTGCTTGTCATAGCATTGATTAGGTTTGTGTTAGTGGCTTTGCTGTACTGATGATTAATTTCTTTTATCGTCATGTCTGTTAGTTGTTTTCCACGCTTCTTCTGATAGATTCTCACAAAGTGCCTCATTTTGCATCGTGTAATCCCGACACGTATCTTGCAGCCACATTTGCGGAGCAGTGGCATGGATCTTTGACAGAGTTTTACCACAATCTCCATGCCTTTGTCGTTGGGCGCACCCATTTCTTCCACCTGCCAGTCCTTTCTTAAGAGTTCTGGGTTGAGGTTTTGTATATTAAGCTGCACTCTTTCTTTTGGTAGGTATGGACTAGGCAGGAATAAATGACCTTTGGGTTTTGTGAATCCAAGTAGTGAATTTCTTTAGCCACCATAAGGTTCCCAGATCCTCATATTCCATCAATTTAAATCCTTTCAAGGATGTTAACTGTCCAAAGTGCGGGATAGGCCCAGACACCTTGTCAGCATCATTCACCCCGTCTAGGATTCTCACTTGGATCAATCTCCATTTATCATATGTCAGCCTCCGTTCTGGATTGCCAAAGTCGACAACTGCGACTTGGTGACTGTGCTTGACCACATTGGATACAGTTCTTTGTTCCTTATTGTTTTTCGGTGAAGGAGAGTATGTGTCGTCATGCCAACCTCTTTTGAAGCAGCCCGCAACTGGCTCCGGACCGATGTTTGTAACTACACCGGTGGCAATTGTTGGTGCCAAAGGCGAGGATTGGCCTAGTTTGCCCTTTCCACTCCCTCCCAGTTTCCTTGTGGGTGTCCTGCTACAGGTCGGCACATTCTATAGAGTTTCCCTTACTCTGTGCTTGAGCTGGCTTAAGCCTGTCCCAGATTGGGGTGGACCCATTAAACTCTAAATTCACGTTGCTCAATCTGTGGGGCTTATAACTTTAGGTAGTCTCGAATTTTCCTTAGGGTCGTGTTAGCTTCAGGTGTATTCATCCGTTGTCCCGATTGGCTTGAACCTGTCACAGAATCGGATGACTCCACCTTTCCGCTCTTGCTTATGACTACCATCGGATTTTTTTTTCCGAAGGATCACGACTCCTCAGGTAGGCACGAAAAGTTTGGAGCTTAAATTGGTTCCTCTCGCTAAGGTCTTCTCATTTTTTCCCTCCAGTAACCTTATCGTCTTCTTGTAGCTCTTAGTTCTGTTTCGGTTAGAGGCTACTGACGATGCTGAGATGGATGAGCCAGCAAAGGAAACAGTGTTATTATCACATAGGAATACATTTCCCAGATTCATGACACCTTCGTGTCGATTTCGAAGAGGTACCTTTAGAATACAGCTGGTATACCCCTTGGCTGCAAACCATCCAATAGACGGTTACTTAACACCCTGGATTAAAGGGTGGGTAGTTCTTGGTTCGTTACTCCTCAAAATTACTGTAAATCTGGGATTCCCCAGATTCACATATCAGACGAATCTTTGAAACTTAAGCCTTAGCACCACAACAAGTTGACTACCCTTCACGAAGGAGCGCCTCTTCCATAGAATAAAGAAAAAAGAACTCAGATTCGTGTGAAAAGCAGCCAATCAGCAGCAAATGTATTAGTAGTCCCATAAGAAATGTGCAGGGACCGGTTCACATATGTCGCTGACCGGGACATTTTTTGAGTTTGTAGGTGAAGAGAGAATTATCCTCTCAGTTGTCGTTTTTGTTTCTTTTTTCTATGGGCTCTTACAATCATGCTGGCTATGAAACGGTTGGATTTTTCTTTTTCCCGGTAAGCTCGAATTTGGCTTATTTCCTCCCTGGTCAATGTCTTTCCTTTACCGATAGTTTTGGATTGTATGAGCCTCTGATTGTAGAAATAAGCTTGCTCTTAGTTTACTACATGACAACATCTGAAGTAAAAAAAAGTTCTTGAACTAAGCTCCTTAGTATCCTTTTATTATTATTATTTATTTTATTTTATTGACGCGACAGCTCCTAAAGGATCCAAGGCTTTGTGACTTATACTCTCAACCATTCCTGTGTTTGTGTTGTTAATCTGCAAGAATGGAAGGGACCTATAATTAACCGCCGGGTCCGAACGAGACAAATTTTTACTCTTGGAGATTTTGTCAGTTCCCGGCAAGAGATAGTACCCCGGAAAAGAAGGCTAGGAGCGGGACTCGAACCCATGCTTTTCACTTAGCAGTCCGTTACACTAACCACTAAGCAACGGGGCACCTTTATTTGATTTTAAACATCAATCAAGAAAACAGGTACATTTTATGACCTTTTAGGAAAAGCGTGATCAAAGTTGCATTTATCAACTTAATCCCAAATTTTTTAATCACTGAATCTATACAAAAAAATGAAAAGAAAAGTCAAGAAATTTTCACATGGACAAATTACTTTTCACCACCAAATCATCTCATATAGAGTACCACAATTTTCTTATTTTATCGTTTCTTTTACAAAAAATTTTCACTCAAAGTAGCCAGTTGCATTCCTCCCCTTAAAAGTTTCTCCCGTAATATTCGTCTCGCAAGGAATGCTCATCAGTTCACCCTTGAGCCCTATTTTTGACGTACCGTGAAATTTAGGGATTCTTTTTTTAGCCGAACAACACGAATTTGGAATAGTTTATCCGGCGAAATTTTACCTTGCCATTTTGATCTGCAAACATTCAAAATCAATGTTAATAGACACCTCCTCTCTCTCCCCTCCCTATTTTCCTGATGCCCGCGCAGTGTGTTCTACATTAAAAGGGAAACAAATAGTCTCTTGTGCGCGCGTTAATTACAAAAAAAAAAATCAAGCAACCATGTACGTATATACTACAAGGCAAATGATGGGAGAACGATTCATTAGGCGTTTTTCTCTTTAAGCTCTGAGCAGAGTACGGAGTTGGCTGCGCTCAGCCTTTTACTCCATGTACTCGTTCATTTTATTCTGAGCTCATAGAGTGCGCTCCGAGCTAGCTCCGATGAAAAAAGAAACACAAGCTGAGCGCTCAGAGCGTTCCGAGTTAATAAAGAAACACATATCTTTTTTTTTGACAGGTCCTTGGCATGCTCCATTGAATAAGAAGTACAGAAAGACGTGTTGTGTATATGTACATATATACAGTATAAGTGAGTGAAGCTAATCAATTATACGTGGAGTAGTAATTTCCATTTCTATCTGTCATTTTGATCAGGCAGTAAATTAAACAGAGTGATTCGAATTTGGATAATTTTGTTTTCCGAACATGTTAAGCTGTATAAGTTTTGTAAAAAGACGTGCATCAACGAGAATATTCTAGTATCTTAACAGAAAAAGAAGAATCAATATGACCTTCATAGAAAAAAAACTGTAAAAACAGAGTTTTTAAGAGAAATGAAGACATTTCTTTTAACAAGTAAGTGTTGTTTTATTAAGAACGCAAATCAATGTGAAGTGGTGTTTTGAGTATATTTTAAATATTGTAAAATAATTAAGAATAGATTTTGTGTGGTATTAAACAATGAAAACAATAAATCGTTTGAAAATAAAAAAGCACAACTTCAGACTATAGATGAGGTTAAGTCTTCCCTCCGCGACCCCCGTCATGCCGTTTTTGCCTGAATAGTTGGTATTATCTCAATAAGTGTATTAATTTAAAATTAACAAGTAATTTTTTGTTAATTTTTTGTTTTTACCCATTGTATATAGTACTATCACGAGACGTGAAACAATCATAAACACACATGCCGCTTGGAGTGCTAGTGTAGGGATATTTTATTTGTGAGAAAGAGAATAAGAGCATGGTTTTCAGTGTTATCCTTCCTGCGCATGTGCAATGTGAGGCAGGAAAAAAAGACGGCGAATATGAAATAATCTTGTTTCGCTTAGCTGAGGCGAATATTTTTTTGTTGGGATTTATACACGATCCAGCATTTTCATTGCTTACATTTTTTTATGAACGAGAACTGGTTCTTAAGTACGTATTTTTATACATATGTACGTACATACGTCATTGACCAGACTTTTGATTTGAATTCTTTAGGATTTTCAAGTTTTTTACGAGAACTGATACTTACTCATGTACATATACATTTGTCATATTTGTACATATAGGTACATAAATACATACATTATTGACCAGACTTGACGTTTTGAAAAAATATACACATATCCCTTCCCGTGAGATCAGCGAAATCAAGCATCGTTGCGCGTGGTTAGTGGAAAGATGGGGGACCGTCCGAAAACCAACTGCGTGCTGTTGACATGTGTTATGTGTTTTCTGTTTTTCCATCCTCTTTCTATCTTCTGTTCTGTCCTGTATCAATGTTGTCTTGTGTGTTGTCCTGTAATTGTCTGAGCCGATGACCTCAGTAGCCAGTATTCATAAGTGTCTCTACTTCGTAGATTTATCTACGGAGCAGATCAATATGTAATGTAATGTAAAATATACACATACATTCTTGAAATTTACACACACACTTGCTTCTTGCTGGACATCGATTTGTACCTATACAAACGTCCTTGATGACCTGGATTTTTGTTTTGTTTTACTGCATACGAAGCCAAATATGGCTTTGTCTGTTTGTATCCTATTTTCTCTTCTCTGTCATAAAAAAATTATCAATATACAGCACGATCCTCTTCTTTGTCTTTCTGAGAACCCAGAGAGGTAGTTTTTTTTGTGTGTGCGACAACAAAGAAGGGTGAATTTCATGATCACAGGTCAGTCGGTCGGTCGCGTGCCATGAAAGCGAAAGTGTGAAATATATTCTTATTTTAAGTTTGGTAAGTAAAGTGAAATTAAAAAATTATTTCTGATTAAGTGTCTAATTGTGTATGCAATGAACTAATTTTCATTGAAAAAAAATGATTGACCTGGTCTTGGCAGATCCAAATGTGCGGAAGCCATATTTGGCTTCGTATGCAATAAGGGGTTGTAAATCTACACATTTTCTAGTTTTTTTTTTTTTTTTTTTTTTGGTTCGGAAGTTTTGTAAACCCCATTCCTGGGGATGGATCTCAAAGCGACGATGAATTAGCGGCAGATTCTGATATGGAATAAGACACTCATCGATAACCAAAGCGGTAACCTAAGAGTGGATGAAACCGACGAGGAGTCTGAATGAGAAAATGCACCCATTACAGCAACGACATCGAAAGCAAAAAAAAAGCTCTTCAGGACAATATAAATAAGCCGTTGAATATATCAAAAATCGAGATGGAGCAGTTCATTGGGACGGTGGAATACATGTCTTGTTGTCGTCTTCCGGCTTCGAGGCATTATTGGAATAAATCTGTTGGACAATCCTTTGTTTTTGAAACTATGACATGCAAAAGGTGGGAAACTATCGAAAGATGCCTTCATTTCAATGACAACACCAATTTTAAACAATATGGGACAGAAGGATACGACAAGCTCTTCAAAGTAAGACCACTTTTGGAGAAAATAAAAGAGCGGTTACTGATGATTCCAAAAGAGGAGTTCCTTGCCGTAGATGAACAAATCATACCAACAAAGTGTCGACATGAACTAAAGCAATACAACCCAGCCAAACCTCACAAATGGGGTTACAAGAACCAAGTGCTAAGTGGAGTGTCTGGTTTCAGTTATGATTTTGACATTTTCGCAGGGGAACAGAGCAACAAAATTCCTGACGGGTCACCTAATTTGGGAGTAAGTGGAAATGTTGTAACAAGACTAACATCGACAGTGGAAAAATATGTAAACCACAAAATATTTTTTGACAATTGGTACAATAGCCCGAATTTGCAAGTTCATTTGTTCAAAAACGGACTCTTACCACTGGGTACCGTAAGGCTCAACAGAGTGCCAAATTCAAGAATGCCGACTGAGGAGCTGAAAAAGGGGGACGTGGAAGTATGGTTGAAAAAGTGGCTACAATTGATGGCGTTCAATTGAGTTTGGTTTCCTTGTTTGACAATGAAGTTGTCAGCATGATGTCACCGCATGTTGGTAGCGAACCAGTTGTAGATAGACGACGTTATTTCAGGAAGGATAAACAATACAAAAATATTTCCGCTCCTAAATCTGTCGAGGTTTACAACAAATACATGGGCGGCGTAGATTTAATCGACTCAATGCTTGGATTATACCGTATTCCCTTGCGATCCAAAAAATGGTATAAAAGAATATTTGTCCACATGATTGACTTGTGTACAGTGAATGCACGGATTATTTGTCGTCGTGAGAACGACTTCCATTTACCATTCTTTGATTTTAAGCTTGCTGTTGCGGAGCACTTATGTAAGGCTGATAAGGTAGCTTTAAAATGGCGCGGCCGACCTTGTAAGCACTTACTCCTGGAACTCCTGAGACTACTGGCACTCCAAAATCAATTAGAACTCCAACTACCATCACAACACCGACAGCAACGCCAAAAAGAAAGCACCCTGCAAGGCATCAAGACTTCCCTCTTCCATCAGTACGTTACGATAATCTTGGCCATTTTCCACAAATTAAAAAAAATCACCAAATGTGCCAAAATAATTTCAATGGCCGTTCATTTACCTTTTGTCAAAAATGTAAAGTAAGTTTATGTTATAACGAAAAAAGAAATTGTTTTTCTCAGTTCCACGGCGCCTTATTATAATTTAATACCAATAATTAATCTTATCTCTTTTTTTAATACAATGAATTGTTTTGTTTTGTTTTCTTTTTAAATGTTATTTTTTTCTTCTTTTCTTTACATACATTGAATAAATAAAATTTGTAAGATTTCTTACCCCCTACTGCATATGAAGCCAAATTTGGCTTATGTTCTTATGTTTTAAACAAATTAATTAAACATTTTTTTTTTAATGAAGAATGTTTTGAAACGACCCAAAGAACCCATGTAAAGCGTGTTTTATTTTTTTGTCCGCTGACATTAATTCATGCGGTAAAGGGTTAAGTGCAAACTATGGGTAGAAATTCATTTAAAAATATAGTTTGTAAATTGATTGTAGATTTGTATAGTAAGTAGTAAGGAGATAGTTCATACCTATACAATGTGGAAATAGAAGAAAAGGTGGAGACTATTATTTGCGTTAATTTGTATGTCTAGTTGTGTAGGAGTGTTTTTGTTAAAAATATATATTACAAGCGGGCCCGGCAGATGTCATCCTGCATTTCTTTTAACTCTTTTGATTTGTTTACCTAAACCTGTTAAAACGTTTTTTTTATAATTATTGGAAGAATTACTTACAAAATTTCATAAAAAAATCAGACTTTTTCGGAGGGTTTTCCCACAGTTTTTTTTCGTAATTATTTATATGTAATGTATTATATATTATATATACAAATATTATATATTTTATTTTTCTGATTTTTATTTTCTGAAATTCTGAGTTTGAAATACCTAAGTTTTTTACTTGCGATTTATAGTTATAGTCATACATTCGTAAAAAAAGAAACAAAAATCTAAAAATCAAACGATAATAGGGAAGTCGAAAAAAGTGGGTCAGAAAATTCTGTCTGTATGTGCGTATCGATTCCTACAGCCTAAACGGTTGGACGGATTTTATTCAAACTTAGTATATAGTATTTTTAGAGTACTCTACCTAACTATTTTTCGAATTGGCATTGTAGCTCTAAAACTAACGTTACCTGCCATATAACTTTTAATGAGAAACTTATTTTTCTCGATCGACGATTTTGATAAAACTTTCTGAATGCAAAATCTATCTTTTAGTTTTAATGGATTTTTCAGAAAAAAGTTTTATAACGGTAACTCCCATATGACCGGTTTTTTAAAATCAGACTTTCTCGTTAAGTAATTGACGGATTTTGATAAAATTTTCAAAATATGTAGTGTTTTATGATTTAAATAAAATTGCTTATTAAAATTTTCAAAACATTTTTTTGAATTTTTAATATTTTTGTATTTAAATTTTATTCGACGATGTGACCGCACATATGAGCAAGTACGTGCGATCCAGTCGTGCAATTCATTCAATAGATATTTAAAGGTTTAAAAAATAATATGATAAAACAGACTTTTGGCTTTAAAAAAAGGTATAGCACATTATTTTAAGTGTTGCCGTTATTTTTAAATATATTTTTTCCAATGCAAGTGCTTTTTTAGGAAATTGCCCCTCCTGCCTAAACGAGAGGAGATAGACCCCCTCCTGGTAAAAAATGTTTGTATTTTGTCTCTACACGAATCCGTTATTAATTTGCGGTGCCAAAGTTATAGTACTCTTGCCTCGTAATGTCATGTTTGATTGTTATCTCATTTTTTTTATTTTTATGAATCCTAAACTTGCTTTATAGTACCTTTTTTTCACCTACCCGTTTTTAAAAAATATTTTTTTTTTAAATATTAAAAATACATATATTCGAACATATTTTAGTGTAAGATCACTTAGGCTACTTACATTTTCCTGAACATTAATTTTGGTTGTAATCGGTTACCTAACCAGTTGTCAGAAAAGTCGATGACAAAAGAAAGCTCCTATGGGAGGTACCAATTTATGCCCACCGTCATAAATTTTTGTTCACCAAAATTTAATGCACAATAATTATTTACATAGAAAATTCCTAGAGTCGTTTTTGAGAAAAAATAAGCTTTTACGTAACGGTTATATGGCAGGTACCGTTAATATTTCAGCTAAAAAGGAAATAAAAGACATTCTCTGTCGAAAGTCAAAATAAACTTATACCTACCTAGGTATTCCAAATTTAAATAAGATTTGCCAAACGTTTAGTAGACGGACATAATTTTGCTAGTGACTTCAAATATGTTCCTCTATCATCGTAATGATATATTTGATTGTTATCTCATTTTTTTTCTGCACGAATGCATAACTTGTACTTAGTACCTACCTATAATCGCAAGTAAAAATTAAACAATTAGGTATTACAAATGTAAAAAAAACCCGGGGTATTTTTAGCAATTCTATAGAAGATTAGTTGAAAGAAATATTTTGGTTAAACTATACATTTCTTTCCCGCGAGCTAAGCTATGTAGGACAACTAGTACCTATTATATAAACCTCAAACAAACAAAATATCTTTGTTACTATAATTATCTACAATCACTTTACAAAGAATTTTTGAATGAATTTCAACGCATTGTTCATTCGATAGGTACCTACACACACATACATATGATATATTATGTAAGTACCTATCTGAATGGAAAGCAAAATTCTAAACAAAAAGGACGTGTGTATAAATACAGCAAAAAGTAAGTTTGTGTTTAAACTTCAAGAATGTACATACATATGTGTACCTACATTTTTTGAAGACCTTAATAATAAACAAAAATTAAAAATCCTAAAGGATTCGAATCCAAAGGCAATGATGTATGTATGTATATGTACAAATATCACAAATATGTATGTACATAGGTAAGTAGTACCAGTGCTTTTGAAGACCTTAATAATAATAATAATAATAAACAAAACTTGAAATTCCTAAAGAACTCGAATCAAAAGTCTGGTCAATGACGTACGTATGTAAGAAATAGTTCCCGTCCATATAAAAAAATGTAAACAAACAAAATGTTGGATGGTGTATAAATCCCAACAAAAAATTATTCGCCGCAGCTAAGCCAAACCCTTTTTCCAATTATTTCATGTTCGCCTTCTTTTTTTCCTGCACATGCGCAGGAAACTAAGCACAAAGCATACCACTAAAAACCATGCTCTTTATTCATCTCTCAAAACTTACCGAGTTAGAAAACACACATGCCGCTTGGAACGCCACCGTCCACCGGTCGTCATGATAGTACTATAGCAGTTTATATACAATGTTTTTATCAAAAACAAATGGACCCGCTTGTAGCAAATACATAAGAGAAAAAGGTCGTTGCAAAAATTACTGTACAAATTTATGTTTCAGGGGCATGATTCTAATAAAATTGATCCAATTAGTTGAGAAAATACTGTGATAAACTATTTAAGTAAATATTTTATAGTAACTATTTATTGTAAATGTTAAGAAAATATACTTCCTATATTTTTTAAATAAGCAATAATTTTTTTCTGTAGGTCTGATTATAATTATATTTTGTTGAATTAATTTTTGTATTCTGGGTAAAATATTTTCTATAACTTCTTGGATATAAACGTCAGATCAGAACTGTGGTCTAAGTTGATGTGGTGACTGTTCGTTTATCATATTTATTTCCTTTCTAGGTGATTATGTGTTTGCTTATAATAAACTACTCAAAACAAAATAGAGCCCACCATGTTTTAGGCTCTTATTTAAAATTTTGAAAATATTATTCAGAATGTTAATGTTTTGATTCAAGAGTTTTTGATAATTCTGCACATTAATAAGGAAACGAACTTACAATCATTCAGTGAACCTGAACATTTTCAAGTTATCTGAAAGCTGCTATAAATGCTGGTGAGCTTAAGTCACTAACTAACTGAATGTGCATGGCTTCTGTGAATAAACAGACAGACAGGCAAATGTATCCATTTTCGAGGCGACCTGCAACGTCACGCCAAAGTTCTTGTTTAACCTCCTCGTGGTAGTTGCCGGGCAATGATTTGTACATACTGTTATACACAAACTAGCAAAAATTGCAAGCACTAGTCCCCAAGGGTTGGCGAGGGACTGGTAACATCACTTGTAAAAAAACCTCAAAACCTGTAAACAACTCCTGTAAAAAACCTCCACTTGTTTCCTCATTTCGTTTCCAATAAAGAGTTGGGAACCCTAATGGTGGCTACGTCTGCGAGAAATCTTGGGTCACAAGTAGCAGCCGCGGGTGGCTGCTTAAATTCAACAGAACCTACTATAATCTGTCAAGGCTGTTTAAACTCAGAAACCTTACCATACAAACCAAGCTGCTGCTGTACAAGATTAGTCTTACCAGTACTCACATACGGATCTGAGACCTGGGCGCTTACAAAAAGGCACTCTGATCTTTAACCCACGTTTGAGAGGAAAGTCTTACGGATAATTGTTGGCCGATTTCGGAGAAGATACATTCATGAATTGTATGAAGTCTACCTCGAAGCAGATGGAAAAAATAAAGCTCGGTAGACTCCGGTGGGCTGGGCACCTAGCTCGCATGAGCGAAGAGAAACCTGCACGGAAAGTCTTTTGCAGGATAACGTAGACCAAGACGCCCGAAGCCTTGGGGTACGCAATTGGATGTCATCGGCGAGCAATCGGGATGTATGGAAGAAATTGTTAAAGAAGGCCTGTACCCGATCCCGGTTGTTGTTCCGATGATAATGATGATGAATATAATTTATAAATTTATTAACAAAAAAAAAAACACCATAATGGTCTACATTTATGTTTTCTCTATTATACATATGCTTTTAAAGATATTTATTAAAACTAAACAAACCATTTCTTTATCATTAAAATCAGAACTTATGCAACTTCAAGACGTATTACAAATTCATGATCCAAAAAGCAACCCTACTACGCTTCGTCAGATAGGTCCAGGTCCTGATCATAGACCTTTTCTAAAAAGTATTAAACTGGAGGGTGACGCCTGTATAATATTACATTGTTCTCTAGAAAATATTGTCCATATCTTAAAGCAAGCTGACGAGCTTAAAATGCTCGGGGAATATCAGGTAAATTATATAATGTTAATTATAAAAAGGTAAAACTATTTATTATCTTCTTAGAGCGTATTTATACCATCTCTAGACACACACACACTCGACTTTGGAGCTTTTCAGAATGTTGCAGCAAATATAACAACGGTTCGTATTATGGATCCTACTGACTTCCATGTTAAAAATGTTGTGCATGACTGGGAAGAACGTGCAAAGACTGAAGGGCATTACTACAATATTCCAACTACACAAGTTAAGGTATTACGTGTTTTCTTAATTGCGTTTTGAAACTTAAATAATATTACATTAATTTAAAGACAAAAATGCTACTCATAAGTGATGCTGTTTGGGTATTCGCGAAGGGCTTAGCAGAACTGGGAATAGTTGAAGATATGAATCCTCCAAAACTGGAATGCCGTAAGAACAGGTCATGGTCTTCTGGAAAAAGAATCGTCGAATTTATTAAAGCAGTTTGTAACACGAAAGAAGACAAAATGACAAGCATTATCAAATTTTGTTCATTTTAGCGTTCTACGGAAGCCTCCACTGGACGAATTAATTTTAATGAATACGGACAAAGGAATTTTTTTAAGGTTAGAGTTCTCGAACTATCCAATAATGGTTTTTTGGATATCGCTGTGTGGGACACTGTAAACGGCTTGGATATAGGTGGTGACGAAGATGTTAACGCACAACGAGTAGGAGAAAAGTTGGCAAATAAAACGTTTATTATAACATCCAGAATAGGAGCTCCATTCCTACTAAAAAGGTAATTGACTTCTAGCTCGCTGCTATTATGATTTTATCGCGTTAACGTCGAAACCAGATTGATGTTATTTATACAGATTTATCTAAAGCATTTGAAAGAATTCAACATTAAATTCTGCTAAGGAAACTGAAACTCTTAGCCCTATATCATACACGACGGTTTTGTCCGTACGCGTAAGGTGAAAACCCGTACGGTTTTTCCCTCACGGACGTTAATTTCACACACGATAGTTTTTTCTTGTGAATCGTCTATGTTTGGTTACATTTTAATTTTTAACAACAACAATTTTTAACACAACAACGGACGGCAGACTAATAAAAAACGTCTTTTGTGAAAGCGTGTGCTTAATCACAAAGACCACTGATAAGACAGCGACGCACGGTATGGCGCCATTTTTTTCAGTCGTTGAGACTTTTATTATTTGTTCTTTTACTAACTAGGGTAGATCATATCTAATTTTATCCAGCTTTGAGCTTACTTCGATTTATCAAAATATTGACTTGCCTTTTAAGAGAAATGTTTTTAAGAATACTGTGTTGTGCTAAGTGTCATAGAATTTTTGTATTTCATCATCATTGGGGTCTCCTTCAACAATTTCTTCCATACATCCCGATTGCTGGCTGACGCCATCCAATTGCGCACCTCAATGATTCGGACGTTGTGGTCTACACCATCCTTTCAATGCATGCAAGGTCTGCCACGTTGTCTTCTACCATATAAATAACTGTAAAAGACTTTCCTCTTCGCTCATGCGAGTCAGGTGCCCAGCCCACCGGAGTCAACTGAGCTTTATTTTTTCCACAACATCTGGTTCGAAGTAGATTTCATACAATTCATGATTGTATCTTCTCCGCCCCCCCCCCCTCCCCAAATTATCGGTAAGACTTTCCTTTTGAACGCTGATAAGAGATCAGAGTGTCTTTTTGTACGCACCCAAGTCTCAGATCCGTATGTGAGAACTGGTAAGACCATAGTCTTGTACAGCAGCAGCTTGGTTTTAATGGTAAGGTTCCTGGACTTAAAAAGCTTTGACAGACTACAATACTTTCCGTTGGATTTAAGGAGCCTCCCGCGTACATCTTCCTCCATATTATGATCGGCTGCTACTTTTGACCCAAGGTAGTTAAGGCTGGGTGTACCTCAGACCAGAACTCAAAACTCAAGTAAACGTACTTGCATGTATTGGTGAACAAATTAAATTCTATTTTTTCCATGCTCTAAGCTCAAAGGTTCATTCAGAGGAGAATGGACGTTTTAAAACGTTAATATTCCTTCTCTTCGTGTCGCACAGAATATGAATGTGCACTTTTTTCTTGCGTTTATTTGTTTTTGATCCTCAGGCACGATGACGACGCGACGACCACGAAGAAAGGATATGCATGGGCATGGGCACTAACAACAAACCTACCTGCCTCTGGCCTGGCTCTGGAAATAGTTAAAAATGAAATGACCTTTTTTTTGTTTTTTGTGATGTTCGTCTTTTCTGTGGCTCCCTAGTCCATAATGGTGTGCCTAGGAATTTGTTGTATTTTTTTTATTTTCAATTAGGGTCGCACGTACTTGCTCCTATGTGCTTAATCATATTGGAAGGCATACGTATATGTTGTATACTACTTGTATCTGCCAAAGATCTTTGATCTAGTATACATATACAATTTCTGTAAAATGTTCCATAAACAAAAAAAAAAAACTGTGACACCATAAAACAGGCCCACAAAAAAATACTTCCCACTGCAATCACCCTACCAATAATATGTATCCCTTCACCCATCCGTCAGTCTCAGTAGAATTGAAAATGACAAATGAAGCACCCAAAATCAGAGACTGAAACACAAAAAATATCAGAACCAGCCGGGGTAGAGACTAGAGAGTAGGAAGCAGAACACATGTAATAACAACAACAAAAAATAGAAGAGAAGAAATAAAAGAGTCAATCGATATTTTAGCTTTTTTTAATCAGCGATTAGAGTGTCAAAAAACAACATTTCTTAAAAAACTATAGTTTTACTCCCGAGCTTGAAAACTGAGCTTTCAAATAAATATATTAATAAAATTGAACTTTGAAAACCAAAGAAAACATTCACAAAGATTTAAAAAATAGCAACAAAAATCATTTTTTTTGAGTTTTTTTTTTATTACAAATTGAAGAAGTGACACCTGTTTTAACACGGTAAAATCAAGAAAAATGCGTCTGATTCGATGATTTTTTTTTTCATAAAAATATAAGTTTAATTTTTTTTAAATAGTTTTACTCCCGACATTGACTCAATTTGATTCTAAACCAAAAATAAAAAAAATAAAAAAATAAAAATTACTAAGAAAAAAACCTAAAGATTTAAGATTAAAGAAAAAAAGAAAAAGCGACAAATTTATAGCTTTTTACGATCTCTTACTTACAGTTTTGGAAAATAAGAAATTGTTATAATGAACATTTTTAGCCTTGTATGTTAACTAAATACTAAAATTTATTTCGTTAAAATATCTTTTAAAGTAAAAAAGTTATCCGCCAATTTGTTGACAAACATCCATTTTTTTCGAGGTACACCCAGCCTTAAAGAACTACTTCAAATTCATACCCTGTTAGTTAGACCAACACTTCTCGCAGACGTAGCCACCCTGTATTTATTTTTCCCTTCTTTAATATACAGCACCAGGTTTTGTGGAGCATCCTGCTCGATCTGGGTAAGGGAATCATGTACAGCTTGTTGGCTTTTGCCGATGATGTCGTCTGCGTAAACCAGTATCTGGCTGGATTTGGTGATGATAGTCCCTCTTATTGAAGTGCCAGAGTCACTGATTGCTTTCTCCATCACCAGGTTGAAGAGGATATAAGCCCGATCATCCAATTGCGGAATACATTAAGGATGTTGATAAGTGTGGACAGTAAACCGGCTTCTTAAAATTGGCTTGTAATAATGGCCTACATAGTCGTGCCAATTCTCTCATGGCCTTATAAAGTACACAGTGATATCTCCCTTCTTATGTATTGGAGATATGATGCCTTTTTGCCAGCCTTCTGACATTTCTTCGTGATCCCATATTTGTACAATGATTTCATGAATTTCTTGATGTAGTGTTGGTCCTCCATGTTTGATCAGCTCGGCAGGTATGCCATCGGCTCCCGAAGCCTTGTTATTTCTGAGCCAATTAACAGCCTTTTGTAACTCCCCAATGCTTGGTGGTTGTTGCATTTTTTTTTTTTTTTTTTTTTTATATAATTAACGCGTGCACAAGGGATTATGTGTTTCCCTTTTAATGTAGAACACCACTGCGCGGGCATTACGAAGATAGGGAGGGGAGAGATATGAGGTGCCGATTAACATTGGTTTTGAATGTTAGCAGATCAAAATGGCAAGGGAAAATCCCGCCGGGTAAACTATTCCAAATTCGTGTTGTTCGGCTAAAAAAAGAATCCCTATATTTCACAGTACGTTCGAAATTGGGCTCCAGGGTGAACTGATGAGCATTCCTTGCGAGGCGAGTATTATGGGAGAAACTTTTAAGGGGAGGAATGCAACTGGCTACTTCGAGTGAACATTTTTTGTAAAAGAAACGATAAAATAAGGAAAGACATGAAACATTGCGCCGGTGTTCGAGTGGGGCAATTGTTTCAGCGGCAGTTCTATTTCCTATCAATCTTAACGCTCGATTTTGTATTCTATCAAGCAGGTGAAGCGATTTTTGCGAAGCACCTGCCCAGAGGTGGGAGTTATACTCGAGTTTAGGGCGTATAAACGCTTTATAAATTGTAGCCAGATCAGATGGGGAAAAATACTTCTTACACCGATACAGAAAACCTAAGCACTTTGCAGCATTCTTAGCGATCTCAAATATATGGTCGTTCCAACGGAGGTCGTCGTTGACACACATACCGAGTACTGAGAGCTTTTCGGTTTCTTCGATGTAAGTGCCATTCATGGACAATGGCATTGGGGGAATGTTTAGCTTTAACGACAGAAGACAGCATTGAGTTTTCGAAGCATTAAACTCCACACGATTTCTATTACCCCATTTGACAATGCTGTATAAATCGGAGTTTAATGAGCTTGACATATGGTACCGTTGCAATTGTACGTTCGAAGGCGAAGGACGTGAATTATTGAACGAATATGAAAAGCTGAGGGTAGAGTCGTCAGCAAAACAGTTAAGTGGATTAGAAGTAACAGACAGAAGATCGTTTATAAAAATCAAGAAAAGAGTCGGAGACAGAACAGAGCCCTGGGGCACACCAGCATTTATTTTGTGCGAATCAGACTTGAATCCGTCCAATACAACTTGTATTGAACGGTCCAGAAGAAAGCTTCTAATCCAACGAACAAGTGTATCATCGATCCCAAAAGCACGCATTTTCGATAAAAGAGCTTCATGCCAAACTCTGTCAAATGCCTTGGAGATATCAAGAGCAATAATCTTACTTTCACCAAAGAGATGTAAAGATTTGTTCCACTGTTCGGTGAGATATGTCATCAGATCACCAGTGGAACGGTAGCTGCTCGATATCTTTGAGAACTCTTGCTACTGTACAAGTGCGGAAAAAAAACTGTCCTCTGGAAAAATTTACATTCTCAAGTACAGGAGGGGCAACGTTGTTTTGAGGCAGCGTGGAGCTGGCAGCGAAATGGGCGGCGAGCAAGTTTGCCTTCTCTGAAGAGTAAACAATTGGTTTGTTATTGTCGATGAGCGTTGGAACCGAAGATGTCGAGGAGTTTTTTATATTATTTACAAATTACCAAACATTTTTACTGCCTTTGGGACACTGCAGAATTTTTTGCCGTAATTTTTGGTCATGCAAAAATTTGGTTCTTTCAATAACGGAGTTGCATGAGTTCCTTGCTTGTTTGTGATTTTTCCGATTTTCCTCTGTAGGGTTGGCTTTGTAAGATCGGAAACTTACTTCTTTGAGCCTGATAGCTTCTTTACACTCGGAATTAAACCAAGACTTTTCTTTAGGTTTGATGCTTTTTACTCTGTTAGGAATAAAAGCACGCATCCCTAGAAGAATCACATTTGTGATAATTTCAGCACTGGCATCAATGTCATTATCGAGGAAGCATAGTGACCAGTTAAAGTTTCGGAAAAAGATATTCAGGCCGTCCCAGTTGGCTTTCTCGTATTGCCAAACGGTCCTGGTGGGAAGTTTTTCTTTAACTAAATGGGTGGAGGATGAGAAATTAGCTGAAATGATACAATGGTCTGAAGTGCCAAATGGAGAAGTTACACTAATGGTATATTTATCAGGGTGAGAAGTAAGAAACAAGTCAAGAGTATGGGCGGCTTGCCCAGCAACATCCGGTATACGCGTTGGCACATCGATCAGTTGGGTAAGGTGATGTAACCCGGCAAAGAGCTCAACATACCTTCCTTCGCGTGTTGTCTGACCAGAATAGCGGAGCCAGTTGGAATTGTGTACATTGAAATCGCCCGCAATAACGATTTCAGTGCGAGGACAAAGGGAAACAATTTTCGAGATGGAATCAAACAGCGCATCAAACTCGTTACAAGTCGAATTACTGTCAAGATTTGGACTCCTGTAAATAAAACAATGTTGAATGACATGCTTGCGGACAGTGAATTTGAGCCATAAGAAGTTAAAGTCCATGTTGGAACATTACCCATATCGGGGGAGGCTCTGGCAAGCAATATCATTCTTAACATAGACCACGAGACCATGATGGTAAAAGAGTAATGGCACCAAGCTATACCCATGTAGAGCAAATTCTGATAAATCAGTATTTACTCCAACCTGAGTTTCACTTAATGCCAAAACAGCTGGCCTGTGTTGAACAGTGTAGACGTACACGTGAAAGAAATTCTTTCTTAAACCACGAACATTTGAATACACGACACAAAAATCACTTACCATTTAAAAATACTTACATACAAAAACACAACTCTGATTAAGTCGAACTGCGCAGTGAAAATCCAAATTAACTTCTGTAATAATCAAACTGTCGTAGGTGTTATGCCCATAAGACAGCCTGTTTACAAAAAATCAATCTAAACATTCAGCACAATAGGACAAATTCAGATGCCCTTATCTATTTACCGCAAGCATTGTATGGTCATACGATGCATACAGTAGATAAGAAAGAGGCAGTTAAGCACAAAGGTCTTGGGACAGAGGATAATTTGTTATGCGAATGCGTTTTATTTATTTTTTTTCTTCCTCAGCGCGAGTGGGCATCTTATCATTCATCCTACGACGCGAGTGAATATTATTATTTTTTTTATGAGGTCTTCCTCTTGAAATGTTGGAGTCTGCATTTCTTCCGTGAGAGACGGTTCAAATATTCATTAAAGTACACTTCGCATCGCTCTAGAATGCCTTCAGGATCGATTATTAGATTCCCCTCTCGGTCCTTGCAGTATGTGCAGCGTGGTGTATACTGCGACACGTTATTGACTGAGTGATAGAACTTTCTCGCCTGGTGCGGACCTCATTCTCTATTTCTTTCCATTTCACAGACAATGTTTTTCTCTCAGGCTGCCTTTTTTGTCTGTGAAGTCTTTTTTCTATTCTTCTGAGGTCTTTATATTCATCTTCACGTGCCTGCGTTGTTTGAGACTGCCGCATTGCTCGGTATGCAGCATTCTTATGTTTAGACGCTAGTTTGCTTTCATCATCATACCAGTCGCTCCGATCTCCGCAACTGCTGCCTAAGAACCTAAGATGCTATCAGCAGTACTAATGACTTTGTTCTTAAGGCGTGACTAATTTTCCTCTACGCCTGGCATTCTGTTCCCAGAACTTACTCTTCCTTTATCGAGCTCTCCGATTGCCAGCCTTAGCATGCATCTGTACGTATTGCGTTTGTTTTCATCGCGTAGGACAGCCGTGTTGATTCGAGCCTTAGTGGTGGATGCAATACTTCTTCGCAGAGCAATCCGTCCTCGGAACAATGGTTCAATGGTTGAATTGTTGAAGCCGATGTTTAAAATTTGGAATCGAGACTTCTGTTTATATTTACTGTAGATTCGGATGATAGAGTAGTGAGCACTTCTTTTTGTACTGGAATTGTTGCTGATGTGGATTGAGTTTCTTCGAAAGGTTTTTCCATCATCTGTTCGAACTAAGTATGATCGTGGTGATTCTCCAACTTTGTTTATCTCGCCTGAAATCCATTCTCGTTTCTTTATTCCCATGCTCACTTTATCGCCTGGTGACATTTGGGTTATGTTTTAGTCCTTTATCAGCAAACTTTTTTTCTCTTCTGACTCCTTATAAATTTTCGGGAACGATATTTACACTTCGCTTTAAGGAGATCTCTATGAGCAGGCAAAGTAGCCTAGTTCAACGATTCATTAAACGTTGATTTGGAGAAATGAGTGCGTTGTTGTATTTCGATAGTTGAGTAGTGGGATGTAGATGTGTGACTCGTCTTTAGGGCATTTTTTAAGGATTCCTTTTGTTATATGAATATAATTTATTTAGAATAATTTTGTTGGAAGACAAGCTGGATAAGCGGGCAAAATTGAAAAAATCCAGAGAAGCTGTCGGTGACAAGAAGATATTCTTTATAAAAATTAAACAAACAGCTAAATTTCCCAAAGAAGTGAGGGATGGTTCTTTAGGTTTAGATACTTGATAACTTTGGCAAATACCACAAAACTTAATAAAGTTTGTCCTTCCTAGCTAGAAGATCAGCTCTCGTGCCTGATTTAAACACTGTTTAATTCCAAAATGTCCCTCGTGAAGTATGGCTTTAATTTCGGATTATAACGCTGCAGGTACAATTTACTTCTTATCTTTGAATAGCACCATGTTTTCGTAGATTATTTTTTGCAAAATGTCCAATATTTGCAGAGTTCAATTGGAAGCTTTTGTGAAGAGTTGGGCCAACCACATTGAGAAACTTTTATAAATTATTGAAGCTCGTTATCACTTACTGTTTTTTCTCTGCAAAACTACTCATTGATTCATTTGATATTTCTTGAAGAGAGTATATTTCGGTTCGATCAGCGGTTTTATTTTTTACAAAGCGTATTCATGCAGTCCCTGCTGAGTATATCGGCTAATGCAATTTCTTTGTCTTTAAGATATATATAATCTGAGGATTATATTGAGTTAGTTGAAATAATATTTCTTGAAGTCTATTTAGAGCAGATTTTATAGGTTTTCTTAAAAATGATCTCAAGTGGTTTGTGATCGGTTTCTATGGTAAGGCGTTTTCCAACTATATACTCACGAAATTTTTCACAACCGAATTGTATGGCTGTCGCTTCTTTTTATATTTGGCGAAATGAAATTTAAGGTTGTGAAATGCAACTTGTTGATCACCTTGCAGCAAAACAGCTCCGATGCTTGAGTTGCTGGCATCATCTTGGAGTTTTACGTCGTCATTGGGGTCATAAAATTTTTGTACAGGTGTACTCGAAAAAATGTGCGTGACGCCGCAGGCCCGCTTTGTATTTATATAAGTTTTATTATTTAAAGTGTCTATGAACATTGGTTTTATTGGGTAAAGTAAGGGTGAAATAAGAATCGATTCAAAAAAAAAAAAAAAAAAAAATTACTGGCGCCACAGCTTCTTGAGGATCCAAGGTCTAGTGTCTTATATTCTCAACCATTCCTGTTTGTGTATTGTGAATCTGCAATAATAGAAGGGACCTACAATTTACCGCTGAGTCCGAATGGCTACATGAGATGCACTTTTCCTAGCCAACATGGCTACCGACCTTCTTAGTAAGATAGATTCCTGCTAAATCAAGATTAAAATTGGCGCAGTCGGCAGGATTCACAAACTAAAAGTGTATCCGTAAATAAAAACCTGCATGCAACCATCAATGGAGGTCATCGCTGAAAACGAGAGAATCTATTGAAGGAACTTCTGAGAAACCATATTCAATCAAACGAGGATCCGAAAGACCAGAATTAAAACTAACAAACCTGTTGAACTAACACCTGCCTTTGAAGAAGTAATCAACTGCATATGAGGACTAATTCAACACCACCTGTTCAACACTAGCTAATCTATCGCCCAACTGCAGCGCAAATGGTAATGACGAGAATCCTGCAGAAGGAAAGATCAGCAAAACAAACCCCATGAAGAAAATCTTCAACAAAAAAAACAAAGAAGTCATCAAATCAACCCTATCCGAGATTCACAGACGAAGAAGAATCATCAGATTCAGAGGTAATAGATCTATCTAGTATAAGATTAAGTAGAATTAATTTTAAAAGTGAAAGTGAAACAAATTGTGATATAACAAAGATGACGCAAGCACTACCACAGGTACTAACACTGACGTTAGATCCACTAAAATATATAGAAAAATTACAACCATTTGACGGTAGAAGAGAAGACCTTTACACATTTTTGACAAACGTAGATGGAATAATTCCTACCCTGAACGAGCATATAAGGATCTTAGGAAAAACAGAAAGATTGCTAGAACTAGCAAACAAAGCCTTAGACGTATATAATAGGACTATACATTTAACTGCCAAGAAGAAACCCATTGATATCCACTTAGGTAAAATATCCAATGAAATAATATTTTAAAGACTTGAGGAGAGAAAAGAAAAAATATCAGAAAAAATAAATAAGAATCGTAAGGATTTAGAAATTAACCTTAATTATACAAAAATAAATAACCCAGAAAAATTTGATAAATTAAAAACAAAACATAAAAAGGTTAAAATAATAAAACAAACAGGCAAGAAGATAATAATAAAACCACATGTCAGAGAACAAATCTTACACAAAGACCAATTTAGGAGGAAAAAGAAATTTACTAAAAATGACAAAACTAATGGTTATACTCTTAACTTTACCATTAATAAGTAGCCAAAACATAAAAATAGATTGAATAGAACAAGAAATAGTAGTACTCCAATCTAAGCCAATCAAATTAATTCAAGATTATGAGACTGTCAGAAACTAATTTCACAATTAGAAGGACAAGTAACACAAATAACTAAACCAAAAGACCTCATTAGAGAAGAAGTTAGAACTCTAAAGATAAAAATAGAAACCATAGTTCCCCATCATATAATACATAAAAGAGGATGGATGAACATAATAGGAACAGCATTTAAAGTAGTTTTTGGAACATTAGATGACAACGATAGACAAACTATAGAAAGCAAACTAGACGCTTTAGAAGACAATACTTAAGAATTAGTACAGAATAATCATAAAACAAATAACAATAAACAACCAATTTAACGAACAATTTAAACAAATACAAAATATTTTCAAACACAGTCAAAAATCGCTAAACACTAAAATATAATCCTTGAAATAAATCAATTAATTATTATTAAGAATCTGAATTACCAGGAAATTAAACATAACTGTAATAGTCTTAATTACTCCCTAAAAGGAAATTATATATTAAAATAAATAAAAAACTGTTCAATAACCATAAATAATCAAACATATAATCATAAGCTTTATGATGAAAATTATAACATAATGCCAATCCCAGATCATGTAATCACAAAATTAAATGAACTAAAATTTAAAGATATTGACAATCTTAAAGAAATTACCTTTTCAATTCCCAAAAAACATATGGATTACGACATATCCAGTATTGTAATACTTATAATAATCATTATTGTAACCATTATATTATTAAGACTACGAAAGCCAAAAGCAACCACAACAAACATTAATCTGAAAAACGTCGAGTTTCAACGTTTGCCCGATCTTTCACCGGGAGGGGATATGATCCTACTACAACAACCTACCCAAAGAGGAGTATTCACGCTAGAATAACACACAACACCACACCCAAAACTGGATGAGGTCATCTTTAAACAAAGATAACGGCACCAGACACCAACCAGATAAGCACATTTACATCCGACACCAAGGAAATAGGAAAGTCACAAGACGATAAGAGTATTTGCATACGGACCCAAGAGGAACTATAAAACATAATCAGTAGATTAACCAAACATCACAAGAACTACCAATATATCACGTACGCCGATTCCAGAAGATAACAAGAAGTCATGTACACACACAGTATAAATACCACTGGATAAACTACCAGAGGAACATTCTTATAACTCCGCTACAGTCACGCACATCGTACTACACTTTGGTTCAGTCGCGACAAATACCTCTAAGCTTTTCTTATTATTAAAGAAATTGTCTAATGTATTAGTAACTAAGTTAGACGTTTCAAATAAAGTATTTTAATCAGGCTTACTCATCGCTGTTTTCATATTACTTGACGAGTTAAGCCACATTGGAATACTAGGATATACTTCCTAAGGACATCCACTCTAATTGATCCTGTTAGGCACATTGCCTTTTAGAACGCAACATGAATTTGCACGACACTAGTTAAAAGAATTAGAAAGATAGGAAAGAATTTTTTGTTGGCGCAGTAGATCGAGAATTAGGTGACTATTTTCTCACTTAAAACTCACGGGCGGCTCTAGTTTGAACTAGGAGTTAGAAAAATTTCTTCTCAACCTGACTATCGAACTGACGACCTCCGGGTCAGAAGCAAACATCTTATCTACTGCACCATGCCCCCCGCATTAGCTAAAGAAATATAAAAAAAGTATTGTAAGAGAGATACCTTAATTTTATTTTGTTTATTTACATCATACATACTTACCACCTCCTACAATGTGTTCAATATTTGTTTCAGAGAACCGAAGGAAGGAGAAACTTTAGAAGGCAATGCAAGATACGAAGGATATTCCATGGATCTTATAGACCGAATATCACAACTACTTGGTTTTAAATACATATTTGAACTTGCTCCAGATGGCAAATATGGATCATACAACAAACAAACAAAGCAATGGGATGGCCTTGTTAAACAGCTGTTGGATGGGGTAAGGAAAAGTTGAAAATGAAAATCAAAATTAATAACTGTTATATTGTTACAAGAATGCTGACCTTGGCATATGTGATCTTACTATGACCTCATCGCGTAGAACAGTTGTCGATTTTACTCCACCGTTTATGACCCTGGGTATCAGCATCTTGTATTCTAAGCCGGAAAGTCCGCCTCCAGATTTGTTTTCTTTTTTATCGCCTTTCTCATTAGATGTTTGGATATACATGGCAACTGCCTACTCTGGAGTTTCCTTATTACTGTTTGCTCTTTCTAGAATGGCTCCTGCAGACTGGGAGAACCCACATCCATGCAAAGAAGCCGACGAGGTGGAGAACATATGGAGTATTATGAACACGACATGGCTGACAATGGGCTCTATTATGGGTCAAGGATGTGATATTCTTCCAAAGTGAATTCAAACCATATGCGTTTATTTTTAAGTGATTTCAATCATTTATATTTTAGGTCTGCTTCCTCTCGTCTCGCCACCGGAATGTGGTGGTTTTTTGCGCTCATGATGTTGAATTCTTACACCGCAAACTTAGCTGCGTTTCTTACTATGTCTCGCATGGACAGCTCTATTGAAAGTGCAGAGGATCTTGCAAGTCAAAGTAAAATCAAATACGGAGCTGTTACTGGTGGCAGCACAATGGGATTTTTCAGAGTATTCAATTTAATTGCACGAAGAACTAATTTTATTAAGTTAAATTTAAGGATTCAAACATGAGCACATATCAAAAAATGTGGGCTGCAATGGAATCGGCTCGTCCCTCAGTTTTTACTAAAAGTAACGATGAGGGCGTTGAAAGAGTTCTAAAAGGTAAACGACTCTATGCATACCTAATGGAATCAACCACATTAGAATACATAATTGAGAGAAAGTGTGAACTCATGCAAGTTGGGGCATGGCTGGATTATAAAACTTATGGGATAGCAATGCCTTTCAGTTAGATAAATATCTTCAAATGTGTTCGCATTGATTATTATTTAATTTTTCAGATTCACCGTATCGCAAGCAGATCAGTAAAGCAGTTCTAAAATTAGGAGAATCAGGAACTTTGGCAGAGCTTAAGCGCAAATGGTGGAAGGAAAAACATGGTGGTGGTCGCTGTTCACAAATGGCAGCGGGGAGTGCAGACACTCCAGAGTTAGGAGTTGAAAATGTAGGCGGGGTATTCCTTGTGTTAGGCCTAGGTTTACTTTCAGCAATAGGTATTGGGTTTGTTGAGTTTTTGTGGAACGTCAAAGAAGTTGCTATTAATGAAAAGGTAAGCTTCGGTTCATAAATAAATTTATAGTTTTAAGCATTTACTTTACCTCTTTACAGATATCACTTTTGGAAGCGTTAAAATTAGAAACATTATTTGCAATACAATTTTGGATAACAACAAAACCAGTAAGACAAAGTAGTGGAAGCTCAACATCTACTTCAAAAAGTACATCAAAATCTGCAGGATCTCAAATAAGTATTGATAGTGTTGGAAAAACTCTAAGAGATAAATTAAGAAAGAGGAGTTCAATGTTTTCGCTGGCGTCCCTAAGAAGCAATGTGAAAAACATTGAAATAAATCAACATATGTAAGACGTAAGAGTTAAAAAAACGATTCGAAAATGAAGCTACGAAATTCTATTTCGATTGATTAATTAGAGTTGGATTTTGGATGATAAAACAGAAATAGCAAACCACATCAAAATTTGTTTTATTAAAATCTATTTATTCTATTAAAATTGCAACAAATATTATTTAAATGTTTTATTGTTGTTCATTTATACTATTCTCTTTCATCTGGCAATTATGTTTTTAAATCATTTAATAAATAATAATTTACTCAATTCGCTCACAAGTGTACACATTACTGTAAATGTTGAAACTTAGCGTGAACTATCCTAACCTGCTTTCATAATCATTATCAAAATCAGCTGTTAAACGTTAAAACGTTAAGAAAATTGGTAACTAAAACTATTTGCTTCAAAGCTTTACAAAAATATTACTATTTTAAAAAATAAAAAAATATTCTTACTATAAATAAGATAAACACGTTATATTAGAGCTAATCGGAAGAAAAAACTAAAGGTTTAAAGAAAAATACTTAGAGATGCTTGCGATCCATTTGAGTTAAATTCTAATGTGAATGACTAACAGATTTCAAAGAAATTTTCGTCTCAATAACACTGCTTCTAAGTATGTTTTAGAAGAACTGAGACGTATACTTTTCCTGTGAGATTCGAACCCTTTTACAAGTGTTCGTTTTATCCAATTGCTACTATCACGGCGGAGCAAAATCGCATCGTCACCTCCAAGTGATCCAAAAACTGTGACACCTGAGCTACCTTCTCAGGAACTAGAAGCCAAGTGTAAGATAAGAAAACGCTCTGAAGAACCAGCTCTCCAAGAAACCCAATAGCGTCTGACACTTAGTGTGCCCATTGGCCAGTGTGTGATCCCATAAGGGCGTCTGTATTTAAAAATCTTGAATAGAAAAAATAACTAAGCTATTTATGGCTAACAAACAAAAGTTACAAAAATATGCAATGAGTAAAACAAATAGATAAAATACCCCAGGCGGCAATCCAGTTAAACTGGTAAATCCAATCTCTTCGGAGATCGATTCTATAGATTCTGGGAGGACCAATTATTGCTTATAGAAAATAGAAGGAGTTCAAAAATACCAAGAACTCATCCAAGTGTATTCTCTTCCATCGATAACCACAAAAATCAAAAGACAAAGAAGTTAACGAAAAAGGAACCAATATCTATGTAAGTTCCGAAAAAAAAGATCAGCAGTGTTCCAAAGAAAATAACGAAATCCACCAACTTGAATCAAAAAACTATTACGAAGAATATCAAAAAGAAATTCTAGCCGGAAAACAACTTGAAGTTCTAGTGGAAAGTCTTGAGCAACAAATTCAGAGACTTGAAGAAAAAGTCAGCTTGCTAGACAAGAAGACCTCAAATGACATCAAGTCAAGTCCAAAAACACATGTAGTGAAAAGCCCACAAAAAACTGCAATTGAGTTTCATACTGATGAGGAAGAGCTCCTTCTTGAAACTGGTGGTAACAGGAACAAATCCAAGAAACGAAAAGCAGAGGGTAGCCCAGAAACTGTTCAACAAAGCCAACAGACATCTTCAAAAGCAGAAATCACTACAACAATGAAAACATCCAATAAAGAAATTGGAGATCTGCCTCCAAAGTCTTATGTTCAAGGCACTAAGGAACTGCACCACCTGCAATCATTATTTCCGGATTGGCAATGTTTGGCGACCTCAAGAGCCTAGTTGAAAAATGCACGGATAAATCATTTATATACATCGTACAATAAAGACAACTGGAAAGTAATTGTTGAAGACGCCGATGCGTATAGATCTGTCACTGAAAATTGAACAAAAAGTTAATTCAGCACTTGTATGAAAATAAAGCTACAAGGTGGATAAAAGTAGTTGCAAGAGGCCTTCACTCTTCATTTGTTGCCATAGAAATTATCGAAGACCTTATACTCTCGATGATAATAATCTTATTAAAAATGAGATATTCAGAGACTCCATTGTGATATCAACGACAAAAAGAGATCTTTACCTTTATTTATGCTCATTTTCTAAAATAAAGAAAGTCTGGAAAAGATTTACAGTATTAAATCAATTATGGGCATAATTGTCAAAATTGAACCACTGCGAAAGTCAAAGATTGTTCCACAATGTAAGCGCTGTCAAGCTTTTGGGCATACATAAAAATACTGCAATCGCGCGTTTGTTTCTTTAAAATGCGAAAGCAAGTATGCCACTAAAAACTGTCCCATGGGCAAAGAACAGAAACGGAAATGTGTTAACTGTCAAGGCAATCATCCTGCAAGATACAGAGGATGGCCAGTCGCCAATAATTCCAAGACATAAAAAGAACAGAAAATACTGAGAAAAAGCTTAGAAACTCCAAAAAAGCAATAGTTGAAAACAAAAAAGCAACGGCCGAAAACAAAACTAAGAATCAACCGCAAAAAGTAATTGCGCTCAGCAAAGAGATGAAACTAAATCCTATTCCCAAATTGTAAGAAATATGCGAGAGAACGAAGTAACATCAATAAAAAAATGCTGGAACTTATCCTAAAGAGGATTGACAAACAAAATTTAAACATAATAAACAAATAAATGATGGACAGTGCACTTAAAATCGAAACATGGGACATTTTTTTTTAAATATAGTGCATATAGACATTTGTTTGGTGTCCGAAGCTCACATCGCTATAGAACAAAGTCTTGATATTAAATTGCCAAACTATACATGTTATCACGCTCCACACCCAGCTCACAAAGCTAAAGGGTCAGCAATATCAGATCAGAGAAAAAAATGGAATGCATCCAGAGATAAACTTGAAAGTTTTGTAAACCTAAGATCTTCTATGCAAACAATTAAAAAATTGATCATGAAGTAGAACAATTTACTGCTGAGTGCGAAGAAAATGGCGAGCTACGAGATTTCCAGATGATAAGGCAGTTTTTACCCGTCTTAACAATCACCTAAAAAAAGAATCTGTGAGATCAAAAATGATTCACTTAGTCAATTCCTGAAAAGCCTCACAGCTGATGTTTCGACAGAATACTTCTTATGGAAAGCAGCGAAGCGCATAAAAAAGCCCAGGCACAACACCCACCAGTAAAATCTCTAGATGGTAAACGGACACCCGAATAAAAGGCTGATCTCTTCGCTAAACATCGCGAATGTTTTAAAGCCATTAGCAGCAAACACAGCTGCAAATTTCTTACAGTTTGTTGATAAAAACGACGAATGTCAAATTCCTATTGTCACGCACAAAGAAGTAAGAAGCATGTACGATCTAATAACTGCTCAGGTTTTGAAAGAAATGCCATAATAGCCTTCAAAAAACTCAATTTATAATTACGCATGCCTTAAACTAAGCTATGTGCAAAATCATTAGAAAATTGCAGAAGTCATTGTTATACCCAAACAAGGTAAACCACCACTAGAAGTAACATTTTACAGACCAATATCCCTTAAATCAATCATGGCAAAAGTTTTCGAAAAACTACTCCTGAACCGTCTTAGCAAAATAAAGAAGAAAGAAGACTAATTATGAGCCATTAGTTTGGATTTGGAAATAAGCATTCCACAATACACCAACTACGTCGAATTACGAATGTTGTGGAAAAAGCACTTGAAGAAAAACAAGTATGTTCGGCTCTATTCTTAGATGTTGCTCAAGCGTTTGAAAAGGTTTGGCTCTTTTGACTCAAGTGCAAACTGCATAGGGACCTTTCCAGGCAGTACTACAAAATACTGAAATCCTACTTTACGAACCGGCTCTTTAGAGTCTCGGAGCAAAAGAAAATTTAAGCCAGTGTACCACAAGGAAGTGTACTAGGACTCAAAAATGCAAAATGCAGTCGATAAAGTTAATGGTTGGACGCAAAAATGGCGTATCAAATTAAACGAAACAAAATCGACGCATATAAGCTTAACAAACAAATCATAAGCAATGCTCCAATCCTTTTTTTTCTTTTTTTTTATAATTAACGCGCGCCCAAGGGACTATTTGTTTCCCTTTTAATGTAACACACTGCGCGGGCATAAACAAAATAGCAGTACCTTACTCCAATACCGCCAAATACCTTGGAATGACTTTGGATGCAAACCTTAAATGGAAAGAGCACATCAAAAAGACACGACAAGAACTAAACTTGAAGTATAAAAAATGTACTGGTTTGGTTACTAGGAAAGAACTCTGACCTATCTATCCAGAACAAACTAATGTTATATAAGCAAGTACTGAAACACGTTTGGACATATGTCATCCAACTATTGGGTTGTACAAAGAAAACAAATGCTGAACCCATCCAAAATTCCAAAGCAAGGTCCTTCGTGGAATAATTAATGCCCCTTGGTATATAAGATATAACGATCTACATCGTGAACTTCAAATTGAAATGGTTACAGAAGTGGTTCAAAAACACGCTGTATCACACAATCAGAGACTGCATAGTCATACCAACTCCAAGATGGAGATCGTCTTAAATGTACGAAACAATGTTCGGAGATTAAGAAGAACCAAGTCTCATGAGCTGATGGTCTTAAAGCTATGGGAAAGTGTTATTACTGTAAACTTTCCAGAATGCGATTTAAAATAAAGAAAGAAAAATCATTTGTCGATCTTTCATAGATTGGCCTTGATTCACCGGTGATTTTAGTGAGGTAAAACTCCCGCACTACTCGGTACCGATTATTACCGAGTGTCTTTAAAGATTTCCATCGGTTTAAAAAAAATCTAACTGCAATTTAAAACAACACACCCAAGTTCATTATTTTTATCAGCATGAAGATTTTTTCTATAAACTAAGAACTCTTAATTAAAAAGTTCCGTGTCCGAAAAGCTTGAATTCAGCCAGGTTTCTATTAAAACAAAGATCTCATGCGGGAAAACTTAAGAACAAAAATGTGTGTCGTTTTACTGCGAAGCCTTCTTAAACTTATGTAGAAGAAGGAAATTCTATTTAGTTTTTTGCAGCTGTCTGTGAGGCCTTTTGTAAGCAGTTAAATTGATTACTTTTTCTGCGAGATTCGAACTCTTTTCAAAGTGTTCCTTTTGGCCAATTGCTAATATCACAAATAGATTATGGAATAGTTCTGTCAGAACAGTTTTCAACATGTTTTGTTTAGTCGTGTTTTCCTCAATATGAAGCATTTTCATTTTTATTTGTATTTTTTGTTCAAGAAGCTGTTCTTGAATTTCATTGTGTCCTAGTGTTTTTTGAATTTGTTTGCTTTTTTTAAGTCACACAGCTTTTCAAGGGCCTTATAAATCTATTTTGAGTTAGACGACAGATCTTCCGCGAGTTTTAATTGTTCTTCATAAAACTTTTCAGTTTTATAATAAATTTTTTTTTGCAACTCGATTTGTTGCCTGAGAAGATTTGTGGTATCGTCAACTTTTTGAGGAATGTTTTGCCAATATATTCCACGATCAGACGACATGCATATGTCGTTGAGTTCATCAGTATTCTCAACACTTTGTGATATGTTTTATCTCTTAATTCAGATTTATTATAATGAAGGTAAATTTACAATTAAAAATGGAATCAAATGTAAATAAAATGTATTAGTATAATTTAATTAATGATGTAATTTAGTACATGAAGGTAAAGCACTGTTGGTTGGTTGACGGCTCAAGAAAGAAGAAAGAAGAATATTTTATCACTTAATTCAGATTTATTATAATGAAGGTAAATTTACAATCAAATGTAAATTATATGTATTATTATAATTTAATTAATGATGTAATATAGTACATGAAGGTAAAACACTGTTGGTTGGTTGACGGTTCTAGAAAGAAGAAAGAAGAAGCTTCCATATTTCGGTTTGTCAGAATGTCAGAATCTAGGCTTGTTCAGATTGTTGGTAAATGTAAGGGTTCAGAGGATTATTCATATCATTCCTCCACACCAATTTAACTTCCTTCATTGCTATGGCTGGAAACGTACAACAGGTCGTCGATCTCTACTAGACCGCCGAGGGGTGCTTACTTCTGGAGATTTGAGAATTGTCTTCGATGGTTGCTTAGCACTAGAATTACTGATATGATTAGTATTATGTGGAGAGCTACTTGCCTGATTAGATGGTTTGTTTAAATTGTCAACTGATGCTCTTGCTTCAAGGAAGTGATAGGAGGAGCAAGTTGGTTCACTCCTTACTCTAAGCTGGTTTTGATGACGGTTCCATTAGCCACGACTGGTTTTGACTAGGTACATCTCGGTTCCTCTTTGTTTAATAATAGTGGCTTCAATCCAATGACCTCTCGCGAAGTTTCTAGCATACACGGCTTGGTTCATTTGAAACTTCTTCGTGTGTGGGAGTGGTATCGTGGTGTGATATTATATTACGATGTTGTCTTCCGTGCAGCAATTCGGCAGGTGATTTCCCCGTTTTTGGATTGGGGGGGGGGGCGATAAGTCGATAGGCATTGGTATAGAGCTAATTCTTTGTTCAAGTTTTCATCGAAGATTTTCTTGAAGTGTGTTTTGAACGTACGGGCAAAGCGTTCAGCTTCGCCGTTTGAGGCAGGGTGAAATAGCGCAGTTCTTAAGTGCTGGATTGCGTTCTGTTTGCAAAAACTAGTGAAGGCTGATGATGCGAATTGCGGACCGTTATACGATACCAGTGTTTCTGGCAGTCCTTCTAAGGTGAATATCTTACTTAAAGCTTGGATCGTTGCGGTGGTGGTGGTAGAATTGTTTATGGGTACAACAAAAGGAAACTTCGAGTATGCATCAATACATATTAGCCACATCTGATCTAAGAATGGTCCTGCGTAATCAATATGGACTCTTTGCCATGGGCGTTCGGGTATTGGCCAGAAGCTGCATTCTTTTGGAGGGTCTACTGCGGATGAATGACATGCTTTACGGTTTGAAACTCGTTCTTCTATGGCCTGGTCTACTTTTGGCCACCAGCAGTATCTTCTGGCTAATTGTTTCATACGTACTATGCCCCAGTGTCCTTCATGGAGCATATCCGTTACACTTAATTGAAAAGCCTTTGGAATCACGAGTCGAAGATGTTCGGTTTGAAGCAAAACCAGTCCTTGGTACTCTGATAAGGACATCCTTCTTGTGAAAAATGGTGTGACATCCTGATCTTTCTCAGACAGTTTTTCCGGCCAACCTGAAAGTATAAAGTTACGAACCTCTTTTAGCGTTGTGTCTTTATCAATAGAGGCTACAATATCCGACTTAGCAATGGGAAATGAATCGACTTGTTCAGAATATCCCTCTGAGATTTCCATACACATCTCTTCTTGTTTGCAGTCAAACTGAAAATCTGGTCCTATAGATAAGCTAGACAATGCGTCAGCATTATTATGTTTCTCAGTTGGCCGATACTTAATGTGGTAAGTATAGGCCATAAGAGTTATGGCCCACCGTTGCAATCGGTTGGCAGTCATTATAGGCAGTTTCTTTTTGGGGTTAAAGAGCGTCACTAATGGTTTATGATCCGTAATTAAGGTAAATGATTGATAGGAAATAGAACTGCCGCTGAAACAATTGCCCCTCTCGAACACCGACGCAATGTTTCATGTCTTTCCTTATTTTATCGTTTCTTTTATAAAAAATGTTCACTCGAGGTAGCTAGCTGCATTCCTCCCCTTAAAAGTTTCGCCCGTAATACTCGTCTTGCTAGGAATGCCCATCAGTTCACCCTTGAGGCCAATTTCGGACGTACCGTGAAATATAGAGATTCTTTTTTAAGCCGTACAACACGACTTTGGAATGGTTTACCCGGCGAGATTTTCCCTTGCCATTTCAATATGCAAACATTCAAAACCAATGTTAATCGACACCTTCTATCTCTCCCCTCCCTATCTTCCTAATGCCCGCGCAGTGTGTTACATTAAAAGGGAAACAAATAGTCGCTTGTGCGCGCGTTAGTTATTAAAAAAAAAAAAAAAATGTTCGTCCGTATAAGTATTGATGAATTTTTTTTTACTCCATATACAATGGAAAGTGCCTCTTTTTTTATTTGGTTGTATTTTTGTTCATGAATGTCGAGCGTTTTCGACGCGAATGCAATTGGCAACTCATTTCCCGTTTCATCTATGTGTGCTATCACCGCTCCTATTCCATGAGAAGAAGCGTCAGTTGCTAAAACTATCGGCAACTCCGCTCGATAATGAACAAGACAAGTAGCATCAGCAAGCTGTTGTTTAAGGTTTTCGAATGCCTGTATCTGTGACGAACCCCATATAAAAGGTACATCTTTCTTTCGTAAACGATTAAGTGGTGCTGCAACTTCAGAAAAATTTCGGATAAACTTTCCATAATAGTTTGCTTTTCCTAGGAAACTTTATAATTCTTTCAGGTCTTTCAGATGACACATGCTCTTAACTGCAAGTGCTCTTGACTGACTCCAACTTCAGGTTGGAAAAATATATATTTTTCACGATATATTCTCAACCCATTCTCTAAAAGTCTCTCGAAAACTGCCTCTAGATTTAATAAGTGCTCTTTGTCATCTTTTTCAGATACTAATATTTCATCCAGATATATAGCACAATTAAGACCTGATAACACCTGTTCAAGCGTCTTTTAATAAATAACTGGAGCACTCGTTACTCCAAAAGGAAGTCTCTGGTACCTATAAAGCCCAAGTGGTGTATTAACTATGGCCAGACATTTGGAATCATCATCTAATTCTATTTGTAAGTAAGCATCTGCTAGATCGATTTTTGAGAACCTTTGTCCACCTGCGAGATTGTGAAACAATTCTTCTGGTCATGGAATTGGATAATGGTCTACTTCTAAATGTGGGTTAATGGTAACCTTGAAGTCACCGCATATGCGAAGGCCCCTATCGCGTTTCGCAATAACGACAATGGGTGCAGCCCATTCACTGAATCTGATCGGTTTCCAGATTCCAGCGTCCTCTAGGCGTTTAGCTTCTCTTTTTAACGCGTCTAAAAGAGCGAATGGGATAGGTCTCCATTTATGAAATTTGGGTTTTGTGTGTGGGTTAAGGTAAAGATGTGCTTTCATAGTCCTAATGATTTAGACGCTACTTCAACATGTTTTGAAAACAAGTTTTGTATTTCGTTATCCACGTTGGTGTCTAAATTCAAAACAATATGCGTGCTTGGAGACCTTATCTCCAGGCCAAATGCGCTGAACCAATCCAATCCGAAAATATTGTGCCCAGATGCTACACCCGTAACTAATAACGGCAATTGTTTATGCTGACCATCAAATTCGACATCAACATCTAATTCACCTAACACTGGAACACTTGAATTACCATATGAACGAAAAAGTGATTTGTTGAGCGGAGGTGTGCTTATATCGTTATAGCCTGACATGCCAATCAGGGAACAGCTAGCCCCAGTGTCGAGCAAGAACTTTACTCTGTGACTGTTCAACTTAACAAAAATCTCCCACTTTGTATCTACTTGACATATTTCACCAACTGTAAGTACGCTGTCGATTTCTTGCACATGCTCTGAATACCACTTTTTATTTCCTCTGATACTGATGCGATATGGCCAATGCGACCACACTTCCGACATTCTACCTTTGCAAACCTACACGAATCCCTTGAATGCTTGGTCCAACATCGTGGAGATGATTTTGTTTTATGCTTGCTTCCACCACGATACTGAATTTTATCCTGCCACTTGCTTCTGCTTCTACCTCTTGAACCCTTCCAACCCTCTGTCTTCTGATTTGTCCACACCACCTGATTAATCTTTACCTGGTTTACTTCTAATGGCTCAATATTATCTGACTTTATAACCGTAAGCCACTTCCGGGCCACTTCATACGCTTCCGCAATGGAAAAAATATCTGTTAGAGTAGGGTTAGTCTTTTGAAGTGCCGCAGTGCGTACTACGTCATGAGTATGTAAGATAATTACATCTCTTATCATATCATCGACACATTCATTTTCACAGTTAGTTTTTTGACAACTTAAAGCACATGTGCGTGATAGATGATAACCCTCTTAATTCTGCAACCCACTCCGCATACGTTTGAACAGTACGCATTCGACACTTCCAGAACTCATAACGGGCCATTGAAATATGAATCTGTTCTTTAAAATGATCTGTAAGCTTTGCTGTCAATTCGACATACGTTTTATAAAATACCTTTTCTCCTCCCAATAGGTTTTGAAGTAAATTATATATTTCTGGTCCAAGCCACGATAAAAAATAAGCTTTTTTGTCATCGTCACTCACAACTTTGTATGCTTAAAAATGTTGTTCTAGCTGCTGCGTATACACGCCCCACGTGTTTTTCTCGGGCGAAAATTGTTGGAACTGCACAGCTACCTTTGTTGTACTATTTGTTGAAGAAACTTTTTGCAATACACTTAAATACTCCTTTTGGGATATAAGTAATTGTTTAAGAAGCTCCTGTATTTCTGCCATTTCGAGATTGAAATAAATTATTTTTTGGCAATGGATTCACATAGCAACATGCAAACCAAACGATTAGGTTATCTCTTTTTTTTTTACCTCGTCGCCAATTGATATGTTTTATCACTTAATTCAGATTTATTATAATGAAGGTAAATTTACAATTCAAAATGGAATCAAATGTAAATAAAATGTATTAATATAATTTAATTAATGATGTAATTTAGTACATGAAGGTAAAGCACTGTTGGTTGGTTGACGGCTCAAGAAAGAAGAAAGAAGAAGCTTCCATACTTCGGTTTGTCAGAATGTCAGAATCTAGGCTTGTTCAGATTGTTGGTAAATGATAGGGTTCAGAGGATTATTCATATCACTTTGGTTTTCAGCAATTTTCATTTCCAAAAGAAACGGTATTTTATATTCCACCAGTTTAGGTTTGCAGGCATGGCAGTTTTATGACTCCTTCTTCTAATTTAGAGAAGGAATGTTGTCTGCATTCTTCCACACCAGTAGACTTGACTTCTTTTTTGTTTTCTGTGAATTTTTCCTTTTATTGCAAGACTTCCAATCCATCCACACCTGGTCAAATATATAAAACTTTAATATGAATAATTAATTTGTGTGGAACTCACCTTTCTCCAAACAGGATCATCCTTTGAAGTGGTCCTAGCATGTTGAGTTCGCCTTTTACCGTTTCCGAATAATCGTGCACATCTTTCTTTGATGCTTTTGAAAAACATTGCGCTAAATTCTGTTTTTCACTTATCAACTCAAATAGCCTTCAATATTGGGCTTTATTTGTTGTTTTTACCCTTAAAATAAAAAAATCTTATTGGACCAACCGTACGAACTGGGAACTGATGATGTTCCTCTGTGACTTAGAGAATATGCAGTTATTTTTTTTTTTTTTTATAAATTATTAGTTTGGATTTGGAAATAAGCATTCTACAATACACCAACTACATCGAATTACGAATGTTGTGGAAAAAGCACTTGAAGAAAAACAAGTATGTTCGGCTCTATTCTTAGATGTTGCTCAAGCGTTTGAAAAGGTTTGGCTCTTTTGACTTAAGTGCAAACTGCATAGGGACTTTCCAGGCAGTACTACGAAATACTGAAATCCTACTTTACGAACCGACTCTTTAGAGTCTCGGAGCAAAAGAAAATTTAAGCCAGTGTACCACAAGGAAGTGTACTAGGACTCAAAAATGCAAAATGCAGTCGATAAAGTTAATGGTTGGACGCAAAAATGGCGTATCAAATTAAACGAAACAAAATCGACGCATATAAGCTTAACAAACAAATCATAAGCAATGCTCCAATTCTTATAAACAAAATAGCAGTACCTTACTCCAATACCGCCAAATACCTTGGAATGACTTTGGATGCAAACCTTAAATGGAAAGAGCACATCAAAAAGACACGACAAGAACTAAACTTGAAGTATAAAAAATTTACTGGTTTGGTTACTAGGAAAGAACTCTGACCTATCTATCCAGAACAAACTAATGTTATATAAGCAAGTACTGAAACACGTTTGGACATATGTCATCCAACTATTGGGTTGTACAAAGAAAACAAATGCTGAACCCATCCAAAATTCCAAAGCAAGGTCCTTCGTGGAATAATTAGTGCCCCTTGGTATATAAGATATAACGATCTACATCGTGAACTTCAAATTGAAATGGTTACAGAAGTGGTTCAAAAACACGCTGTATCACACAATCAGAGACTGCATAGTCATACCAACTCCAAGATGGAGATCGTCTTAAATGTACGAAACAATGTTCGGAGATTAAGAAGAACCAAGTCTCATAAGCTGATGGTCTTAAAGCTATGGGAAAGTGTTATTACTGTAAACTTTCCAGAATGCGATTTAAAATAAAGAAAAAAAATCATTTGTCGATCTTTCATAGATTGGCCTTGATTCACCGGTGATTTTAGTGAGGTAAAACTCCCGCACTACTCGGTACCGATTATTACGGAGTGTCTTTAAAGATTTCCATCGGTTTAAAAAAATCTAACTGCAATTTTAAACAACACCTCCAAGTTCATTATTTTTATCAGCATGAAGATTTTTTCTATAAACTAAGAACTCTTAATTAAAAAGTTCCGTGTCCGAAAAGCTTGAATTCAGCCAGGTTTCTATTAAAACAAAGATCTCATGCGGGAAAACTTAAGAAAAAAAAATGTGTGTCGTTTTACTGCGAAGCCTTCTTAAACGTATGTAGAAGAAGGAAATTCTATTTAGTTTTTTGCAGCTGTCTGTGAGGCCTTTTGTAAGCAGTTAAATTGATTACTTTTTCTGCGAGATTCGAGCTCTTTTCAAAGTGTTCCTTTTGGCCAATTGCTAATATCACAAATAGATTATGGAATAGTTCTGTCAGAACAGTTTTCAACATGTTTTGTTCAGTCGAGTTTTCCTCAATATGAAGCATTTTCATTTTTATTTGTATTTTTTGTTCAAGAAGCTGTTCTTGAATTTCATTGTGTCCTAGTGTTTTTTGAATTTGTTTGCTTTTTTTAAGCCACACAGCTTTTCAAGGGCCTTATAAATCTATTTATTATCTACAACAGGTCGTCGATCTCTACTAGACCGCCAAGGGGTGCTTACTTCTGGAGATTTCGGTTTAAGAATTGTCTTCGATGGTTGCTTAGCACTAGAATTACTGATAGGATTAGTATTATGTGGAGAGCTACTTGCCTGATTAGATGGTTTGTTTAAATTGTCAACTGATGCTCTTGCTTCAAGGAAGTGATAGGAGAAGCAAGTTGGTTCACTCCTTACTCTAAGCTGGTTTTGATGACGGTTCCATTAGCCACGACTGGTTTTGACTAGGTACATCTCGGTTCCTCTTTGTTTAATAATAGTGGCTTCAACCCAATGACCTCTCGCGAAGTTTCTAGCATACACGGCTTGGTTCATTTGAAACTTCTTCGTGTGTGGGAGTGGTATAGTTACGTCCGAGACGTCAACTAAACAGTTACCCCTAACCCCTCCCACACTTCCCTTTGTCTAAAGGCACATAATCCCGTTACCCCAATCACTCCCCTTTGCCTAACGGCATAATATACAGTTATAAAAAGTTTCTCACACTTTCGTGCTTACCTTGCACAAACCAATCCCAAACGGATACACCCCCTTTCCCTTCACACTTAAACACTTACGTTGCAATTGTAATATGAATATTTGAGAAATAAATGTACATTCCATTCCCACGAAACACCTTAGAATAAGTTTACCAGTATAGAAATTAAGATTATGAAAATCAGTTCAAAATCAACAAGCTAATCGAAAGGTGCAGCCTAGCTTTGGACAGCGGCCTTTCCTTTAGCAGTTAAATAATTATCAAGAAAAATTTGTAATAAATGTATCAGTAAGAACTAAATAATAAAAATGAAATAAAAAAAAAGAAAAGAAAAAAACAATTTATGTTTTTTTTTAACATAACGCTCGGCCTCCGAACGTAATTGGCGCAGTCGGTCGTTCGCGAAAGAACACAAAGAACAAATGTAAGTGCTAAAAGAAGAAAATCTTTTTCTGTGCGATCAAGTGCAAACAAAAAGAAAATCTTTTCCTGTGCGATCAAGTGCAAACAAAACAAAAAGAAAATTTTGTTTTTCTGTGCGATCAAGTACAAACGAAAAACCCTTATTCGGTAAACGCGCGAAAAAGTGCATATTTCGTTAAAATTCGATTAAGTAACAAAAACGAAAAACCTATTTCAAAAATTCGAAAAAGAACGCAAGGAACAAAAAGTGCGAGTGCAATCAAGTACAAACAAAACAAAAAGGAAATCTTTTGTTTTTCTGTGCGATTAAGTGCAAACAAAATAATAAGAACAGTTCTCGAACAGTATCAAGTGCAACCAAAAACATCAACAACCAATCTATTTCAACAAATACAACAACTGTGCAACTACAACACAGGAAACACTGGAGGAACTAACATCTTTATTTAATAAACTAGACACAAGAATGACAACATCGGCAGCAGCGGCAGCAACAACAGCAAATATGGCGGTAACTAATACCTTACTAACTATTAACTTAGATCCTATTAAGTATTTGAATAATATACCAAAATATAATGGAAATACGGAGGACTTAAGTAGTTTTATCGAGTTGTTAGATAGGGCCCAGCCATCACTCGCAAAATTTGACGGTAATAGCCAGCTAATCTTTTTAGACATCATAAAAAAGTAGACTCGTAGGTAGGGCTAGGGAAGCCATAGATATAAATAACATGGTAACGAGTTGGGAAGAAATAAAGAAGGTCCTTTACCAATACTTCGGTGATAGAAGGACAATAGAGGAGTTATACGACGACCTCAGAGGTCTTAGGTTCACTGACAATTGTCAGAATTTTTATGACAAGATAAAAGTTGCACTAAGGCGACTCAATAATAAAACGAAGCTGGATAAAAACTGCATACCGTCGATCGAAATAAAAAGAAATTGTGACATAGCACTACGCCTATTCACAAGCAAAACTCCCGAACCAATGAGGGGCATCCTGACTTGCATGCAACCTAAAACGTTGGAGCAAGCCATGGATATCCTCCATGAGTCCGGGTATGCTTATAAAAAAGTTTTTAGTAAATACAACTCTCATGACAATCAAAGACAAAGTTTTATTAGAAACCCAACAAACTCAGAAAATCAAAGACGAAATTACAACAACTCAGGGCAGTACAATAACTTTAGAAACCCTGAGCAAACACCAAACAGACATTTTGACCAAACACAACATAGAAACTACAACAACTCAGGACAAACAAGAAATACGAGACGAAGCTATGGTAACGACTCACAGCAACACCGGAATTCGAATCCATTCAGATTCCAACCAAATACGGGGCCAGAGCCGATGAATACGACGTCCGGAAGTTACGCAAGACAATTAAATGTACAAAACCTGGACTTTCGAGAAACCAGCCCACAAACAGACTTCCCTATATAACAATTAAAATCAAAAACAATAGATACAATTTAAGAATTTTAATAGACACTGGGTCCGAAACCAGTATAATTAATCCTGGGATACGCCACCCAAAATGGCAAATTAAGTTAAAAAAAACCTATTACGCTGAAAACCGCAGGAGATATACCAATCTATGCGGATACTAAAGTAAGAATCCCGTTATTCGAAGAACTCGGCATGTTGAATAAAACAGCAGAGTTCCTCGAATACAAATTCCATGACACTTTTGATGGGCTAATAGGAAACAATATTCTATTTCCTGCAAAAGCCATCATTGATCTCGGAAAAAAATTACTACTGATGGGGGAAACGAAAATTCCCATCTTCTTTGATAAAAAGGAAGAAGAAATAACACCCGATATAAGTACAATCGAATACGAAAAAATGGTTCCGCAAATAGAAATGTATCATACTGAAATGTGCAATGATCCTATTATAGATCAATTAAGAACAAACCACCTTAACGGTGAAGAAAAAAATGAAATAATAAAACTAGTAGCCCAATACCCAAGCATTTTCTATCAAGAAGGGACCGATTTGACGTTTACTAATGCGATTAAGCATAGTATAAAAACGTTAAATGACATCCCCATATATACCAAAAGTTTAAGATACCCTGAAGTTCATAAATCAGAGGTATCTAGACAAATAAATGAGATGCTTGAGCAAAAAATCATTCGCCCAAGCAAATCTCCTTACTCTGCTCCTATTTGGGTCGTTCCGAAAAAGGAAGACGCCTCTGGGAAACAGAAGTGGAGAATCGTCATCGACTATCGCAAATTGAACAAAGTTTCAATAGACGATAAATTTCCAATTCCGAATATAGACGATATATTCGATAAATTGGGAAAGTCGATGTATTTCACAACCCTCGATTTGGCCAAAGGCTTTCATCAAATCGAGATTGCGGATGAAGATGTGAAAAAGACAGCGTTTTCAACTGCAAATGGTCATTACGAATTTGTTCGTATGCCATTCAGATTGAAGAACGCACCCGCTACTTTCCAAAGACTGATGAACTCTGTTTTATCAGAATATATTGGAAAGATTTGCTTTGTATATCTTGATGATATTATTGTTTTTTCGACATCTTTGCAAGAACATATAATATCACTTAGTAAGATATTCAAGCGCTTGAAAGAAGTAAATCTAAAAGTACAATTAGATAAAACAGAATTCTTGAAAAAATAACGGAATTCCTTGGACATATAGTTACAACAGAGGGTATTAAACCCAACCCTAACAAAATTTCAGCCATACAGAATTTCAAACTACCTACCTCAACAAAACAAATTGAATCATTCTTAGGCATCACCGGATACTACCGGAAATTTATTAGTGACTACGGCAAAGTAGCCAAACCTATGACTAATTTCCTAAAAAAAGGAGCAAAAATAGACACAAAAAATCCAGATTATATCAATAGTTTTGAAAATTTGAAAACTTTAATTACATCTGACCCGATCCTTAAATATCCTGACTTTGGAAAAAAATTTACACTAACCACGGACGCATCAAATTACGCAATTGGTGCTGTCCTCTCGCAAGAGAATCATCCAGTTTGTTTTGCAAGCCGCACGCTAAACGACCATGAAACAAAATACTCTCCCATCGAAAAAGAGTTATTAGCTATAGTAATGGCAACAAAGTATTTTCGACCTTACCTATATGGAAGGAATTTTTTGGTCAGAACTGACCACCGACCCTTAGTTTGGCTAAGTTCACTTAAAGAACCAAACGCTAAACTGCAAAGGTGGAAGGTTAAACTGGAAGAGTTCAACTTTGATATAGAATACATCAAAGGAAAGGACAACCAGGTCGCCGATGGATTATCAAGAATCGAGGTCTACCACAACGAAGATGTGACACACCTCAACGATATCCATGATGAATTAGACTTACAATCCATGGTAGCAACTATCCACAACGCGAATGAGGATAGTAACAACCACATACCGATTGTAGAAACACCCGTCAACATCTACAAAACACAAATAATATTAAATACCACCAAAAATGCAAGTAACCATAAAATTTACAATCCTTTCAATAAGAAAATAATTGTTATAGAATTGAAAACCTTTAACGAAAATATGATTTTAGATATATTGAAAAAGTTTATTCCTTCTAAAGGAATTGTTGGTATTTTTGCAAGAAACGACCATCAATTCGCTCAATTTCAAGAGGTGTATTTAAAATATTTCAGTAATAATAAATTCTTAAGATTTATCAAATGCACAAAATTCCTAGGTGATCTCGAAGACAAAGAGAAAGAATTATTAGTAATCTCAAAAACGCACAAATTATTAAACCATAGAGGCATTAACGAAACATTCTCAGAAATTAAGGAAGTATATTACTGTCCCAAGCTCAAGGAAAAAATCCAAGAGTATATTAACAACTGTGAAATATGCAACAAATCAAAATACGAACGAAACCCTTACAAATTACCCCTAAAAATAACTGAAACACCAAACAAACCAAACCAAATTATACACGTTGATATTTGGTACGCCAACATTAATCTAATGTTTGTCACAATGTTGGATAAATTTTCTAAATTCGTCACAGTTCATGAAATCAAACATCGAACTTGGCCAAAACTACTGCAAACCTTAAAATACAGATACGCAAATAATGGTATCCCAGATAAAATAGTAACCGACGGCGAATCCGGACTCTCATCGATTGTCATTAAAGAGTATCTTAAAGAGAATAATGTTGAATTACACATAACAACACCATACCATAAAACCGGAAATTCGGATATCGAGAGATTCCACTCTACTCTTAACGAGCATATACGCACATTTAACGCCGATAAAGAAAATCATGACACGTTACGAAATATGGTTTTTAAAGCTGTCACGATTTACAATAGAACAATTCACTCCTCGACAAAAAGAAGACCTATCGAACTCACAGATGGAACAATAACAAATGAAAAATTCCCTAAAATTACAGACATAATGAATAAGAATAAAGAACGATACATACAAAAATATAACAAAAATAAAACTGACATAGACCTTACACAAAATAAACACACCTACTTAAAAGCTAGAACTCATAACAAACTTAAACCAACCCATATAAAATCAAACCCCAATTACGTTCGGAGGCCGAGCGTTATGTTAAAAAAACAATAAATTGTTTTTTTTCTTTTCTTTTTTTTTTTATTTCATTTTTATTATTTAGTTCTTACTGATACATTTATTACAAATTTTTCTTGATAATTATTTAGCTGCTAAAGGAAAGGCCGCTGTCCAAAGCTAGGCTGCACCTTTCGATTAGCTTGTTGATTTCGAACTGATTTTCATAATCTTAATTTCTATACTGGTAAACTTATTCTAAGGTGTTTCGTGGGAATGGAATGTACATTTATTTCTCAAATATTCATATTACAATTGCAACGTAAGTGTTTAAGTGTGAAGGGAAAGGGGGTGTATCCGTTTGGGATTGGTTTGTGCAAGGTTTTTTTTTTTTTTTTATAATTAACGCGCGCACAAGGGATTATGTGTTTCCCTTTTAATGTAGAACACACTGCGCGGGCATTACGAAGAAAGGGAGGGGAGAGATAGGAGGTGCCGATTAACATTGGTTTTGAATGTTTGCAGATCAAAATGGCAAGGGAAAATCCCGCCGGGTAAACTATTCCAAATTCGTGTCGTTCGGCTAAAAAAAGAATCCCTATATTTCACGGTACGTCCGAAATTGGGCTCAAGGGTGAACTGATGAGCATTCCTTGCGAGACGAGTATTACGGGAGAAACTTTTAAGGGGAGGAATGCAACTGGCTACTTCGAGTGAACATTTTTTGTAAAAGAAACGATAAAATAAGGAAAGACATGAAACATTGCGTCGGTGTACGAGTGGGGCAATTGTTCCAGCGGCAGTTCTATTTCCTATCAATCTTAACGCTCGATTTTGTATTCTATCAAGCAGGTGAAGCGATGTTTGCGAAGCACCTGCCCAGAGGTGGGAGTTATACTCGAGTTTAGGGCGTATAAACGCTTTATAAATTGTAGCCAGATCAGATGGGGAAAAATACTTCTTACACCGATACAGAAAACCTAAGCACTTTGCAGCATTCTTAGCGATCTCAAATATATGGTCGTTCCAACGGAGATCGTCGTTGACACACATACCGAGTACTGAGAGCTTTTCGGTTTCTTCGATGTAAGTGCCATTCATGGACAATGGCATTGGGGGAATGTTTAGCTTTAACGACAAAAGACAGCATTGAGTTTTCGAAGCATTAAACTCCACACGATTTCTATTACCCCATTTGACAATGCTGTATAAATCGGAGTTTAATGAGCTTGACATACGGCACCGTTGCAATTGTACGTCCGAAGGCGAAGGACGTGAATTATCGAACGAATATGAAAAGCTGAGGGTAGAGTCGTCAGCAAACCAGTTAAGTGGATTAGAAGTAACAGACAGAAGATCATTTATAAAAATGAGGAAAAGAGTCGGAGACAGAACAGAGCCCTGGGGCACACCAGCATTTATTTTATGGGAATCAGACTTGAATCCGTCCAATACAACTTGTATTGAACGGTCCAGGAGATAGCTTCTAATCCAACGAACAAGAGTATTATCGATCCCAAAAGCACGCATTTTCGATAAGAGAGCTTCATGCCAAACTCTATCAAATGCCTTGGAGATATCAAGAGCAATAATCTTACTTTCACCAAAGCGATGTAAAGATTTATTCCACTGTTCGGTGAGATATGCCATCAGATCACCAGTGGAACGGTTGCTGCGGAAGCCATACTGACGGTCATGGAGAAGCTTACGATCTTCGAGATATTCCTTAAGCTGACGGTTAATCAGTGTTTCCATGACCTTAGAAAGAAGGGATGTCAGTGCTATGGGTCGGTAGGAGGAGGGGGAGGATGGGTCACCTTTCTTAGGGACAGGCTGGACAAATGCTGTTTTCCATCTTCTAGGAAAGATTCCAGAAGAATAGGAGCGATGGAAAAGCTTACGCAGTGGCTTTGCCAGTGTGGAAGAACACCTCTTCAGAAGAATCGGGGGTATACCATCCGGGCCAGCGGATTTGTGTATATCGAGATCTTTGAGAACTCTTGCTACTGTACGAGTGCGGAAAAAAATGTGTCCCATGGAAAAATTTACATTCTCAAGTACAGGAGGGGCAACGTTGCTTTGAGGCAGCGTGGAGCTGGCAGCGAAATGGGCGGCGAGCAAGTTTGCCTTCTCTGAAGAGTAAACAATTGGTTTGTTATTGTCGATGAGCGTTGGAACCGAAGATGTCGAGGAGTTTTTTATATTTTTTACAAATGACCAAAAATTTTTACTGCCTTTGGGACACTGCAGAATTTTTTGCCGTAATTTTTGGTCATGCAAAAATTTGGTTCTTTCTATAACGGAGTTGCATGAGTTCCTTGCTTGTTTGTGCTTTTTCCGATTTTCCTCTGTAGGGTTGGCTTTGTAAGATCGGAAACTTACTTCTTTGAGCCTGATAGCTTCTTTACACTCAGAATTAAACCAAGACTTTTCTTTAGGTTTGATGCTTTTTACTCTATTAGGAATAAAAGCACGCATCCCTAGAAGAATCACATTTGTGATCATTTGAGCACTGGCATCAATGTCACTATCGAGGAAGCATAGTGACCAGTTAAAGTTTCGGAAAAAGAAATTCAGGCCGTCCCAGTTGGCTTTCTCGTATTGCCAAACGGTCCTGGTGGGAAGTTTTTCTTTAACTGGATGGGTGGGGGATGAGAAATTAGCTGAAATGATACAATGGTCTGAAGTGCCAAATGGAGAAGTTACACTAATGGTATATTTATCAGGGTGAGAAGTAAGAAACAAGTCAAGAGTATGGGCGGCTTGCCCAGCAACATCCGGTATACGCGTTGGCACATCGATCAGTTGGGTAAGGTGATGTAACCCGGCAAAGAGCTCGACATACCTTCCTTCGGGTGTTGTCTGACCAGAATAGCGGAGCCAGTTGGAATTGTGTACATTGAAATCGCCCGCAATAACGATTTCAGTGCGAGGACAAAGGGAAACAATTTTCGAGATGGAATCAGACAGTGCATCAAATTCGTTACAAGTCGAATTACTGTCAAGATTTGGACTCCTGTAAATAAAACAATAATGAATGACATGCTTGCGGACAGTGAATTTGAGCCATAAGAAGTTAAAGTCCGTGTTGGAACATTGCCCATATTGGGGAAGGCTCTGGCAAGCAATATCATTCCTAACATAGACCACGAGACCATGATGAGAAAAGAGTAATGGCACCAAGGTATACCCATGTAGAGCAAATTCTGATAAATCAGTATTTACTCCAACCTGAGTTTCACTTAATGCCAAAATAGCTGGCCTGTGTTGAACAGTGTAGACGTACACGTGAAAGAAATTCTTTCTTAAGTGTAAGGTAAGCACGAAAGTGTGAGAAACTTTTTATAACTGTATATTATGCCGTTAGGCAAAGGGGAGTGATTGGGGTAACGGGATTATGTGCCGTTAGGCAAAGGGAAGTGTGGGAGGGGTTAGGGGTAACTGTTTAGTTGACGTCTCGGACGTAACTCCCCACAGCCATAGACATAGACCATGTTAAGAACGAGAAAGGGCAAAAATATTACAAAACTCAACTCAAACGAAGTTATAAATTTGAAAAAATCTCCTAACTCATTTTTTTTTTCTTCAGGCAACACTCATTATGTTTTTAACTATTCCAATGACAATAACAGCAGGACAAAGACTTCACATACAAAATCTAAACACAGGAAACGGATTTATAACAATCAAAGAACAAAACTTAAATATTATTGAAAACTATACGAAAATATTACACAATATTAATTTAACAACTTGGACAGAAAGCCTTGACATTTTAGAACATAATGTAAATGAATTGAACGAAAATAATGAATTCGCAACAATAAAACACAGTTTTAATAGTCTAGTATTAGAAATAGAAAATACTTTAGGACATCATCATCATAAGTCAAGAAGAGGTTTATTTGACATAGTGGGAAAGGGATTAAAATATCTAACTGGTACGATGGACCATGAAGATGAACAGGAAATAAAACAGAGCTTAGAAATTAACGAAAAAAACAACAAAAACCTAATAGACGGACTGAACGAACAAATAAAAATTAATAGCAACTTTAACGAAATCACAAAAAACATAACAAAACAAAGTAATAAACAACAACATGACATTAAGAAACAATTTGAGAATTTAGGCAATGTTATAAACGAGGATCATATTAGAATCAAAAGGATGCAACATGCATTCCATAGAACTATTAAGAGATCAAGTAAGAAAAGTAAAAGAAAATTTAATGCTAAGCCAACTAGGAGTTCTAAGTAGAGATCTACTAACTCCAAAAGAAATTCAAAAATTTAACGTTACACTCAACAAAATACCAAATATAAAAAGTTCTGCCATCCTTCATGAGGATCAAATAATATTTATCTTACTTTTACCAAATTATTCCAGAGACATTTTTTATAAAATAATCATTGAACCAATTCCAAACAAAAATAATCTCGAAATTGTTATACCAAGCAACCAATTTATTACAAATGGAAAACTAATGTTTTATAACATGGAAAATAGTTTAAAATTAAAAGACTTAAAAATTGTAAACGATACTTGCCTATCAAATTTGTTAAAAGAAAACGCTGAATGTGAATTCAAAGAAAATAAAAATATAGAAATAAAGCAAATGGCAAATAATATTGTAATAACGAAAAATATTGTACAAACAGAAATATCACATAATTGCCATAATTATAAAATAAATATAGTCGGAAACAATATTATAAGATTTGAAAACTGTAAAATTGAACTAAATGATGTTAAATACGAAAATTTTATTTACTATGATAATTTTATAATACCAAGTTACAAAAATATAACAATTAAGAAAATTGTAATCAACTACACCTCTGAGGACCTCCATTCAAATCAATTAGAAAATCGCAAAGCTATAGAAGAGATAAAAGGGAAATATCTCGCTCATATTTCTACGAATATTGGAAGTTTTCTTATAATTTTCATTATTTTGTCAATCATTCTGATGTTCATTTTTAAAAACAAAAATGTTAAAGTAAATATAAAAAGTTGTGATTCTTCGGAGAAGAATCTTAAGGGGGGAGGAGTTACGTCCGAGACGTCAACTAAACAGTTACCCCTAACCCCTCCCACACTTCCCTTTGCCTAACGGCACATAATCCCGTTACCCCAATCACTCCCCTTTGCCTAACGGCATAATATACAGTTATAAAAAGTTTCTCACACTTTCGTGCTTACCTTGCACAAACCAATCCCAAACGGATACACCCCCTTTCCCTTCACACTTAAACACTTACGTTGCAATTGTAATATGAATATTTGAGAAATAAATGTACATTCCATTCCTACGAAACACCTTAGAATAAGTTTACCAGTATAGAAATTAAGATTATGAAAATCAGTTCGAAATCAACAAGCTAATCGAAAGGTGCAGCCTAGCTTTGGACAGCGGCCTTTCCTTTAGCAGTTAAATAATTATCAAGAAAAATTTGTAATAAATGTATCAGTAAGAACTAAATAATAAAAATGAAATAAAAAAAAAGAAAAGAAAAAAACAATTTATGTTTTTTTTAACATAACGCTCGGCCTCCGAACGTAATTGTATCGTGGTGTGATATTATACTAAGATGTTGTCTTCCGTGCAGCAATTCGGCAGGTGATTTCCCCGTTTTTGGATTTGGGGTGGTGCGATAAGTCGATAGGCATTGGTATAGAGCTAATTCTTTGTTCAAGTTTTCATCGAAGATTTTTTTGAAGTGTGTTTTGAACGTACGGGCAAAGCGTTCAGCTTTGCCGTTTGAGGCAGGGTGAAATAGCGCAGTTCTTAAGTGCTGGATTGCGTTCTGTTTGCAAAAACTAGTGAAGGCTGATGATGCGAATTGCGGACCGTTATACGATACCAGCGTTTCTGGCAGTCCTTCTAAGGTGAATATCTTACTTAAAGCTTGGATCGTTGCGGTGGTGGTGGTAGAATTTTTCATGGGTACAACAAAAGGAAACTTCGAGTATGCATCAATACATATTAGCCACATCTGATCTAAGAATGGTCCTGCGTAATCAATATGGACTCTTTGCCATGGGCGTTCGGGTATTGGCCAGAAGCTGCATTCTTTTGGAGGGTCTACTGCGGATGACTGACATGCTTTACGGTTTGAAACTCGTTCTTCTATGGCCTGGTCTACTTTTGGCCACCAGCAGTATCTTCTGGCTAATTGTTTCATACGTACTATGCCCCAGTGTCCTTCATGGAGCATATCCGTTACACTTAATTGAAAAGCCTTTGGAATCACGAGTCGAAGATGTTCGGTTTGAAGCAAAACCAGTCCTTGGTACTCTGATAAGGACATCCTTCTTGTGAAAAATGGTGTGACATCCTGATCTTTCTCAGACAGTTTTTCCGGCCAACCTGAAAGTATAAAGTTACGAACTTCTTTTAGCGTTGTGTCTTTATCAATAGAGGCTACAATATCCGACTTAGCAATGGGAAATGAATCGACTTTTTCAGAATATCCCTCTGAGATTTCCATACACATCTCTTCTTGTTTGCGGTCAAACTGAAAATCTGGTCCTATAGATAACCTAGACAATGCGTCAGCATTAGTATGTTTCTCAGTTGGCCGATACTTAATGTGGTAAGTATAGGCCATAAGAGTTATGGCCCACCGTTGCAATCGGTTGGCAGTCATTATAGGCAGTTTCTTTTTGGGGTTAAAGAGCGTCACTAATGGTTTATGATCCGTAATTAAGGTAAATGATTGATAGGAAATAGAACTGCCGCTGAAACAATTGCCCCTCTCGAACACCGACGCAATGTTTCATGTCTTTCCTTATTTTATCGTTTCTTTTATAAAAAATGTTCACTCGAGGTAGCCAGCTGCATTCCTCCCCTTTAAAGTTTCGCCCGTAATACTCGTCTTGCTAGGAATGCCCATCAGTTCACCCTTGAGCCCAATTTCGGACGTATCGTGAAATATAGAGATTCTTTTTTAAGCCGTACAACACGACTTTGGAATGGTTTACCCGGCGAGATTTTCCCTTGCTATTTTAATATGCAAACATTCAAAACCAATGTTAATCGACACCTTCTATCTCTCCCCTCCCTATCTTCCTAATGCCCGCGCAGTGTGTTACATTAAAAGGGAAACAAATAGTCGCTTGTGCGCGCGTTAGTTATTAAAAAAAAAAAATGTTCGTCCGTATAAGTATTGATGAATTTTTTTTTACTCCACATACAATGGAAAGTGCCTCTTTTTTATTTGGTTGTATTTTTGTTCATGAATGTCGAGCGTTTTCGACGCGAATGCAATTGGCAACTCATTTCCCGTTTCATCTATGTGTGCTATCACCGCTCCTATTCCATGAGAAGAAGCGTCAGTTGCCAAAACTATCGGCAACTCCGGTCGATAATGAACAAGACAAGTAGCATCAGCCAGCTGTTGTTTAAGGTTTTCGAATGCCTGTATCTGTGACGAACCCCATATAAAAGGCACATTTTTCTTTCGTAAACGATTAAGTGGTGCTGCAACTTCAGAAAAATTTCAGATAAACTTTCCATAATAGTTTGCTTTTCCTAGGAAACTTTGTAATTCTTTCAGGTCTTTCAGATGACACATGCTCTTAACTGCAAGTGCTCTTGACTGACTCCAACTTCAGGTTGGAAAAATATATATTTTTCACGATATATTCTCAACCCGTTCTCTAAAAGTCTCTCGAAAACTGCCTCTAGATTTAATAAGTGCTCTTTGTCATCTATTTCAGATACTAATATTTCATCCAGATCTATAGCACAATTAAGATCTGATAACACCTGTTCAAGCGTCTTTTAATAAATAGCTGGAGCACTCGCTACTCCAAAAGGAAGTCTCTGGTACCTATAAAGCCCAAGTGGTGTATTAACTATAGATCGATTTTTGAGAACCTTTGTCCACCTGCGAGATTGTGAAACAATTCTTCTGGTCATGGAATTGGATACTGGTCTACTTCTAAATGTGGGTTAATGGTAACCTTGAAGTCACCGCATATGCGAAGGCCCCTATCGCGTTTCGCAACAACGACAATGGGTGCAGCCCATTCACTGAATCTGATCGGTTTCCAGATTCCAGCGTCCTCTAGGCGTTTAGCTTCTCTTTTTAACGCGTCTAAAAGAGCGAATGGGATAGGTCTCCATTTATGAAATTTGGGTTTTGTGTGTGGGTTAAGGTAAAGATGTGCTTTCATAGTCCTAATGATTTAGACGCTACTTCAACATGTTTTGAAAACAAGTTTTGTATTTCGTTATCCACGTTGGTGTCTAAATTCAAAACAATATGCGTGCTTGGAGACCTTATCTCCAGGCCAAATGCGCTGAACCAATCCAATCCGAAAATATTGTGCCCAGATGCTACACCCGTAACTAATAACGGCAATTGTTTATGCTGACCATCAAATTCGACATCAACATCTAATTCACCTAACACTGGAACACTTGAATTACCATATGAACGAAAAAGTGATTTGTTGAGCGGAGGTGTGCTTATATCGTTATAGCCTGACATGCCAATCAGGGAACAGCTAGCCCCAGTGTCGAGCAAGAACTTTACTCTGTGACTGTTCAACTTAACAAAAATCTCCCACTTTGTATCTACTTGACATATTTCACCAACTGTAAGTACGCTGTCGATTTCTTGCACATGCTCTGAATACCACTTTTTATTTCCTCTGATACTGATGCGATATGGCCAATGCGACCACACTTCCGACATTCTACCTTTGCAAACCTACACGAATCCCTTGAATGCTTGGTCCAACATCGTGGAGATGATTTTGTTTTATGCTTGCTTCCACCACGATACTGAATTTTATCCTGCCACTTGCTTCTGCTTCTACCTCTTGAACCCTTCCAACCCTCTGTCTTCTGATTTGTCCACACCACCTGATTAATCTTTACCTGGTTTACTTCTAATGGCTCAATATTATCTGACTTTATAACCGTAAGCCACTTCCGGGCCACTTCATACGCTTCCGCAATGGAAAAAATATCTGTTAGAGTAGGGTTAGTCTTTTGAAGTGCCGCAGTGCGTACTACGTCATGAGTATGTAAGATAATTACATCTCTTATCATATCATCGACACATTCATTTTCACAGTTAGTTTTTTGACAACTTAAAGCACATGTGCGTGATAGATGATAACCCTCTTAATTCTGCAACCCACTCCGCATACGTTTGAACAGTACGCATTCGACACTTCCAGAACTCATAACGGGCCATTGAAATATGAATCTGTTCTTTAAAATGATCTGTAAGCTTTGCTGTCAATTCGACATACGTTTTATAAAATACCTTTTCTCCTCCCAATAGGTTTTGAAGTAAATTATATATTTCTGGTCCAAGCCACGATAAAAAATAAGCTTTTTTGTCATCGTCACTCACAACTTTGTATGCTTAAAATTGTTGTTCTAGCTGCTGCGTATACACGCCCCACGTGTTTTTCTCGGGCGAAAATTGTTGGAACTGCACAGCTACCTTTGTTGTACTATTTGTTGAAGAAACTTTTTGCAATACACTTAAATACTCCTTTTGGGATATAAGTAATTGTTTAAGAAGCTCCTGTATTTCTGCCATTTCGAGATTGAAATAAATTATTTTTTGGCAATGGATTCACATAGCAACATGCAAACCAAACGATTAGGTTATCTCTTTTTTTTGACCTCGTCGCCAATTGATATGTTTTATCACTTAATTCAGATTTATTATAATGAAGGTAAATTTACAATTCAAAATGGAATCAAATGTAAATAAAATGTATTAGTATAATTTAATTAATGATGTAATTTAGTACATGAAGGTAAAGCACTGTTGGTTGGTTGACGGCTCAAGAAAGAAGAAAGAAGAAGCTTCCATACTTCGGTTTGTCAGAATGTCAGAATCTAGGCTTGTTCAGATTGCTGGTAAATGTAAGGGTTCAGAGGATTATTCATATCATTCCTCCACACCAATTTAACTTCCTTCATTGCTATGGCTGGAAACGTATAACAGGTCGTCGATCTCTACTAGACCGCCAAGGGGTGCTTACTTCTGGAGATTTCGATTTGAGAATTGTCTTCGATGGTTGCTTAGCACTAGAATTACTGATAGGATTAGTATTATGTGGAGAGCTACTTGCCTGATTAGATGGTTTGTTTAAATTGTCAACTGATGCTCTTGCTTCAAGGAAGTGATAGGAGGAGCAAGTTGGTTAACTCCTTACTCTAAGCTGGTTTTGATGACGGTTCCATTAGCCACGACTGGTTTTGACTAGGTACATCTCGGTTCCTCTTTGTTTAATAATAGTGGCTTCAATCCAATGACCTCTCGCGAAGTTTCTAGCATACACGGCTTGGTTCATTTGAAACTTCTTCGTGTGTGGGAGTGGTATCGTGGTGTGATATTATACTACGATGTTGTTTTCCGTGCAGCAATTCGGCAGGTGATTTCCCCGTTTTTGGATTTGGGGTGGTGCGATAAGTCGATAGGCATTGGTATAGAGCTAATTCTTTGTTCAAGTTTTCATCGAAGATTTTTTGAAGTGTGTTTTGAACGTACGGGCAAAGCGTTCAGCTTCGCCGTTTGAGGCAGGGTGAAATAGCGCAGTTCTTAAGTGCTGGATTGCGTTCTGTTTTCAAAATTAAGTGAAGGCTGATGATGCAAATTGCGGACCGTTATACGATACCAGCGTTTCTGGCAGTCCTTCTAAGGTGAATATCTTACTTAAAGCTTGGATCGCTGCGTTGGTGGTGGTAGAATTTTTCATGCGTACAACAAAAGGAAACTTCGAGTATGCATCAATACATATTAGCCACATCTGATCTAAGAATGGTCCTGCGTAATCAATATGGACTCTTTGCCATGGGCGTTCGGGTATTGACCAGAAGCTGCATTCTTTTGGAGGGTCTACTGCGGATGACTGACATGCTTTACGGTTTGAAACTCGTTCTTCTATGGCCTGGTCTACTTTTGGCCACCAGCAGTATCTTCTGGCTAATTGTTTCATACGTACTATGCCCCAGTGTCCTTCATGGAGCATATCCGTTACACTTGATTGAAAAGCCTTTGGAATCACGAGTCGAAGATGTTCGGTTTGAAGCAAAACCAGTCCTTGGTACTATGATAAGAACATCCTTCTTGTGAAAAATGGTGTGACATCCTGATCTTTCTCAGACAGTTTTTCCGGCCAACCTGAAAGTATAAAGTTACGAACCTCTTTTAGCGTTGTGTCTTTGTCAATAGAGGCTACAATATCCGACTTAGCAATGGGAAATGAATCGACTTTTTCAGAATATCCCTCTGAGATTTCCATACACATCTCTTCTTGTTTGCGGTCAAACTGAAAATCTGGTCCTATAGATAACCTAGACAATGCGTCAGCATTAGTATGTTTCTCAGTTGGCCGATACTTAATGTGGTAAGTATAGGCCATAAGAGTTATGGCCCACCGTTGCAATCGGTTGGCAGTCATTATAGGCAGTTTCTTTTTGGGGTTCACTAATGGTTTATGATCCGTAATTAAGGTAAATGATTGATAGGAAATAGAACTGCCGCTGAAACAATTGCCCCTCTCGAACACCGACGCAATGTTTCATGTCTTTCCTTATTTTATCGTTTCTTTTATAAAAAATGTTCACTCGAGGTAGCTAGCTGCATTCCTCCCCTTAAAAGTTTCGCCCGTAATACTCGTCTTGCTAGGAATGCCCATCAGTTCACCCTTGAGGCCAATTTCGGACGTACCGTGAAATATAGAGATTCTTTTTTAAGCCGTACAACACGACTTTGGAATGGTTTACCCGGCGAGATTTTCCCTTGCCATTTCAATATGCAAACATTCAAAACCAATGTTAATCGACACCTTCTATCTCTCCCCTCCCTATCTTCCTAATGCCCGCGCAGTGTGTTACATTAAAAGGGAAACAAATAGTCGCTTGTGCGCGCGTTAATTATTAAAAAAAAAAAAAAAAAAATGTTCGTCCGTATAAGTATTGATGAATTTTTTTTTACTCCATATACAATGGAAAGTGCCTCTTTTTTTATTTGGTTGTATTTTTGTTCATGAATGTCGAGCGTTTTCGACGCGAATGCAATTGGCAACTCATTTCCCGTTTCATCTATGTGTGCTATCACCGCTCCTATTCCATGAGAAGAAGCGTCAGTTGCTAAAACTATCGGCAACTCCGCTCGATAATGAACAAGACAAGTAGCATCAGCAAGCTGTTGTTTAAGGTTTTCGAATGCCTGTATCTGTGACGAACCCCATATAAAAGGTACATCTTTCTTTCGTAAACGATTAAGTGGTGCTGCAACTTCAGAAAAATTTCGGATAAACTTTCCATAATAGTTTGCTTTTCCTAGGAAACTTTATAATTCTTTCAGGTCTTTCAGATGACACATGCTCTTAACTGCAAGTGCTCTTGACTGACTCCAACTTCAGGTTGGAAAAATATATATTTTTCACGATATATTCTCAACCCATTCTCTAAAAGTCTCTCGAAAACTGCCTCTAGATTTAATAAGTGCTCTTTGTCATCTTTTTCAGATACTAATATTTCATCCAGATATATAGCACAATTAAGACCTGATAACACCTGTTCAAGCGTCTTTTAATAAATAACTGGAGCACTCGTTACTCCAAAAGGAAGTCTCTGGTACCTATAAAGCCCAAGTGGTGTATTAACTATGGCCAGACATTTGGAATCATCATCTAATTCTATTTGTAAGTAAGCATCTGCTAGATCGATTTTTGAGAACCTTTGTCCACCTGCGAGATTGTGAAACAATTCTTCTGGTCATGGAATTGGATAATGGTCTACTTCTAAATGTGGGTTAATGGTAACCTTGAAGTCACCGCATATGCGAAGGCCCCTATCGCGTTTCGCAATAACGACAATGGGTGCAGCCCATTCACTGAATCTGATCGGTTTCCAGATTCCAGCGTCCTCTAGGCGTTTAGCTTCTCTTTTTAACGCGTCTAAAAGAGCGAATGGGATAGGTCTCCATTTATGAAATTTGGGTTTTGTGTGTGGGTTAAGGTAAAGATGTGCTTTCATAGTCCTAATGATTTAGACGCTACTTCAACATGTTTTGAAAACAAGTTTTGTATTTCGTTATCCACGTTGGTGTCTAAATTCAAAACAATATGCGTGCTTGGAGAACTTATCTCCAGGCCAAATGCGCTGAACCAATCCAATCCGAAAATATTGTGCCCAGATGCTACACCCGTAACTAATAACGGCAATTGTTTATGCTGACCATCAAATTCGACATCAACATCTAATTCACCTAACACTGGAACACTTGAATTACCATATGAACGAAAAAGTGATTTGTTGAGCGGAGGTGTGCTTATATCGTTATAGCCTGACATGCCAATCAGGGAACAGCTAGCCCCAGTGTCGAGTAAGAACTTTACTCTGTGACTGTTCAACTTAACAAAAATCTCCCACTTTGTATCTACTTGACATATTTCACCAACTGTAAGTACGCTGTCGATTTCTTGCACATGCTCTGAATCCCACTTTTTATTTCCTCTGATACTGAGGCATACTGATGCGATATGGCCAATGCGACCACACTTCCGACATTCTACCTTTGCAAACCTACACGAATCCCTTGAATGCTTGGTCCAACATCGTGGAGATGATTTTGTTTTATGCTTGCTTCCACCACGATACTGAATTTTATCCTGCCACTTGCTTCTGCTTCTACCTCTTGAACCCTTCCAACCCTCTGTCTTCTGATTTGTCCACACCACCTGATTAATCTTTACCTGGTTTACTTCTAATGGCTCAATATTATCTGACTTTATAACCGTAAGCCACTTCCGGGCCACTTCATACGCTTCCGCAATGGAAAAAATATCTGTTAGAGTAGGGTTAGTCTTTTGAAGTGCCGCAGTGCGTACTACGTCATGAGTATGTAAGATAATTACATCTCTTATCATATCATCGACACATTCATTTTCACAGTTAGTTTTTTGACAACTTAAAGCACATGTGCGTGATAGATGATAACCCTCTTAATTCTGCAACCCACTCCGCATACGTTTGAACAGTACGCATTCGACACTTCCAGAACTCATAACGGGCCATTGAAATATAAATCTGTTCTTTAAAATGATCTGTAAGCTTTGCTGTCAATTTGACATACGTTTTATAAAATACCTTTTCTCCTCCCAATAGGTTTTGATGTAAATTATATATTTCTGGTCCAAGCCACGATAAAAAATAAGCTTTTTTGTCATCGTCACTCACAACTTTGTATGCTAAAAAATGTTGTTCTAGCTGCTGCGTATACACGTCCCACGTGTTTTTCTCGGGCGAAAATTGTTGGAACTGCACAGCTACCTTGGTTGTACTATTTGTTGAAGAAACTTTTTGCAATACACTTAAATACTCCTTTTGGGGTATAAGTAATTGTTTAAGAAGCTCCTGTATTTCTGCCATTTCGAGATTGAAATAAATTATTTTTTGGCAATGGATTCACATAGCAACATGCAAACCAAACGATTAGGTTATCTCTTTTTTTTTACCTCGTCGCCAATTGATATGTTTTATCACTTAATTCAGATTTATTATAATGAAGGTAAATTTACAATTCAAAATAGAATCAAATATAAATAAAATGTATTAATATAATTTAATTAATGATGTAATTTAGTACATGAAGGTAAAGCACTGTTGGTTGGTTGACGGCTCAAGAAAGAAGAAAGAAGAAGCTTCCATACTTCGGTTTGTCAGAATGTCAGAATCTAGGCTTGTTCAGATTGTTGGTAAATGATAGGGTTCAGAGGATTATTCATATCACTTTGGTTTTCAGCAATTTTCATTTCCAAAAGAAACGGTATTTTATATTCCACCAGTTTAGGTTTGCAGGCATGGCAGTTTTATGACTCCTTCTTCTAATTTAGAGAAGGAATGTTGTCTGCATTCTTCCACACCAGTAGACTTGACTTCTTTTTTGTTTTCTGTGAATTTTTCCTTTTATTGCAAGACTTCCAATCCATCCACACCTGGTAAAATATATAAAACTTTAATATGAATAATTAATTTGTGTGGAACTCACCTTTCTCCAAACAGGATCATCATTTGAAGTGGTCCTAGCATGTTGAGTTCGCCTTTTACCGTTTCCGAATAATCGTGCACATCTTTCTTTGATGCTTTTGAAAAACATTGCGCTAAATTCTGTTTTTCACTTATCAACTCAAATAGCCTTCAATATTGGGCTTTATTTGTTGTTTTTACCCTTAAAATAAAAAAAAATTATTCGACCAACCGTATGAACTGGGAACTGATGATGTTCCTCTGTGACTTAGAGAATATGCAGTTATTTTTTTTTTTATAAATTATTAGTTTGGATTTGGAAATAAGCATTCTACAATACACCAACTACATCGAATTACGAATGTTGTGGAAAAAGCACTTGAAGAAAAACAAGTATGTTTGGCTCTATTCTTAGATGTTGCTCAAGCGTTTGAGAAGGTTTGGCTCTTTTGACTTAAGTGCAAACTGCATAGGGACCTTCCCAGGCAGTACTACGAAATACTGAAATCCTACTTTACGAACCGACTCTTTAGAGTCTCGGAGCAAATGAAAATTTAAGCCAGTGTACCACAAGGAAGTGTACTAGGACTCAAAAATTGCAAAATGCAGTCGATAAAGTTAATGGTTGGACGTAAAAATGGCGTATCAACTTAAACGAAACAAAATCGACGCATATAAACTTAACAAACAAATCATAAGCAATGCTCCAATCCTTATAAACAAAATAGCAGTACCTTACTTCAATACCGCCAAATACCTTGGAATGACTTTGGATGCAAACCTTAAATGAAAAGAGCACATCAAAAAGACACGAGAAGAACTAAACTTGAAGTATAAGAAATGTACTGGTTTGGTTACTAGGAAAGAACTCTGACCTATCTATCCAGAACAAACTAATGTTATATAAGCAACTACTGAAACACGTTTGGACATATGTCATCCAACTAGATTATGGAACAGTTCTGTCAGAACAGTTTTCAACATGTTTTGTTTAGTCGTGTTTTCCTCAATATGAAGCATTTTCATTTTTATTTGTATTTTTTGTTCAAGAAGCTGTTCTTGAATTTCATTGTGTCCTAGTGTTTTTTGAATTTGTTTGCTTTTTTTAAGTCACACAGCTTTTCAAGGGCCTTATAAATCTATTTTGAGTTAGACGACAGATCTTCCGCGAGTTTTAATTGTTCTTCATAAAACTTTTCAGTTTTATAATAAATTTTTTTTTGCAACTCGATTTGTTGCCTGAGAAGATTTGTGGTATCGTCAACTTTTTGAGGAATGTTTTGCCAATATATTCCACGATCAGACGACATGCATATGTCGTTGAGTTCATCAGTATTCTCAACACTTTGTGATATGTTTTATCTCTTAATTCAGATTTATTATAATGAAGGTAAATTGACAATTAAAAATGGAATCAAATGTAAATAAAATGTATTAGTATAATTTAATTAATGATGTAATTTAGTACATGAAGGTAAAGCACTGTTGGTTGGTTGACGGCTCAAGAAAGAAGAAAGAAGAATATTTTATCACTTAATTCAGATTTATTATAATGAAGGTAAATTTACAATCAAATGTAAATTAAATGTATTATTATAATTTAATTAATGATGTAATATAGTACATGAAGGTAAAGCACTGTTGGTTGGTTGACGGTTCTAGAAAGAAGAAAGAAGAAGCTTCCATACTTCGGTTTGTCAGAATGTCAGAATCTAGGCTTGTTCAGATTGTTGGTAAATGTTAGGGTTCAGAGGATTATTCATATCATTCCTCCACACCAATTTAACTTCCTTCATTGCTATGGCTGGAAACGTACAACAGGTCGTCAATCTCTACTAGACCGCCGAGGGGTGCTTACTTCTGGAGATTTGAGAATTGTCTTCGATGGTTGCTTAGCACTAGAATTACTGATATGATTAGTATTATGTGGAGAGCTACTTGCCTGATTAGATGGTTTGTTTAAATTGTCAACTGATGCTCTTGCTTCAAGGAAGTGATAGAAGGAGCAAGTTGGTTCACTCCTTACTCTAAGCTGGTTTTGATGACGGTTCCATTAGCCACGACTGGTTTTGACTAGGTACATCTCGGTTCCTCTTTGTTTAATAATAGTGGCTTCAATCCAATGACCTCTCGCGAAGTTTCTAGCATACACGGCTTGGTTCATTTGAAACTTCTTCGTGTGTGGGAGTGGTATCGTGGTGTGATATTATACTACGATGTTGTTTTCCGTGCAGCAATTCGGCAGGTGATTTCCCCGTTTTTGGATTTGGGGTGGTGCGATAAGTCGATAGGCATTGGTATAGAGCTAATTATTTGTTCAAGTTTTCATCGAAGATTTTTTTGAAGTGTGTTTTGAACGTACGGGCAAAGCGTTCAGCTTCGCCGTTTGAGGCAGGGTGAAATAGCGCAGTTCTTAAGTGCTGGATTGCGTTCTGTTTGCAAAATTAAGTGAAGGCTGATGATGCAAATTGCGGACCGTTATACGATACCAGCGTTTCTGGCAGTCCTTCTAAGGTGAATATCTTACTTAAAGCTTGGATCGTTGCGGTGGTGGTGGTAGAATTTTTCATGGGTACAACAAAAGGAAACTTCGAGTATGCACAATACATATTAGCCACATCTGATCTAAGAATGGTCCTGCGTAATCAATATGGACTCTTTGCCATGGGCGTTCGGGTATTGACCAGAAGCTGCATTCTTTTGGAGGGTCTACTGCGGATGACTGACATGCTTTACGGTTTGAAACTCGTTCTTCTATGGCCTGGTCTACTTTTGGCCACCAGCAGTATCTTCTGGCTAATTGTTTCATACGTACTATGCCCCAGTGTCCTTCATGGAGCATATCCGTTACAATTAATTGAAAAGCCTTTGGAATCACGAGTCGAAGATGTTCGGTTTGAAGCAAAACCAGTCCTTGGTACTATGATAAGAACATCCTTCTTGTGAAAAATGGTGTGACATCCTGATCTTTTTTAGACAGTTTTTCCGGCCAACCTGAAAGTATAAAGTTACGAACCTCTTTTAGCGTTGTGTCTTTATCAATAGAGGCTACAATATCCGACTTAGCAATGGGAAATGAATCGACTTTTTTCAGAATATCCCTCTAAGATTTCCATACTTATCTCTTCTTGTTTGCGGTCAAACTGAAAATCTGGTCCTATAGATAACCTAGACAATGCGTCAGCATTAGTATGTTTCTCAGTTGGCCGATACTTAATGTGGTAAGTATAGGCCATAAGAGTTATGGCCCACCGTTGCAATCGGTTGGCAGTCATTATAGGCAGTTTCTTTTTGGGGTTAAAGAGCGTCACTAATGGTTTATGATCCGTAATTAATGTAAATGATTGATAGGAAATAGAACTGCCGCTGAAACAATTGCCCCTCTCGAACACCGACGCAATGTTTCATGTCTTTCCTTATTTTATCGTTTCTTTTATAAAAAATGTTCACTCGAGGTAGCCAGCTGCATTCCTCCCCTTTAAAGTTTCGCCCGTAATACTCGTCTTACTAGGAATGCCCATCAGTTCACCCTTGAGCCCAATTTCGGAAATATAGAGATTCTTTTTTAAGCCGTACAACACGACTTTGGAATGGTTTACCCGGCGAGATTTTCCCTTGCCATTTCAATATGCAAACATTCAAAACCAATGTTAATCGACACCTTCTATCTCTCCCCTCCCTATCTTCTTATGCCCGCGCAGTGTGTTCCATTAAAAGGGAAACAAATAGTCGCTTGTGCGTGCGTTAATTATTAAAAAAAAAAAAAATGTTCGTCCGTATAAGTATTGATGAATTTTTTTTTACTCCATATACAATGGAAAGTGCCTCTTTTTCTATTTGGTTGTATTTTTGTTCATGAATGTCGAGCGTTTTCGACGCGAATGCAATTGGCAACTCATTTCCCGTTTCATCTATGTGTGCTATCACCGCTCCTATTCCATGAGAAGAAGCGTCAGTTGCCAAAACTATCGGCAACTCCGGTCGATAATGAACAAGACAAGTAGCATCAGCCAGCTGTTGTTTAAGGTTTTCGAATGCCTGTATCTGTGACGAACCCCATATAAAAAGTACATTTTTCTTTCTTAAACGATTAAGTGGTGCTGCAACGTCAGATAAATTTGGGATAAACTTTCCATAATAGTTTGCTTTTCCTAGGAAACTTTGTAATTCTTTCAGGTCTTTCAGATGACACAAGCTCTTAACTGCAAGTGCTCTTGACTGACTCCAACTTCAGGTTGGAAAAATATATATTTTTCACGATATATTCTCAACCCGTTCTCTAAAAGTCTCTCGAAAACTGCCTCTAGATTTAATAAGTGCTCTTTGTCATCTTTTTCAGATACTAATATTTCATCCAGATATATAGCACAATTAAGACCTGATAACACCTGTTCAAGCGTCTTTTAATGAATAGCTGGAGCACTCGCTACTCCAAAAGGAAGTCTCTGGTACCTATAAAGCCCAAGTGGTGTATTAACTATGGCCAGACATTTGAAATCATCATCTAATTCTATTTGTAAGTAAGCATCTGCTAGATCGATTTTTGAACACCTTTGTCCACTTGCGAGCTTGTGAAACAATTCTTCTGGTCTTGGAATTGGATACTCGTCTACTTCTAAATGTGGGTTAATGGTAACCTTGAAGTCACCGCATATGCAAAGGCCCCTATCGCGTTTCGCAACAACGACAATGGGTGCAGCCTTTTCGCTGAATCTGATCGGTTTCCAGATTCCAGCGTCCTCTAGGCGTTTAGCTTCTCTTTTTAACGCGTCTAAAAGAGCGAATGGGATAGGTCTCCATTTATGAAATTTGGGTTTTGTGTGTGGGTTAAGGTAAAGATGTGCTTTCATAGAGTTACATAGTCCTAATAATTTAGACGCTACTTCAACATGTTTTGAAAACAAGTTTTGTATTTCGTTATCCAAGTTACCACGATCGGAAATGCTACACAGCATAAAAATAAACAACAAACTCCACGCGCTTCCTGCCTTCAGATATCCAACACCCAGCATAAACGCGATGACCCAGCGAGCATGCATGGGATTGTTCAAGGCTACCCATTCTGTGGGAACTGCAATTCTGAAGTTTAGTATATTAAGAATAATAACTTTGTGGGAAATGCAATTCTTCAGTTTAGACTTAACTGAAATTATAACTAACAAATTAAGGTGTATTCACTCTCTGTCGTGCACTCAAAGTTGTAGGTCATCAAATAAAATTTATGTTATAACGTTAATACTGTTATTTTAATTAAGAACCAGTGGAAGGTTCTCAAAAATCACGGATCTGAAATCCGTAATTGGCGCCCGAGCAGGGACCTGAAAAAAAAGTCCTCTCGAAAAAAGAAATAAAAATTTGTGAATCTTAAAGGTTGTGAAAAAGAATAAAAAAACAGTAATTTATTAAACTTTTGAAATAAAATAACGAATTGTATTGTGGACAAAAAAATGTTTAAAGAGAGGAAGCAGTGAACAAAATATTGTAAATCCTAATAAAAAAAATTAACTGCATTGTGAAACAAATAAGTCGCAAGTAAAAAAGGAAAGATAGCAGTGAACTAAAAAATTGTGAATCATAATAAAAGAATGAATTGCATTGTGAAACAAATAAGTCGCAAGTAAAAAAGGAAAGAAAGCAGTGAACTAAAAAAATGTGAATCATAATTAAAGAATGAATTGCATTGTGGAACAGATAAGTCGCAAGTTAAAAGGAAAGTAAGGAAGCGAAATCCAAACTCAACAAACCAGTGGCTGTGATACGGATGTGAGAAAGACAAGGAAACTTCAAAATGATGAGCCGAGTATTATTGTAAGATAATTAAATTATTTAAAATTGAAATTAAACAAAAAAAAAAATTATTAAAAAAAAAAATAAATAAAAAATATATTAAAATGAAAAAGTGAAAGCAAAAAATATATTTAAAAAATAAAAGAGTAAAACAACTCTACAAGTTATATACGAAACAAAAATAATTATATAATTTTCCTTTTTGAAATAAGATAAGAATTTTATTTTACATGCATTGACATTTCATTACTAAATCCCAAAAAAAAATTTAAATATAGGGAGAGGTTAAAACTTTTATTTACTTAAACCTTAATATTAACTGAAGTTATTTCCAATAAATTTTGTTCGTGTTCTTTTTCCGCTAACACCTAACCCTGTGGCCACTTTTCTAAAATTAAGACAGGAAAAATATTAAAATGGACGCTATCCAAAATTCGGTTACCCAACTTACAGGAGCAGTTAACTCTGTTCTTGAACAACTTAGGTCTATGGAAAACCGCATCGCTCAAGTCAAACGAAACAGTCCTGCACAATCCATCGTGGAAAGGTTGAATTCTATCGAGAGTAGAATCACGATGGTGGAAGGCTCGGGTTTGCCTGGTATTGCAATACCACGTACTGAAAGCCCAGAACTACTAAGAGGACCAAGTAGTGAGGCGGAGTTAAGTGCTATTTCCAAACTCCCTGACTGCGTACAAGAGCTGCAGGTTTTCGATGGGAACCCGATTAATTATGTTTCATGGGTTCATAGTGTCGAGACAATTTTGAAGGACTACGAAATAGTTCGTTGCAAACCCCTTTACAGGGCAATACTTCAACACATTAGGCAGAAAATTAGAGGGAAGGCTGATTCTGCTCTTATATCCTACAACATCTTTGATGCTGACTGGAAGGAAGTCAAAACGGTGCTGTCTCTACATTACGCGGATAAGAGGGATATTAGAACCCTCGAGCATCAACTGAATCAACTCAAACAAGGAAATTTGAGAGTTGATGACTTTTATGCCAGGGTAAATCATCAGTTTTCATTAATAATTAATAAAATTCGAGGGGAAACATATTCTTCCGAAACTGCAGATGATTTAGTAGGAACATACCGTGACATTGGACGTTTTCGTAAGGGGATTGAGTGGAGACCTTTCGAGGCTTCTCATAATTCAGAAGCCGAAGACTCTCCCCGAGGCGTATTCTGCATGCCTCGAAATGCAGAATCTTAATTTTAGGAACAATTCAGTGCATACAATTACAATACAATTTCTGCCCCTGTTTACTAGGATTTTAGAACCGACAGGGTATCTTCTCCATCGCCCATAAACCAAGGGAGATTTATTAAGAACAGAAACGGATTTGGTCAACGCCAGAATCCATCGTGGTATGCTAGCTATAATAATAGACAGTACCAGTCACCACCGAGGCCAACAGGTCCTAAGCCTCCAATTAAAATGGAAGTGGACAATTCGATACAAACCAAAAATGTGAGCTATACAAATCGTCCCGTCAACAACCCGTTTAAAAGGGAGGCAAGTTCTGATAACTACCGGAATAAGCAACAGTGGCTTTTTCATACTGTAGCTGAAGTCCCTGAATAAATCAATGAACCGTTAAGCAATACTGAAGTGGCGGAACCAGAAAGGGAAGAGAATTTTATGTTAGGTGCCTCGTTTCCAGCGTACCATACATAGAGTATGCTACGCGGGAAGAGGAAATCTTACATTTCCTCATTGACACTGGTGCGAATAAAAATTTCATTAAACCTAGGCTTGCACCAGTGCCCTACCCTGTCAAAACCCCATTTTACATAAATAGTGCTGCTGGACGCATTTTTATAAAAAAATTAAATATGCGGCAAATTTTTGTCCTTCGTTGGCTGTGACTTAGAGGTCACCTTTTTCCTCCTTCCAAGCTTAGAATCGTTTGATGGAATAATCGGCGATGATACGCTGAAGGAATTAAGAGCCTTGATTGACAGAGAAAAAAACGAACTAGTCATAAAACCCAATATAAAAATACCCTTAAAGAATAAAACCTCTGAAACAGCCAACAACCTCATTATCCTTAGCAAAAATACATCAGAACAATCTAAGCAAAAACTTGAAACGCTCTGCAACAAATTCATCGATTTGTTTGGGCCAGTAAAGAATGAAATGGTTATAACAAATGTTAGAGCGGAAATAAGAACCAACATTGACGAACCTATTTATGCCAAGAGCTATCCGTATCCTGCTTGCATGAGGGAAGAAGTTAAAAGACAAATTAACGAACTTCTAGAAGAAAACATAATTCGACCTTCAAATAGTCCATACAGTTCCCCTATATGGGTTGTTCCGAAGAAGCCCAAGCCGAATGGGGAGAAACAGTATCGGATGGTCATAGACTATAAACGTCTAAACTCTGCCACCATTTCCGATACATACCCCATTCCGGACATAAACCACACCCTCGCGAGCCTTGGGAACGCAAAACTTTTCACGACTCTTGATCTTACCTCGCGTTTCCACCAAATTGCCATGAATGAAAAGGACATTGCTAAAACTGCCTTTTCTACAATGAATGGGAAATTTGAGTATGTTAGGTTACCTTTCGGCCTTAAGAACGCCCCGGCCATCTTTCAGCGTATGATTGATGACGTCCTCAAGGAAATCATCGGGAAAATTTGCTATGTGTATATTGATGATATAATCATCTACAGCAAAACCGAAGAGGACCACCTTAAAGATATAGAGACGGTATTTCTAAAGTTACATCAAGCTGGATTAAAAGTTAATCTCGAAAAAACTCACTTCTTGGATACAAGTGTTGAATTCTTGGGGTATTTGGTAACCTCAGACGGGATACTCCCAAACCCTGACAAGGTTAAGGCTATTCAGAATATTATTCCTCCAACCACGTTGAAGGAACTGAAGAGTTTCCTTGGGCTTACTTCTTATTATGGAAGATTTATCAGAGATTATGCCAAAATCGCAAAACCCTTAACTAACATGACCCGTGGGGAGTTTTCTCAGGTAAGAGCCAATCAGTCGAAAAAAGTTGTAATTGAACTCAATGATGAGGGAAGCTTCTAACCTCAGCAGAAGTGTTGGCATTTCCTGATTTTAACAAGTCTTTCAATCTAACGACGGACGCCTCTGACTACGCAATTGGGGCTGTATTGTCTCAAGGTGAATACGGAAAGGACAGACCAATTTCGTTCATATCCGGTTCTTTGAATAAAACAGAGGAAAGATATGCAACAAACGAGAAGGAACTTCGAGCCATAGTTTGGGCTCTTGACAATCTTAGAACTTACCTCTACGGTGCAAAACTAATAAAAATATACACTGATCACCAACCTTTGACCTTCACATTAAGTAATAGCCCTATTGTTTTAAACCTTATAAGGAACTTAGGAATAAAGTTGTACTTAACACCATCCCATAGGAGCGAGGTCAATGGCCAGATTGAGAGAGTCCACTCTACCATTCTGGAAATGTATAGATGTCTTAGAGCAGAACATTCTGACATGAAGAGTAAGGAACTTGTTTATTGTTGATAGGTACAACAATACCGTTCATTCAGTCACCAACAGGAAACCATCAGATGTCTTCTTCAATAGGTCGCAAAGAGTTAACTATCAGAATCTCTTGAACATTCTCTCAAAAAGCAATCAAGATTTAAGGGGGATAATTAGGAAAAATATGATGGCCAGGAACACCCGACATAATTTGAAAAGGTTGGTCCCAAAGAAGTATAGTCAAGGTGATGTTGTCTATGTTGCAATTAAAGGAATAAAAACCAAAAATAAACCTTTATTTAGAAAAGAAATTGTGGCCAGGGATAATCGTGTAACCATAACATCGGTAAGCGGAAAGAGAATTCATAAATGTCATTTAAAAAATATTAATTGAATAAATGGAAAAAAACACTAATTATTATTAAATATTGATTAAGTAAATTATTGGTTCTTCTTTTCCTAAACAAAAAAAAAAAACAAAAAAGAGGAAAATGGTTTCACCAAAAATCACAAACCAATGTCAATCGAATGCAATGCTTAATGATTTTAAATTGGCTCTCAAGAAACAACGGGCCGGCTCACTTAAAAAATTACTTAATCGTAATTTCGGTCGTGTTGAATCTCGTACCCCAGTAGGTTCACTTGAAAGTTTAACCTTGTAGTCGAATTGGAAAAATACGAATCTTCCGATTCCAGTGACTACCCTGAAAATTTAATGGAGAGCTAATTCAACAAGCATTTATTTAAAAGTTAACAAAAACAAGAAATATATATGTAGTTCTACAAAACGAAACGTAGAATTAAAATCAAGAATAAAAACTGAAACTGAACAATTAAAAAGAAATATTAAAAAGGAAATATATATGAAATATATATATAAATGAAATGATAATCAAAAAGAAATAAAGGTGCAAATACAACACACTAAATTTGTAAAATTAAAACACGTAGTTAAATATGTAAAAACTTAATTTTGTAATTGGTATATCTAATAAAATTTGATTGTATTACAGATTGGTAGTTCTTTTCACTCCCATGCGGACTCTACATGTTTTCCGCTATGAATCTTCGATTGTGACAATCAAAGAAGGAAATGCTTGGGTAACGAATGGTTTGTTTAAAATGGTACATGTTATTAACATGACGAAGTATGACGCACTCATTCATGACACTGAACAATTAATGTCTAAATCTATCAAAGATAAAGAGATGCGAGTTGTTTTGAGCTATTATATAGATCAGATCAAGGATCGTCTCGCCGAATTAAAAGACTCAATAAAGAGGAAAGCTAGGTCGATTAACTGGATAGGGACTGCCTGGAAATGGGTTGGTGGTTCCCCTGATGCAACTGACTGGGACAATCTTTTGGAAAAACAAAGGAACATAGACGAGAATAATAACAGGCAATACATTATTAACGAAAAACTGTTTGACACAACCCGAGAAATTACTGAAAAAATTAATAAGGTGATTGAACATTACAACAATGCTATCCAAAAAGGGGAGACTGACAAACTTGGGAATAATTTACTGAATAAAGTACTTATTTTAAAAGAAGGTGTGAACGAAATTGTTAGAGCTTGTCAAATGGCTAAAAACGGTATAGTTAACAGTAACCTTTTGGACAAGGAAGAAGTTAACACTATCATTAACGAACTCGAGATATTGCCCTACCAAAACTTTGTAGAAGCTGTCGAATATAGCCGACCCTCAGTTTACTGCAACGGAACATTAATGCTCTATGTCCTGTCTATACCTAAAATTGACCCAAGGGTTTATCACTTAGTAAAAGCTCGCCCAACAATTAAAAATAACAGACAAATTGACTTAGGCTATGAAAGACTTTTAATAAGCCACGATGAAACGTACGGACTAATCGGAAAATGTCTCAACATTGGTAACACATCTGTGTGTAAAGAGGACACTCTCAAAAAAATATCCGAAAACTCTTGTTTACCGCGACTCCTTAAAGGCGGAAATGCACTTTGTGACTACAGGACGACAAACGAAGAAATAGTTGAACTGATTGGGGAAAATACAATTTTCCTAACTAATTTTAATGGAACAATTTTAAATAAAAATTTAACTATTCCCCTAGAAGCTACCTACTTGCTCCAGTTGAACAACGATACGGTCCACATCAAGGAAAAGACGTACCGCAGTAAGATGGTTTTCAGTCCCCAGGCGCTTCCCCCGGTCTTGGCAAACATTACAACTAACAGGATCAAACCTAATTTGGAATACGTGCATGAACTAAGCATGAAGAATATCCTATTTACCCAAATTTTAAAGAAAAATCTTAACTCCTCTATACTTACAGAGATTTTTATCATTTTCTTAATATTAGCCACCATATCATTGTTCTGGAAAAAGGTTTACGGAAGGCTCAACATTCCAGAAATACGCCAATCCCTACGTCGAAGACCAGCTCCTCATCCTGTTCACTGTTTCACGCGCTTCCTGCCTTCCGATACCCAACACCCAGCATAAGCGCGATGACCCAGCGAGCATGCATTGGATTGTTCAAGGCTACCCATTCTGTGGGAACTGCAATTCTGCAGTTTAGTATATTAAGAATAATAACTTTGTGGGAACTGCAATTCTGCAGTTTAGACTTAACTGAAATTATAACTAACAAATTAAGGTGTATTCACTCTCGGTCGTGCACTCAAAGTTGTAGGTCATAAAATAAAACTTATGTTATAACGTTAATACTGTTGTTTTAATTAAGAACCAGTGGAAGGTTGTCAAAAATATTTTTTTTATTAAACACGGATCTGAAATCCGTAATTTCCACATTGGTGTCTAAATTCAAAACAATATGCGTGCTTGGAGACCTTATCTCTAGGCCAAAAGCGCTGAACCAATCCAATCCGAAAATATTGTGCCCAGATGCTACATCCGTAACTAATAACGGCAATTGTTTATGCTGACCATCAAATTCGACATCAACATCTAATTCACCTAACACTGGAACACTTGAATTACCATATGAGGCTCAATATTATCTGACTTTATAACCGTAAGCCACTTCTGGGCCACTTCATACGCTTCCGCAATGGAAAAAATATCTGTTAGAGTAGGGTAAGTCTTTTGCAGTGCCGCAGTGCTTACTACGTCATGTGGAATATGTAAGATAATTACATCTCTTATCATATCATCGACACATTCATTTTTACAGTTAGTTTTTTGACAACTGAAAGCACATGAGCGTAATAGGTGATAACCCTCTTAATTCTGCAACCCACTCCGCATTCGTTTGAACAGTACGCATTCGACACTTCCAGAACTCATAACGGGCCATTGAAATATGAATCTTTTCTTTAAAATGATCTGTAAGCTTTGCTGTCAATTCGACATACGTTTTATCAGATACCTTTTCTCCTCCCAATAGGTTTTGAAGTAAATTATATATTTCTGGTCCAAGCCACGATAAAAAATAAGCTTTTTTGTCATCGTCACTCACCACTTTGTATGCTAAAAAATGTTGTTCTAGCTGCTGCGTATACACGTCCCACGTGTTTTTTGTCGGGCGACGTGTTGGAACTGCACAGCTATCTTGGTTGTACTATTTGTTGAAGAAACTTTTTGCAATACACTTAAATACTCCTTTTGCGATATAAGTAATTGTTTAAGAAGCTCCTGTATTTCTGCCATTTCGAGATTGAAATAAATTATTTTTTGGCAACGGATTCACATAGCAACATGCAAACCCAACGATTAGGTTATCTATTTTTTTTACCTCGTCGCCAATTGATATGTTTTATCACTTAATTCAGATTTATTATAATGAAGGTAAATTTACAATTCAAAATAGAATCAAATGTAAATAAAATGTATTAATATAATTTAATTAATGATGTAATTTAGTATATGAAGGTAAAGCACTGTTGGTCGGTTGACGGCTCAAAAAAGAAGAAAGAAGAAGCTTCCATACTTCGGTTTGTCAGAATTTCAGAATCTAGGCTTGTTCAGATTGTTGGTAAATGATAGGGTTCAGAGGATCATTCATATCACTTTGGTTTTCAGCAATTTTCATTTCCAAAAGAAACGGTATTTTAAATTCCACCAGTTGAGGTTTGCAGGCATGGCAGTTTTATGACTCCTTCTTCTAATTTAGAGAAGGAATGTTGTCTGCATTCTTCCACACCAGTAGACTTGACTTCTTTTTTGTTTTCTGTGAATTTTTCCTTTTATTGCAAGACTTCCAATCCATCCACACCTGGTAAAATATATAAAACTTTAATATGAATAATTAATTTGTGTGGAACTCACCTTTCTCCAAACAGGATCATCCTTTGAAGTGGTCCTAGCATGTTGAGTTCGCCTTTTACCGTTTGCGAATAATCGTGCACATCTTTCTTTGATGCTTTTGAAAAACATTGCGCTAAATTCTGTTTTTCACTTATCAACTCAAATAGCCTTCAATATTGGGCTTTATTTGTTGTTTTTACCCTTAAAATAAAAAAAAATTATTCGACCAACCGTATGAACTGGGAACTGATGATGTTCCTCTGTGACTTAGAGAATATGCAGTTATTTTTTTTTTTATAAATTATTAGTTTGGATTTGGAAATAAGCATTCTACAATACACCAACTACATCGAATTACGAATGTTGTGGAAAAAGCACTTGAAGAAAAACAAGTATGTTTGGCTCTATTCTTAGATCTTGCTCAAGCGTTTGAGAAGGTTTGGCTCTTTTGACTTAAGTGCAAACTGCATAGGGACCTTCCCAGGCAGTACTACGAAATACTGAAATCCTACTTTACGAACCGACTCTTTAGAGTCTCGGAGCAAATGAAAATTTAAGCCAGTGTACCACAAGGAAGTGTACTAGGACTCAAAAATTGCAAAATGCAGTCGATAAAGTTAATGGTTGGACGTAAAAATGGCGTATCAAATTAAACGAAACAAAATCGACGCATATAAACTTAACAAACAAATCATAAGCAATGCTCCAATCCTTATAAACAAAATAGCAGTACCTTACTCCAATACCGCCAAATACCTTGGAATGACTTTGGATGCAAACCTTAAATGAAAAGAGCACATCAAAAAGACACGAGAAGAACTAAACTTGAAGTATAAGAAATGTACTGGTTTGGTTACTAGGAAAGAACTCTGACCTATCTATCCAGAACAAACTAATGTTATATAAGCAAGTACTGAAACACGTTTGGACATATGTCATCCAACTATTGGGTTGTACAAAGAAAACAAATGCTGAACCCATCCAAAATTCCAAAGCAAGGTCCTTCGTGGAATAATTAATGCCCCTTGGTATATAAGATATAACGATCTACATCGTGAACTTCAAATTTAAATGGTTACAGAAGTGGTTCAAAAACACGCTGTATCACACAATCAGAGACTGCATAGTCATACCAACTCCAAGATGGAGATCGTTTTAAATGAACGAAACAATGTTCGGAGATTAAGAAGAACCAAGTCTCATGAGCTGATGGTCTTAAAGCTATGGGAAAGTGTTATTACTTTAAACTTTCCAGAATGCGATTTAAAATAAAGAAAGAAAAATCATTTGTCGATCTTTCATAGATTGGCCTTGATTCACCGGTGATTTTAGTGAAGTAAAACTCCCGCACTACTCGGTACCGATTATTACCGAGTGTCTTTAAAGATTTCCATCGGTTTAAAAAAATCTAACTAACAAATTTAAACAACACCTCCAAGTTCATTATTTTTATCAGCATGAAGATTTTTTCTATAAACTAAGAACTCTTAATTAAAAAGTTCCGTGTCCGAAAAGCTTGAATTCAGCCAGGTTTCTATTAAAACAAAGATCTCATGCGGGAAAACTTAAGAAAAAAAAATGTGTGTCGTTTTACTGCGAAGCCTTCTAAAACTTATGTAGAAGAAGGAAATTCTATTTAGTTTTTTGCAGCTGTCTGTGAGGCCTTTTGTAAGCAGTTAAATTGATTACTTTTTCTGCGAGATTCGAACTCTTTTCAAAGTGTTCCTTTTGGCCAATTGCTAATATCACAAATAGATTATGGAATAGTTCTGTCAGAACAGTTTTCAACATGTTTTGTTCAGTCGAGTTTTCCTCAATATGAAGCATTTTCATTTTTATTTGTATTTTTTGTTCAAGAAGCTGTTCTTGAATTTCATTGTGTCCTAGTGTTTTTTGAATTTGTTTGGTTTTTTTAAGTCACACAGCTTTTCAAGGGCCTTATAAATCTATTTTGAGTTAGACGACAGATCTTCCGCGAGTTTTAATTGTTCTTCATAAAACTTTTCAGTTTTATAATAAATTTTTTTTTGCAACTCGATTTGTTGCCTGAGAAGATTTGTGGTATCGTCAACTTTTTGAGGAATATTTTGCCAATATATTCCACGATCAGACGACATGCATATGTCGTTGAGTTCATCAGTATTCTCAACACTTTGTGATATGTTTTATCTCACTAACTTTACGGTATCTCTCATCTTAGTTACAGACAACGAAAGAGGATTTCCTAGCCCTATTGTTTTAAACCTTATAAGGAACTTAGGAATAAAGTTGTACTTAACACCATCCCATAGGAGCGAGGTCAATGGCCAGATTGAGAGAGTCCACTCTACCATTCTGGAAATGTATAGATGTCTTAGAGCAGAACATTCTGACATGAAGAGTAAGGAACTTGTTTATTGTTGATAGGTACAACAATACCGTTCATTCAGTCACCAACAGGAAACCATCAGATGTCTTCTTCAATAGGTCGCAAAGAGTTAACTATCAGAATCTCTTGAACATTCTCTCAAAAAGCAATCAAGATTTAAGGGGGATAATTAGGAAAAATATGATGGCCAGGAACACCCGACATAATTTGAAAAGGTTGGTCCCAAAGAAGTATAGTCAAGGTGATGTTGTCTATGTTGCAATTAAAGGAATAAAAACCAAAAATAAACCTTTATTTAGAAAAGAAATTGTGGCCAGGGATAATCGTGTAACCATAACATCGGTAAGCGGAAGAGAATTCATAAATGTCATTTAAAAATATTAATTGAATAAATGGAAAAAAACACTAATTATTATTAAATATTGATTAAGTAAATTATTGGTTCTTCTTTTCCTAAACAAAAAAAAAAACAAAAAAGAGGAAAATGGTTTCACCAAAAATCACAAACCAATGTCAATCGAATGCAATGCTTAATGATTTTAAATTGGCTCTCAAGAAACAACGGGCCGGCTCACTTAAAAAATTACTTCATCGTAATTTCGGTCGTGTTGAATCTCGTACCCCAGTAGGTTCACTTGAAAGTTTAACCTTGTAGTCGAATTGGAAAAATACGAATCTTCCGATTCCAGTGACTACCCTGAAAATTTAATGGAGAGCTAATTCAACAAGCATTTATTTAAAAGTTAACAAAAACAAGAAATATATATGTAGTTCTACAAAACGAAACGTAGAATTAAAATCAAGAATAAAAACTGAAACTGAACAATTAAAAAGAAATATTAAAAAGGAAATATATATGAAATATATATATAAATGAAATGATAATCAAAAAGAAATAAAGGTGCAAATACAACACACTAAATTTGTAAAATTAAAACACGTAGTTAAATATGTAAAAACTTAATTTTGTAATTGGTATATCTAATAAAATTTGATTGTATTACAGATTGGTAGTTCTTTTCACTCCCATGCGGACTCTACATGTTTTCCGCTATGAATCTTCGATTGTGACAATCAAAGAAGGAAATGCTTGGGTAACGAATGGTTTGTTTAAAATGGTACATGTTATTAACATGACGAAGTATGACGCACTCATTCATGACACTGAACAATTAATGTCTAAATCTATCAAAGATAAAGAGATGCGAGTTGTTTTGAGCTATTATAAAGATCAGATCAAGGATCGTCTCGCCGAATTAAAAGACTCAATAAAGAGGAAAGCTAGGTCGATTAACTGGATAGGGACTGCCTGGAAATGGGTTGGTGGTTCCCCTGATGCAACTGACTGGGACAATCTTTTGGAAAAACAAAGGAACATAGACGAGAATAATAACAGGCAATACATTATTAACGAAAAACTGTTTGACACAACCCGAGAAATTACTGAAAAAATTAATAAGGTGATTGAACATTACAACAATGCTATCCAAAAAGGGGAGACTGACAAACTTGGGAATAATTTACTGAATAAAGCACTTATTTTAAAAGAAGGTGTGAACGAAATTGTTAGAGCTTGTCAAATGGCTAAAAACGGTATAGTTAACAGTAACCTTTTGGACAAGGAAGAAGTTAACACTATCATTAACGAACTCGAGATATTGCCCTACCAAAACTTTGTAGAAGCTGTCGAATATAGCCGACCCTCAGTTTACTGCAACGGAACATTAATGCTCTATGTCCTGTCTATACCTAAAATTGACCCAAGGGTTTATCACTTAGTAAAAGCTCGCCCAACAATTAAAAATAACAGACAAATTGACTTAGGCTATGAAAGACTTTTAATAAGCCACGACGAAACGTACGGACTAATCGGAAAATGTCTCAACATTGGTAACACATCTGTGTGTAAAGAGGACACTCTCAAAAAAATATCCGAAAACTCTTGTTTACCGCGACTCCTTAAAGGCGGAAATGCACTTTGTGACTACAGGACGACAAACGAAGAAATAGTTGAACTGATTGGGGAAAATACAATTTTCCTAACTAATTTTAATGGAACAATTTTAAATAAAAATTTAACTATTCCCCTAGAAGCTACCTACTTGCTCCAGTTGAACAACGATACGGTCCACATCAAGGAAAAGACGTACCGCAGTAAGATGGTTTTCAGTCCCTGTTCACTATTTCACGCGCTTCCTGCCTTCCGATACCCAACACCCAGCATAAGCGCGATGACCCAGCGAGCATGCATTGGATTGTTCAAGGCTACCCATTCTGTGGGAACTGCAATTCTGCAGTTTAGTATATTAAGAATAATAACTTTGTGGGAACTGCAATTCTGCAGTTTAGACTTAACTGAAATTATAACTAACAAATTAAGGTGTATTCACTCTCGGTCGTGCACTCAAAGTTGTAGGTCATAAAATAAAACTTATGTTATAACGTTAATACTGTTGTTTTAATTAAGAACCAGTGGAAGGTTGTCAAAAATATTTTTTTTATCAAACACGGATCTGAAATCCGTAATTTCCACGTTGGTGTCTAAATTCAAAATATTGTGCCCAGATGCTACATCCGTAACTAATAACGGCAATTGTTTATGCTGACCATCAAATTCGACATCAACATCTAATTCACCTAACACTGGAACACTTGAATTACCATATGAGGCTCAATATTATCTGACTTTATAACCGTAAGCCACTTCTGGGCCACTTCATACGCTTCCGCAATGGAAAAAATATCTGTTAGAGTAGGGTAAGTCTTTTGCAGTGCCGCAGTGCTTACTACGTCATGTGGAATATGTAAGATAATTACATCTCTTATCATATCATCGACACATTCATTTTTACAGTTAGTTTTTTGACAACTGAAAGCACATGAGCGTGATAGGTGATAACCCTCTTAATTCTGCAACCCACTCCGCATTCGTTTGAACAGTACGCATTCGACACTTCCAGAACTCATAACGGGCCATTGAAATATGAATCTTTTCTTTAAAATGATCTGTAAGCTTTGCTGTCAATTCGACATACGTTTTATCAGATACCTTTTCTCCTCCCAATAGGTTTTGAAGTAAATTATATATTTCTGGTCCAAGCCACGATAAAAAATAAGCTTTTTTGTCATCGTCACTCACCACTTTGTATGCTAAAAAATGTTGTTCTAGCTGCTGCGTATACACGTCCCACGTGTTTTTTGTCGGGCGAAAATTGTTGGAACTGCACAGCTATCTTGGTTGTACTATTTGTTGAAGAAACTTTTTGCAATACACTTAAATACTCCTTTTGCGATATAAGTAATTGTTTAAGAAGCTCCTGTATTTCTGCCATTTCGAGATTGAAATAAATTATTTTTTGGCAACGGATTCACATAGCAACATGCAAACCCAACGATTAGGTTATCTATTTTTTTTTACCTCGTCGCCAATTGATATGTTTTATCACTTAATTCAGATTTATTATAATGAAGGTAAATTTACAATTCAAAATAGAATCAAATGTAAATAAAATGTATTAATATAATTTAATTAATGATGTAATGTAGTATATGAAGGTAAAGCACTGTTGGTCGGTTGACGGCTCAAAAAAGAAGAAAGAAGAAGCTTCCATACTTCGGTTTGTCAGAATTTCAGAATCTAGGCTTGTTCAGATTGTTGGTAAATGATAGGGTTCAGAGGATTATTCATATCACATTGGTTTTCAGCAATTTTCATTTCCAAAAGAAACGGTATTTTAAATTCCACCAGTTGAGGTTTGCAGGCATGGCAGTTTTATGACTCCTTCTTTTAATTTAGAGAAGGAATGTTGTCTGCATTCTTCCACACCAGTAGACTTGACTTCTTTTTTGTTTTCTGTGAATTTTTCCTTTTATTGCAAGACTTCCAATCCATCCACACCTGGTAAAATATATAAAACTTTAATATGAATAATTAATTTGTGTGGAACTCACCTTTCTCCAAACAGGATCATCCTTTGAAGTGGTCCTAGCATGTTGAGTTCGCCTTTTACCGTTTCCGAATAATCGTGCACATCTTTCTTTGATGCTTTTGAAAAACATTGCGCTAAATTCTGTTTTTCACTTATCAACTCAAATAGCCTTCAATATTGGGCTTTATTTGTTGTTTTTACCCTTAAAATAAAAAAAAATTATTCGACCAACCGTATGAACTGGAAACTGATGATGTTCCTCTGTGACTTAGAGAATATGCAGTTATTTTTTTTTTTTATAAATTATTAGTTTGGATTTGGAAATAAGCATTCTACAATACACCAACTACATCGAATTACGAATGTTGTGGAAAAAGCACTTGAAGAAAAACAAGTATGTTTGGCTCTATTCTTAGATGTTGCTCAAGCGTTTGAGAAGGTTTGGCTCTTTTGACTTAAGTGCAAACTGCATAGGGACCTTCCCAGGCAGTACTACGAAATACTGAAATCCTACTTTACGAACCGACTCTTTAGAGTCTCGGAGCAAATGAAAATTTAAGCCAGTGTACCACAAGGAAGTGTACTAGGACTCAAAAATTGCAAAATGCAGTCGATAAAGTTAATGGTTGGACGTAAAAATGGCGTATCAAATTAAACGAAACAAAATCGACGCATATAAACTTAACAAACAAATCATAAGCAATGCTCCAATCCTTATAAACAAAATAGCAGTACCTTACTCCAATACCGCCAAATACCTTGGAATGACTTTGGATGCAAACCTTAAATGAAAAGAGCACATCAAAAAGACACGAGAAGAACTAAACTTGAAGTATAAGAAATGTACTGGTTTGGTTACTAGGAAAGAACTCTGACCTATCTATCCAGAACAAACTAATGTTATATAAGCAAGTACTGAAACACGTTTGGACATATGTCATCCAACTATTGGGTTGTACAAAGAAAACAAATGCTGAACCCATCCAAAATTCCAAAGCAAGGTCCTTCGTGGAATAATTAATGCCCCTTGGTATATAATATATAACGATCTACATCGTGAACTTCAAATTGAAATGGTTACAGAAGTGGTTCAAAAACACGCTGTATCACACAATCAGAGACTGCATAGTCATACCAACTCCAAGATGGAGATCGTTTTAAATGAACGAAACAATGTTCGGAGATTAAGAAGAACCAAGTCTCATGAGCTGATGGTCTTAAAGCTATGGGAAAGTGTTATTACTTTAAACTTTTTTGAATGCGATTTAAAATAAAGAAAGAAAAATCATTTGTCGATCTTTCATAGATTGGCCTTGATTCACCGGTGATTTTAGTGAAGTAAAACTCCCGCACTACTCGGTACCGATTATTACCGAGTGTCTTTAAAGATTTCCATCGGTTTAAAAAAATCTAACTGCAATTTTAAACAACACCTCCAAGTTCATTATTTTTATCAGCATGAAGATTTTTTCTATAAACTAAGAACTCTTAATTAAAAAGTTCCGTGTCCGAAAAGCTTGAATTCAGCCAGGTTTCTATTAAAACAAAGATCTCATGCGGGAAAACTTAAGAAAAAAAAATGTGTGTCGTTTTACTGCGAAGCCTTCTAAAACTTATGTAGAAGAAGGAAATTCTATTTAGTTTTTTGCAGCTGTCTGTGAGGCCTTTTGTAAGCAGTTAAATTGATTACTTTTTCTGCGAGATTCGAACTCTTTTCAAAGTGTTCCTTTTGGCCAATTGCTAATATCACAAATAGATTATGGAATAGTTCTGTCAGAACAGTTTTCAACATGTTTTGTTTAGTCGTGTTTTCCTCAATATGAAGCATTTTCATTTTTATTTGTATTTTTTGTTCAAGAAGCTGTTCTTGAATTTCATTGTGTCCTAGTGTTTTTTGAATTTGTTTGGTTTTTTTAAGTCACACAGCTTTTCAAGGGCCTTATAAATCTATTTTGAGTTAGACGACAGATCTTCCGCGAGTTTTAATTGTTCTTCATAAAACTTTTCAGTTTTATAATAAATTTTTTTTTGCAACTCGATTTGTTGCCTGAGAAGATTTGTGGTATCGTCAACTTTTTGAGGAATGTTTTGCCAATATATTCCACGATCAGACGACATGCATATGTCGTTGAGTTCATCAGTATTCTCAACACTTTGTGATATGTTTTATCTCACTAACTTTACGGTATCTCTCATCTTAGTTACAGACAACGAAAGAGGATTTCCTAGCCCTATTGTTTTAAACCTTATAAGGAACTTAGGAATAAAGTTGTACTTAACACCATCCCATAGGAGCGAGGTCAATGGCCAGATTGAGAGAGTCCACTCTACCATTCTGGAAATGTATAGATGTCTTAGAGCAGAACATTCTGACATGAAGAGTAAGGAACTTGTTTATTGTTGATAGGTACAACAATACCGTTCATTCAGTCACCAACAGGAAACCATCAGATGTCTTCTTCAATAGGTCGCAAAGAGTTAACTATCAGAATCTCTTGAACATTCTCTCAAAAAGCAATCAAGATTTAAGGGGGATAATTAGGAAAAATATGATGGCCAGGAACACCCGACATAATTTGAAAAGGTTGGTCCCAAAGAAGTATAGTCAAGGTGATGTTGTCTATGTTGCAATTAAAGGAATAAAAACCAAAAATAAACCTTTATTTAGAAAAGAAATTGTGGCCAGGGATAATCGTGTAACCATAACATCGGTAAGCGGAAAGAGAATTCATAAATGTCATTTAAAAAATATTAATTGAATAAATGGAAAAAAACACTAATTATTATTAAATATTGATTAAGTAAATTATTGGTTCTTCTTTTCCTAAACAAAAAAAAAAACAAAAAAGAGGAAAATGGTTTCACCAAAAATCACAAACCAATGTCAATCGAATGCAATGCTTAATGATTTTAAATTGGCTCTCAAGAAACAACGGGCCGGCTCACTTAAAAAATTACTTAATCGTAATTTCGGTCGTGTTGAATCTCGTACCCCAGTAGGTTCACTTGAAAGTTTAACCTTGTAGTCGAATTGGAAAAATACGAATCTTCCGATTCCAGTGACTACCCTGAAAATTTAATGGAGAGCTAATTCAACAAGCATTTATTTAAAAGTTAACAAAAACAAGAAATATATATGTAGTTCTACAAAACGAAACGTAGAATTAAAATCAAGAATAAAAACTGAAACTGAACAATTAAAAAGAAATATTAAAAAGGAAATATATATGAAATATATATATAAATGAAATGATAATCAAAAAGAAATAAAGGTGCAAATACAACACACTAAATTTGTAAAATTAAAACACGTAGTTAAATATGTAAAAACTTAATTTTGTAATTGGTATATCTAATAAAATTTGATTGTATTACAGATTGGTAGTTCTTTTCACTCCCATGCGGACTCTACATGTTTTCCGCTATGAATCTTCGATTGTGACAATCAAAGAAGGAAATGCTTGGGTAACGAATGGTTTGTTTAAAATGGTACATGTTATTAACATGACGAAGTATGACGCACTCATTCATGACACTGAACAATTAATGTCTAAATCTATCAAAGATAAAGAGATGCGAGTTGTTTTGAGCTATTATATAGATCAGATCAAGGATCGTCTCGCCGAATTAAAAGACTCAATAAAGAGGAAAGCTAGGTCGATTAACTGGATAGGGACTGCCTGGAAATGGGTTGGTGGTTCCCCTGATGCAACTGACTGGGACAATCTTTTGGAAAAACAAAGGAACATAGACGAGAATAATAACAGGCAATACATTATTAACGAAAAACTGTTTGACACAACCCGAGAAATTACTGAAAAAATTAATAAGGTGATTGAACATTACAACAATGCTATCCAAAAAGGGGAGACTGACAAACTTGGGAATAATTTACTGAATAAAGTACTTATTTTAAAAGAAGGTGTGAACGAAATTGTTAGAGCTTGTCAAATGGCTAAAAACGGTATAGTTAACAGTAACCTTTTGGACAAGGAAGAAGTTAACACTATCATTAACGAACTCGAGATATTGCCCTACCAAAACTTTGTAGAAGCTGTCGAATATAGCCGACCCTCAGTTTACTGCAACGGAACATTAATGCTCTATGTCCTGTCTATACCTAAAATTGACCCAAGGGTTTATCACTTAGTAAAAGCTCGCCCAACAATTAAAAATAACAGACAAATTGACTTAGGCTATCAAAGACTTTTAATAAGCCACGACGAAACGTACGGACTAATCGGAAAATGTCTCAACATTGGTAACACATCTGTGTGTAAAGAGGACACTCTCAAAAAAATATCCGAAAACTCTTGTTTACCGCGACTCCTTAAAGGCGGAAATGCACTTTGTGACTACAGGACGACAAACGAAGAAATAGTTGAACTGATTGGGGAAAATACAATTTTCCTAACTAATTTTAATGGAACAATTTTAAATAAAAATTTAACTATTCCCCTAGAAGCTACCTACTTGCTCCAGTTGAACAACGATACGGTCCACATCAAGGAAAAGACGTACCGCAGTAAGATGGTTTTCAGTCCCCAGGCGCTTCCCCCGGTCTTGGCAAACATTACAACTAACAGGATCAAACCTAATTTGGAATACGTGCATGAACTAAGCATGAAGAATATCCTATTTACCCAAATTTTAAAGAAAAATCTTAACTCCTCTATACTTACAGAGATTTTTATCATTTTCTTAATATTAGCCACCATATCATTGTTCTGGAAAAAGGTTTACGGAAGGCTCAACATTCCAGAAATACGCCAATCCCTACGTCGAAGACCAGCTCCTCATCCTGTTCACTATTTCACGCGCTTCCTGCCTTCCGATACCCAACACCCAGCATAAGCGCGATGACCCAGCGAGCATGCATTGGATTGTTCAAGGCTACCCATTCTGTGGGAACTGCAATTCTGCAGTTTAGTATATTAAGAATAATAACTTTGTGGGAACTGCAATTCTGCAGTTTAGACTTAACTGAAATTATAACTAACAAATTAAGGTGTATTCACTCTCGGTCGTGCACTCAAAGTTGTAGGTCATAAAATAAAACTTATGTTATAACGTTAATACTGTTGTTTTAATTAAGAACCAGTGGAAGGTTGTCAAAAATATTTTTTTTATCAAACACGGATCTGAAATCCGTAATTTCCACGTTGGTGTCTAAATTCAAAATATTGTGCCCAGATGCTACATCCGTAACTAATAACGGCAATTGTTTATGCTGACCATCAAATTCGACATCAACATCTAATTCACCTAACACTGGAACACTTGAATTACCATATGAGGCTCAATATTATCTGACTTTATAACCGTAAGCCACTTCTGGGCCACTTCATACGCTTCCGCAATGGAAAAAATATCTGTTAGAGTAGGGTAAGTCTTTTGCAGTGCCGCAGTGCTTACTACGTCATGTGGAATATGTAAGATAATTACATCTCTTATCATATCATCGACACATTCATTTTTACAGTTAGTTTTTTGACAACTGAAAGCACATGAGCGTGATAGGTGATAACCCTCTTAATTCTGCAACCCACTCCGCATTCGTTTGAACAGTACGCATTCGACACTTCCAGAACTCATAACGGGCCATTGAAATATGAATCTTTTCTTTAAAATGATCTGTAAGCTTTGCTGTCAATTCGACATACGTTTTATCAGATACCTTTTCTCCTCCCAATAGGTTTTGAAGTAAATTATATATTTCTGGTCCAAGCCACGATAAAAAATAAGCTTTTTTGTCATCGTCACTCACCACTTTGTATGTTAAAAAATGTTGTTCTAGCTGCTGCGTATACACGTCCCACGTGTTTTTTGTCGGGCGAAAATTGTTGGAACTGCACAGCTATCTTGGTTGTACTATTTGTTGAAGAAACTTTTTGCAATACACTTAAATACTCCTTTTGCGATATAAGTAATTGTTTAAGAAGCTCCTGTATTTCTGCCATTTCGAGATTGAAATAAATTATTTTTTGGCAACGGATTCACATAGCAACATGCAAACCCAACGATTAGGTTATCTATTTTTTTTTACCTCGTCGCCAATTGATATGTTTTATCACTTAATTCAGATTTATTATAATGAAGGTAAATTTACAATTCAAAATAGAATCAAATGTAAATAAAATGTATTAATATAATTTAATTAATGATGTAATTTAGTATATGAAGGTAAAGCACTGTTGGTCGGTTGACGGCTCAAAAAAGAAGAAAGAAGAAGCTTCCATACTTCGGTTTGTCAGAATTTCAGAATCTAGGCTTGTTCAGATTGTTGGTAAATGATAGGGTTCAGAGGATTATTCATATCACTTTGGTTTTCAGCAATTTTCATTTCCAAAAGAAACGGTATTTTAAATTCCACCAGTTGAGGTTTGCAGGCATGGCAGTTTTATGACTCCTTCTTCTAATTTAGAGAAGGAATGTTGTCTGCATTCTTCCACACCAGTAGACTTGACTTCTTTTTTGTTTTCTGTGAATTTTTCCTTTTATTGCAAGACTTCCAATCCATCCACACCTGGTAAAATATATAAAACTTTAATATGAATAATTAATTTGTGTGGAACTCACCTTTCTCCAAACAGGATCATCCTTTGAAGTGGTCCTAGCATGTTGAGTTCGCCTTTTACCGTTTCCGAATAATCGTGCACATCTTTCTTTGATGCTTTTGAAAAACATTGCGCTAAATTCTGTTTTTCACTTATCAACTCAAATAGCCTTCAATATTGGGCTTTATTTGTTGTTTTTACCCTTAAAATAAAAAAAAATTATTCGACCAACCGTATGAACTGGGAACTGATGATGTTCCTCTGTGACTTAGAGAATATGCAGTTATTTTTTTTTTTATAAATTATTAGTTTGGATTTGGAAATAAGCATTCTACAATACACCAACTACATCGAATTACGAATGTTGTGGAAAAAGCACTTGAAGAAAAACAAGTATGTTTGGCTCTATTCTTAGATGTTGCTCAAGCGTTTGAGAAGGTTTGGCTCTTTTGACTTAAGTGCAAACTGCATAGGGACCTTCCCAGGCAGTACTACGAAATACTGAAATCCTACTTTACGAACCGACTCTTTAGAGTCTCGGAGCAAATGAAAATTTAAGCCAGTGTACCACAAGGAAGTGTACTAGGACTCAAAAATTGCAAAATGCAGTCGATAAAGTTAATGGTTGGACGTAAAAATGGCGTATCAAATTAAACGAAACAAAATCGACGCATATAAACTTAACAAACAAATCATAAGCAATGCTCCAATCCTTATAAACAAAATAGCAGTACCTTACTCCAATACCGCCAAATACCTTGGAATGACTTTGGATGCAAACCTTAAATGAAAAGAGCACATCAAAAAGACACGAGAAAAACTAAACTTGAAGTATAAGAAATGTACTGGTTTGGTTACTAGGAAAGAACTCTGACCTATCTATCCAGAACAAACTAATGTTATATAAGCAAGTACTGAAACACGTTTGGACATATGTCATCCAACTATTGGGTTGTACAAAGAAAACAAATGCTGAACCCATCCAAAATTCCAAAGCAAGGTCCTTCGTGGAATAATTAATGCCCCTTGGTATATAATATATAACGATCTACATCGTGAACTTCAAATTGAAATGGTTACAGAAGTGGTTCAAAAACACGCTGTATCACACAATCAGAGACTGCATAGTCATACCATCTCCAAGATGGAGATCGTCTTAAATGTACGAAACAATGTTCGGAGATTAAGAAGAACCAAGTCTCATGAGCTGATGGTCTTAAAGCTATGGGAAAGTGTTATTACTGTAAACTTTCCAGAATGCGATTTAAAATAAAGAAAGAAAAATCATTTGTCGATCTTTCATAGATTGGCCTTGATTCACCGGTGATTTTAGTGAGGTAAAACTCCCGCACTACTCGGTACCGATTATTACCGAGTATCTTTAAAGATTTCCATCGGTTTAAAAAAAATCTAACTGCAATTTAAAACAACACATCCAAGTTCATTATTTTTATCAGCATGAAGATTTTTTCTATAAACTAAGAACTCTTAATTAAAAAGTTCGTGTCCGAAAAGCTTGAACTCAGCCAGGTTTCTATTAAAACAAAGATCTCATGCGGGAAAACTTAAGAAAGAAAAAATGTGTGTCGTTTTACTGCGAAGCCTTCTTAAACTTATGTAGAAGAAGGAAATTCTATTTAGTTTTTTGCAGCTGTCTGTGAGGCCTTTTGTAAGCAGTTAAATTGATTACTTTTTCTGCGAGATTCGAACTCTTTTCAAAGTGTTCCTTTTGGCCAATTGCTAATATCACAAATAGATTATGGAATAGTTCTGTCAGAACAGTTTTCAACATGTTTTGTTTAGTCGTGTTTTCCTCAATATGAAGCATTTTCATTTTTATTTGTATTTTTTGTTCAAGAAGCTGTTCTTGAATTTCATTGTGTCCTAGTGTTTTTTGAATTTGTTTGGTTTTTTTAAGTCACACAGCTTTTCAAGGGCCTTATAAATCTATTTTGAGTTAGACGACAGATCTTCCGCGAGTTTTAATTGTTCTTCATAAAACTTTTCAGTTTTATAATACATTTTTTTTTTGCAACTCGATTTGTTGCCTGAGAAGATTTGTGGTATCGTCAACTTTTTGAGGAATGTTTTGCCAATATATTCCACGATCAGACGACATGCATATGTCGTTGAGTTCATCAGTATTCTCAACACTTTGTGATATGTTTTATCTCTTAATTCAGATTTATTATAATGAAGGTAAATTTACAATTAAAAATGGAATCAAATGTAAATAAAATGTATTAGTATAATTTAATTAATGATGTAATTTAGTACATGAAGGTAAAGCACTGTTGGTTGGTTGACGGCTCAAGAAAGAAGAAAGAAGAATATTTTATCACTTAATTCAGATTTATTATAGTGAAGGTAAATTTACAATTCAAAATGGAATCAAATGTAAATAAAATGTATTATTATAATTTAATTAATGATGTAATTTAGTACATGAAGGTAAAGCACTGTTGGTTGGTTGACGGCTCTAGAAAGAAGAAAGAAGAAGCTTCCATTCTTCGGTTTGTCAGAATGTCAGAATCTAGGCTTGTTCAGATTGTTGGTAAATGTTAGGTTTCAGAGGATTATTCATATCATTCCTCCACACCAATTTAACTTCCTTCAGTGCTATGGCTGGAAACGTATAACAGGTCGTCGATCTCTACTAGACCGCCGTGCTAACTTCTGGAGATTTCGGTTTGAGAATTGTCTTCGATGGTTGCTTAGCACTAGAATTACTGATAGTTAGTATTATGTGGAGAGCTACTTGCCTGATTGGATGGTTTGTTTAAATTGTCAACTGATGCTCTTGCTTCAAGGAAGTGATAGGAGGAGCAAGTTGGTTAACTCCTTACTCTAAGCTGGTTTTGATGACGGTTCCATTAGCCACGACTGGTTTTGACTAGGTACATCTTGGTTCCTCTTTGTTTAATAATAATGGCTTCAATCCAATGACCTCTCGCGAAGTTTCTTCGTGTGTGGGAGTGGTATCGTGGTGTGGTATTATACTACGATGTTGTCTTCCGTGCAGCAATTCGGCAGGTGATTTCCCCGTTTTTGGATTTGGGGTGGTGCGATAAGTCGATAGGCATTGGTATAGAGCTAATTCTTTGTTCAAGTTTTCATCGAAGATTTTTTTGAAGTGTGTTTTGGACGTACGGGCAAAGCGTTCAGCTTCGCTGTTTGAGGCAGGGTGAAATAGCGCAGTTCTTAAGTGCTGGATTGCGTTCTGTTTGCAAAAACTAGTGAAGGCTGATGATGCGAATTGCGGACCGTTATACGATATCAGTGTTTCTGGCAGCCCTTCTAAGGTGAATATCTTACTTAAAGCTTGGATCGTTGCGGTGGTGGTGGTAGAATTGTTCATGGGTACAACAAAAGGAAACTTCGAGTATGCATCAATACATCTGATCTAAGAATGCTCCTGCGTAATCAATATGGACTCTTTGCCATGGGCGTTCGGGTATTGGCCAGAAGCTGCATTCTTTTGGAGGGTCTACTGCGGATGACTGACATGCTTTACAGTTTGAAACTCGTTCTTCTATGGCCTGGTCTACTTTTGGCCACCAGCAGTATCTTCTGGTCAATTGTTTCATACGTAATCTGGTCCTATAGATAACCTAGACAATGCGTCAGTATTGGTATGTTTCTCAGTTGGCCGATACCTAATGTGGTAAGTATAGGTAATAAGAGTTATGGCCCACCGGTTGGCAGTCATTATAGGTAGTTTCTTTTTGGGGTTAAAGAGCGTCACTAATGGTTTATGATCCGTAATTAAGGTGAATGTTCGTCCGTATAAGTATCGAAGAATTGTTTTTACTCCGTATACAATGGAAAGTGCTTTTTTTTCTATTTGGTTGTATTTTTGTTCATGAATGTCGAGCGTTTTCAACACGAATGCAATTGGCAACTCATTTCCCGTTTCATCTATGTGTGCTTTCACCGCTCCTATTCCATGAGAAGAAGCGTCAGTTGGCAAAACTATCGGCTCCGGTCGATAATGAATAAGACAAGTAGCATCAGCCAGTTTTTGTTTAAGGTTTTCGAATGCCTGTATCTGTGACAAACCCCATATAAAAGGTACATCTTTCTTTCGTAAATCATTAAGTGGTGCTGCAACTTCAGAAAAATTTCGGATAAACTTTCCATTATAGTTTGCTTTTCCTAGGAAACTTTGTAATTCTTTCAGGTCTTTGAGATGACGCATGTTCTTTACTGCAAGTGCTCTTGACTGACTCCAACTTCAGGTTGGAAAAATATATATTTTTCACGATATTTTCTCAACCCGTTCTCTAAAAGTCTCTCGAAAACTGCCTCTAGATTTAATAAGTGCTGTTTGTCATCTTTTCCAGATACTAATATTTCATCCAGATATATAGCACAATTAAGACCTGATAACACCTGTTCAAGCGTCTTTTAATAAATAGCTGGAGCACTCGCTACTCCAAAAGGAAGTCTCTGGTACCTATAAAGCCCAAGTGGTGTATTAACTATGGCCAGACATTTGGAATCATCATCTAATTCTATTTGTAAGTAAGCATCTGCTAGATCGATTTTTGAGAACCTTTGTCCACCTGCGAGCTTGTGAAACAATTCTTCTGGTCTTGGAATTGGATACTGGTCTACTTCTAAATATGGGTTAATGGTAACCTTGAAGTCACCGCATATGGAAAGGCCCCTATCGCGTTTCGCAACAACGACAATGGGTGCAGCCCATTCGCTGAATCTGACCGTTTTCCAGATTCCAGCGTCCTCTAGGCGTTTAGCTTCTCTTTTTAACGCGTCTAAAAGAGCGAATGGGATAGGTCTCCATTTATGAAATTTGGGTTTTGTGTGTGGGTTAAGGTAAAGATGTGCCATCATAGAGTTACATAGTCCTAATAATTTAGACGCTACTTCAACATGTTTTGAAAACAAGTTTTGTATTTCGTTATCCACGTTGGTGTCTAAATTCAAAATAATATGCGTGGAGACCTTATCTCCAGGCCAAATGCGCTGAACCAATCCAATCCGAAAATATTGTGCCCAGATGCTACATCCGTAACTAATAACGGCAATTGTTTATGCTGACCATCAAATTCGACATCAACATCTAATTCACCTATCACTGGAACACTTGAATTACCATATGAACGAAAAAGTGATTTGTTGAGCGGAGGTGTGCTTATATCGTTATAGCCTGACATGCCAATCAGGGAACAGCTAGCCCCAGTGTCGAGCAAGAACTTTACTCTGTGACTGTTCAACTTAACAAAAATCTCCCACTTTGTATCTACTTGACATATTTCACCAACGCTGTCGATTTCTTGCACATGCTCTGAATCCCCCTTTTTATTTCCTCTGATACTTAGGCATACTGATGCGATATGGCCAATGCGACCACAATTCCGACATTCTACCTTTGCAAACCTACACGAATCCCTTGAATGCTTGGTCCAACATCGTGGACATGATTTTGTTTTATGCTTGCTTCCACCACGATACTGAATTTTATCCTGCCACTTGCTTCTGCTTCTACCTCTTGAACCCTTCCAACCCTCTGTCTTCTGATTTGTCTACACCACATGATTAATCTTTACCTGGTTTACTTCTAATGGCTCAATATTATCTGACTTTATAACCGTAAGCCACTTCTGGGCCACTTCATACGCTTCCGCAATGGAAAAAATATCTGTTAGAGTAGGGTAAGTCTTTTGCAGTGCCGCAGTGCTTACTACGTCATGTGGAGTATGTAAGATAATTACATCTCTTATCATATCATCGACACATTCATTTTTACAGTTAGTTTTTTGACAACTGAAAGCACATGAGCGTGATAGGTGATAACCCTCTTAATTCTGCAACCCACTCCGCATTCGTTTGAACAGTACGCATTCGACACTTCCAGAACTCATAACGGGCCATTGAAATATGAATCTTTTCTTTAAAATGATCTGTAAGCTTTGCTGTCAATTCGACATACGTTTTATCAGATACCTTTTCTCCTCCCAATAGGTTTTGAAGTAAATTATATATTTCTGGTCCAAGCCACGATAAAAAATAAGCTTTTTTGTCATCGTCACTCACAACTTTGTATGCTAAAAAATGTTGTTCTAGCTGCTGCGTATACACATCCCACGTGTTTTTCTCGGGCGAAGAAACTTTTTGCAATACACTTAAATGCTCCTTTTGGGATATAAGTAATTGTTTAAGAAGCTCCTGTATTTCTGCCATTTCGAGATTGAAATAAATTATTTTTTAGCAATGGATTCACATAGCAACATGCAAACCAAACGATTAGGTTATCTCTTTTTTTTTACCTCGTCGCCAATTGATATGTTTTATCACTTAATTCAGATTTATTATAATGAAGGTAAATTTACAATTCAAAATAGAATCAAATATAAATAAAATGTATTAATATAATTTAATTAATGATGTAATTTAGTACATGAAGGTAAAGCACTGTTGGTTGGTTGACGGCTCAAGAAAGAAGAAAGAAGAAGCTTCCATACTTCGGTTTGTCAGAATGTCAGAATCTAGGCTTGTTCAGATTGTTGGTAAATGATAGGGTTCAAAGGATTATTCATATCACTTTGGTTTTCAGCAATTGGTGTTGCAATTTGTCCAATTTTCATATCCAAAAGAAACGGTATTTTAAATTCCACCAGTTGAGATTTGCAGGCATGGCAGTTTTATGACTCCTTCTTCTAATTTAGAGAAGGAATGTTGTCTGCATTCTTCCACACCAGTAAGCTTGACTTCTTTTTCGTTTTCTGTGAATTTTTCCTTTTATTGCAAGACTTCCAATCCATCCACACCTGGTAAAATATATAAAACCTTAATATTATTATATTATTAATTTGTGTGGAACTCACCTTTCTCCAAACAGAATCATCCTTTGAAACGGTCCTAGCATGTTGAGTTCGCCTTTTACCGTTTCCGAATAATCGTGCACATCTTTCTTTGATGCTTTTGAAAAACATTGCGCTAAATTCTGTTTTTCACTTATCAACTCAAATAGCCTTCAATATTGGGCTTTATTTGTTGTTTTTTACCCTTAAAATAAAAAAATCTCATTGGACAAACCGTATGAACTGGGAACTGATGATGTTCCTCTGTGACTTAGAGAATATGCAGTTATTTTTTTTTTATAATTTACGCGCACACAAGGGACTTTTTGTTTCCCTTTTAATGTAAGACACACTACGCGGGCATTAAGAAGATAGGGAGGGGAGAAAAAGGAGGTGTCGATTAACATTGGGTTTGAATGTTTGCAGATCAAAATTGGCCGGGGATAATCTATCCGAATCTATCTATTCCAAATTTGTGTTGTTCGGCTAAAAAAATAATCCCTATATTTTACGGTACGTCCGAAATTGGTCTGAGCATTCCTTGCGAGACGAGTATTACGGGAGAAACTTTTAAGGGGAGGAATGCAGCTGGCTACTTCGAGTGAACATTTTTTATAAAAGAAACGATAAAATAAGGAAAGACATGAAACAATGCGACGTTGTTCTAGAGGGGCAATTGTTTCAGCGGCAGTTCTATTTCCTATCAGTTTTAACGCTCGATTTTGTATTCTATCAAGCAATTGAATCGATGTTTGTGAAGCACCTGCCCAGAGGTGGGAATTATATTCGAGTTTAGGGCGTATAAACGCTTAATAAATTGTAGCCAGATCAGATAGGGTAAATACTTCTTACACCGATACAGAAAACCCATGCATTTAGCAGCATTCTTAGCGATCTGAAATATATGCGTTCCAACGGAGGTCGTTGTTGACACACATACCGAGTACTGAGAGCTTTTCGGTTTCTTCGATGCAAGTGCTATTCATGGACAATGGCATTGGATGTTTACCTTTAACGAGAGAAGACAGCATTGAGTTTTCGAATTATCGAACGAATATGAAAAACCGAGGGTAGAGTCGTCCTCAAAACAGTTAAGTAGATAAGAAGAAACAGACAGAAAATCATTTATAAAAATGAGGAAAAGAGTCGGAGACAGAACAGAGCTCTGGGGCACACCAGCGTTTATTTTGTAGGAATCAGACTTGAATGTAGAAGATAGCTTCTAATCCAACGAACAATAGTATTATCGACCCCAAAAGCACGCATTTTCGATAAGAGAGCTTCATGCCAAACTCTATCAAATGCCGTGGAGATATCAAGAGCAATAATCTTACTTTCACCAAAGCGATGTAAAGATTTCTTCCACTGTTCGGTGAGATATGCCATCAGATCACCAGTGGAACGGTTGTTGCGGAAGCCATACTGACGGCCATGGATAAGCTTGCGATCTTCGAGATATTCCTTAAGCTGACGGTTAATCAGCATTTCCATGACCTTAGAAAGAAGGCATGTTAGTTATATGGGTCGGTAAGAGGAGGGGGAGGATGGGTCACCTTTGTTCGGGACAGGGTGGACAAATGCTGTTTTCCATCTTCTAAGAAAGATTCCAGAAGAGTAGGAGCGATAGAAAAACTTACGCAGTGGCTTCTACCAGCATGGAAGAACAAATCTCCAGAAGAATTCGGTGTATACCATCCGGGCCAGCGGATTTGTGTATATCGAGGTCTTTGAGAACTCTTGCTACTGTACGAGTGGGGAAAAAATATATCCCATGGAATAATTTACATTCTCAAGTAAAGGAGGGGCAACGTTGCTGTAGGGCAGCGTTGAGCTGACAGCGAAACGAGCTGCAAGCAAGTTTGCTTCTCTGAAGAGTAGACGAAAGGTTTATCATTAGCGATGAGCGTGGGAACCGAAGATGTTGAGGAGTTTTTAATATTTTTTATGTTATGTTATGTAAGTATGTGCTCTTATATAATGATAAGTGCGAAAATGGTATGCACTACTGATGGATTAAGGTGACTATCTCCACATGTAACTGTTTTCAAACAGAGTCCGATACAAATGATTTGGCGTAAAAAAACATGGTTCCATTCTATTACATTCGAATTCCGTGATGCCAATTTTTCACGAATTTTGAAAATCGTAGAAAATGTTCCACTACAAATGTGCTACGATGGAATGTTTGGTACGTTTATCGGGATACGTAGCAATCCTGGCTTGGGTTCGAAAAATAGAAAAAAACAAAAAACAAAAAACAATCAAAATTCTAAAATAATACAACAAATCTCTTCATTTTATAAAAAACAATGACTTTCAGTTTAAATAACAGCAAATTTTACTTATTGCACTTATTTACAATTAAAATACGTTTTTATAATTCACCACTTTTTATTTAATCTCAATTCAATCACTTTTTACTAACGCTTTCACAACAATTCCACTTTCGAAAACAAACTGAACTCTTAAGGCCATCTACTTTTGTATTTATACAAATTTACTGACTTCTGGAAGCTTCCGTCTGGTACTAATTCCAGTTCGAATTAGTACTTCGACTTCGAATTAGTGCTCAGTCAGAAATATATGGCAAATATGCCAGTCGTGCTGAAGTTTGGGGGATTTTCCCTTTCTGCGATGTGGGTTGTAAAGCCATACCAGATCTCCCTCGTTGAATTTAGATGTTGTCCTTGTTTTCTTTAGTCCAAGTGATGCGCATACTTCCTGGAATACGTTCGACTTGAATGCAATTCCAAAGGTACCCCGAACCTGCAGACCCAGTGGTCCACTATCTGCTCGACAACGGTCGTAGCTTTTTGACTGGGTATCGCAAACGCCTCGGGGAACTTGTTGAGGTAGTCCATGACAAAAGGATGTAACGGTTACCGTTTTCAGTTTCCGGGAACGGGCCTGTGATGTCAACGGCGATTCTTTTAAACGGGGCGCTCACGTTGTACTGGTGCATTTTACCTCGTGTTTTGACTTTGAGTCCCTTGCTAGCCGCGCATGTTGTGCACTTTTGACACCAGCTCTCTACATCTTTTCTTGTGCTTAGCCAATAAAAGCGTTCCCGTATATTTTGCTAGTGTTTTGTTGATTCTCAAGTAGCAGACATTTTAAAGCGGCGTGATCGGTACGCAGGATGAATCTCTGTCCATACAGGTATTTATGAAAATGTTTTGTCGCCAGTATCAGAGCAAGGAGTTCCCGTCTGGTTACACAGTAGTTTCTCTCTGGTCGCGACAGAACTTTGCTGAAATAGGCTACCACTTACTCCTGCCCATCGTGTATCTGCGACAGAACTACTCCAACACCCACGTTACTAGCATACGCGTCCACAATAAATGTCTTGCCAGGGGTGGGGTAAACTAGTATTGGTGCCTCACAGAATCGCTTTTTAAGATGTTGAAAGCTTCTTTCGCACTCACCTGACTATTTAAATTGTCCACCTTTATCAGTAAGCTGGTGCAGACACTTTGCCGATCCGGCAAAATTCTTGACGAACCTCCTGTAATATGTGACAAACCCGAGAAAGCTCCTCAGCTGGGGTTTGTCTGTTCGGGTCAGTTTTTACTCGATTTGTCGATATCACATGTCCCAAAAACTTCACCTCAACTTTGAACAGAGCACATTTCTTTGGATTTAGTTTTAAATGTGCTGTTCGAAGTCGTGTAAACACAAGTTGTCGTGATGTTTAGCGAACGCCTTTCCTACAACGATGACGTCATCCAAGTATACCAGGCAGGTTTTTCATGTCAGACCCTGTAACACACGTTCCATTAAACGTTGAGCCTCCGGTAATCCACGCAGAATCGAGTGCTGCCGTCCTTCTACTAGTAAAACGGGTGATGCCCACGGACTTTTTCAGTTTTCGATTAGACCGTCTTTTTCGCCGGTGTCTATGCGGTGCTGTACTAGGTGTGTTCGACCATAGTCTCCTCCTGATTTAGTTCACAGTTTCCGAGGATTTCGTTCCAGAAACAAGACTCGCAGATTCACTCACAGATGATGTCGATATGGCTGCGATGGGTACGTATCTTCCAATCACCTCTCCTTGTCTGAGCTTGACGGAGTGTTTGTTCGAATTCATCAGCCTTACCGGAACCATGTTTTTCTTGTTCTACTAAAATTTTTCCAACGATATAGCTTGGAAAGTCCTCTTTTTCATCTGCTTCAACGAAATAGAATCGGTGGTTCCCAGGACCTCTAAACGCGTCCAAAAACTGTCTCTGAAGATGGTGGCAGGAATTCATCTCTGCTTATAACCGCCCGAAGATTCATAGCGTTTTCGTATCTGTATACCATAGGGATCTCAACGGGTCGATACCTTAACATTTGCATTTGAAGGTCTATGATTACCTCAAACCTGCCAGTATCTTTCGAAATACCTCCTCGTATACTTTTGTAGCAGCTGGTATTATGTAGCCAGGATGTCTGAACAAGGTCTCTTCTGTTATGAAGACTGTGGCACCCATGTCGATAGTGACACACATTTTCTGTTTATGATGATTATCTCCACTGTCAAGCTCTTGCTGCAGAGTGTAGTTTGCGAAACTTGGATGATGGTCCTGGGGCGTCGATTCCATCAACAAACTTCAGCCCCGCGAAGTTGGTTTTAGGCGTTTCCCGCCTGCTGTTGATCAGAAGCTTGTCCAGCAGTATGAGTGTTATTCCTGACAGATGCTTCGTCATTTTCCTTCTCCTTGCGCAATGGGGGCAGCTTACCTGTCAAGGTGGAGATCTGCAATGTCGCTGTAGGTGTCCCAGCTTGTTGCAATTCCAGCAACTGATTTGACCTCGAGTAGTGTTCGGGTTTTGTCTTTCAATGTCGACGCGTTGACATGAGCACTCTAGCATAGCCATCTCGACACGATGGCTCCCTTGCGAAGCTTGGTCTGCGGCTTCCATTGTCAGGGGAAATGCTTAAACCTCAGCGAGCATTTTCTTGCTTAACATTCTTACAGCCATTTGTAGTTTTCCATCTGCAATGGCATTAGTGAACGCATCGGTCGCCAGCTCGTTTATGATTTCCCTGCTGGTATTTGGATAAGACAAATCTGGCAAGAGCTCGATGTCAGCCTGCAACTGTAGTAGCGTTTCACCTCTTGTCTGGACCCTTCGGCGCAACGCGGTAAACCTGCTGCGTGTGGTCGTCGCAAATCTCATCTCCATTGCTTTGACCATGGCATCATAATCATGATGTTTGTCTTCAGGAATGGTCTCTAGCAATTCAGCAGCTGTTCCTCTGAGCGCAAGCGTAAGAGCAATTGATTTGTCTTCGTTGTCCTAGTTGTTCGCCAATGCGGCAGCTTCGAACTGCCTCTTTTAAATTGGCCATGATGTTTGACAATCGAAGACAGGAGGCTGCATTTCTTTTCGTCGTGGACTTTCACTCGAATATTCCCGAACCTTCTGCTTCTTCAAAGAATCAAACTCCTTAGTCAGATGTTCGTACTGTTGCTCTACACCTCCGATTTTTTCTTCCAAGTTTTCTATTTTGGCTTCGAATTTCTGATCGTCTTTTGTCGAATAGAACATTCTGTGCATCTTGTTTGTTTGCGAGACCATCAAATTTGCTTCCGAGAACGTTCACGAAAGAAAGCATTTCATGGGCTTTCTTACTCTGTTTTCTTTCCCTTGTTCTTCAACATCGAACAACATGGTATCAGGGTTTCCACCATTTTGAGTGATAGCATTCTGAAGTCGGAGCAATAGTTCCTTTTTCAGCACCGAACTCAGAAGATTTCTTTTTCCTAATTCTTCTTTCAACTCAGCTGTTGTCAAATGTATCCTCCGAATATCTATAAACATTTTGTTGCCATATCACAATATCTTACACTACGATGTAATTTGTGATAAGGCTGATTAAATTGCTGCTCTCAATAATTACGGGGTTTACATGAATCAACGTATTTTTTGTATGTGTATCTACATATTTTGGCGTACTCTCGCTTTGAGTGTTTTAAGCGAACTGGTCGTATTTTTTATATGAAAAAACACCTTGGTGCTTGTGTATGTTGCACAACCTTTGTTTTTGGTGTAGACGCAGTGGTGCATTAAGAAGTATGAGTTGAGAGAAACAATGTTGGTGAACAAGATGATCCTTGTAAACTCCCCTATTGCCCTAATGAACTTAACTTTTTTTGCATTTTTCGGCTTATATCTGTCAAACAAAATACCATAATATACACTGCATATAGTACTATCATGAAGCATCATTTTTACTTGCGATTATAGGTACTATAATACAAGTTACGTATTCGTGAAAAAAAAAATCTAACAATCAAACAATGATAGAGAAGTCGACAAAAGTGGGCCCGGAAATTCCGTCCGTCTGTCTGTCTGTTTGCACCTCTACAGCCTAAACAGATGGGCCGACTTGCTTCAAACTTGGTATTTAATAGTATCTCGGGGGGTGTTTTTCATTTTTGCTCTAGGTCGAAAATTAACGGTACCTGCCATACAATTTTTATCAAAAAGTTTGATTTTCTCGAAAACGGCTCTAACGATTTTGATAAAACTATCAGGGTGCTATTTTTTTAAAACAATACATTTTTCAGTTAGAATGAGTTTTTCGAAATTTGTTCTATAACGGTACCTCTCATAGAATCGGTTTTTTCAAATGTGGTTTTATTGTAAAAAATCAAATTTTGCACACAGAAAGTCATTTATAATTCAATTAATATCGCATTTCAAAATTTTCAAAAACTTTTTTTTTCGATTTATTTAAATTTTCAAAAAAATATTTTGTAAATTGTATTTTTTTAAATAATTTTCCCAGATGAAAACTACAGATTTCCTCATAATGACATACTAGAAAAAAAAATTAAATACTTTTTCGAAGTTTTTCAAAAAAAAAAAAAACGACTGGTCAAACACTTTTCAATATTTATTTTCTCTATAGGCACTTAGTTTTCAAATTTTATTGCATACTTAATTTTTCCGAGCAAACTCTTAAACTAATTAAAAAAATCAAAGAATTTTCTAAAAAAAAATATTTTTTTTATTTTAATAGACGTGTGGTTTTCAATCTGATAATACTTTTTTCGGAGTTGGTCTTTTTGACAGCTGTCACTTGATTTATACTTAGTTTGGTTAGCCATTTCATAATGAATGGACCTACTCCTGAACAAGTTTGCAAATTGTGCAAATTTATTACCAAAATAATGGTTCGTTTCGGTGGAGCAGAGTATCGAAGAAGACCCGAATGAGTCCATCCGCCATCGCGCGCAACAATTGGAGATGTGCCCATCCACTTTACGGAAGATTCTTGGTTTGCAGGCATAGAAAATCCAACTCGTACAAGAATTGAAGCCATCAAGCGCGTCACACGTTCGGTGAATGGGTCCAAAATAAGATGGCCACAAATCCCGATTAGCACAAAATTGGGCCTCGGCTGGAATTTATTCGACCCAGCCGCGGCGGCCACTTGCCCCAAATCATTTTTAAGACATAATGGCAAACTCTTATCTTTATAATAAAGCCAAAGTCTTGGCATAACATTAAATTGTATGCTTTTTGTTTCTTCTTCAAAACCACACGATCGAGACTCGAATTAGTACCAAAGCTTAGAATGTGCCAGAACCAGACGGAAGCTTCCAGAAGCTTGTAAATTTGTATAAATACAAGAGTTGATGGCATTGAGAGTTCAGTTTATTTTCGAAAGTGGAATTGTTTATAACTGGAAGCGTTAGTAAAAAGTGATTGAATTGAGATTAAATAAAAAGTGTTGAATTATAAAAACGTATTTGAATTGTGAATAAGTGAAATAAGTTAAATTTGGTGTTATTTAAACTGAAAGACGTTGTGTTTCATAAAATAAAGAGATTTGTTTTATTATTTTGGAATTTCGATAGAATTTTATTTGCTCAATCAAACAAGCACATCATCATTGTTTCCGTGGTAACGATGCAGGCGATCCACATTGACAATTTTCATTTTTGCTCTTGGTCCTCTTTGGATTCGAAAAACGACATCATCAATGCGCGTAACTACTTAGTAGGGACCTTCCCAGTCCTGTAGAAGCTTGGGCGATTCTCCCTTTCTGTGATATGGGTTGTAAAGCCATACCAGATCTCCCTCATTGAATTCAGGTGCTGTTGCTCGCGCATCGTATCTGGTTCTCAGGCGGTCTCTCGCAATGTTTATATTGTTTTGGGTTCTTTGGTGTGTGTCGTTGATCCTTTTAATCGGGGTGCTTACTTTGTTCTGGTGCATTTTACCGCTTGTCTTGACTTTGGGTCCTTTACTAGCTTTGCACGTGGTGCACTTTCGACACCATCTCTCGACATCTTTTCCTACAGTTAACCAATAAAAACGTACCCGTACCTTTTTCCGTGTCTTGTTGATTCCTAAGTGCCCACCAGATTCTTCATCGTGCATTTCCCTTAAAATCTCTTGCACTTTCGACCGTGGAACCACAAGCTGCATCTTAAAGGATCTTCCATTCGGCATTTCCCATTTTCTCCACAAAACACCATCTTTTACATGGAGAGAGTCCCACTGCGCCCAGTATGCCTTTAAGGTAGGACTTCTGTCGGAGATGTCTCTTGCATTCGGCTTCTCCATAGATTCTTTCCATACAAGAATCGTCTCGATGTCAGGATCTTCCTTTTGTGCATTACGAAGTTCCGCAGTCCAACCCTTTACAGGTTCAGCCCTTAGTCTCTGAACAGAAATACTTTCGTCCTTCTTAACATGCAAACACATAGGATTCGCTCTTTCTGAAGATGGCCGTAGGATTTCATCACTGCTTATGATCGTCCGAAGATTTACAGCATTCTCGTTTCCGTACACCATTGGAATCTCGACGATTGAATACCTTAACACCTGCATTCGAAAGTCTAGGACTACTTCATGTGCCTTCATAAAATCCACACCTAGTATGGAGTCGTCGCATATGTCAGCTACCAAGAATGCATGTGAGAAAGTCAGCCCTGCCAGTTCTATCTTCAGAAGTACCTCTCCGTATACTTTTTCTACTTCTCCCGTAGCTGCCTTCAGACTGTTCCAACTGGTGTTGTGTAGCTAGGACGTCTGGACAAGGCCTCTTCTAATTATGGAGGCCGTGGCACCCGTGTCGATAATGGCCACACATTTTCTGTTGGCGATGACTGTCTCCACTGTCAAACTCTGGTTGCAGCGTTTCGTTTGCGCAACTTGGATAATGGTCCAGGGGGCGTTCATTTCATCAACCGACTTCTGCTCTGCAAAGTTGGTTCTTACGCGCTTTCCCCACTGATGTATCTGAAAATCATGGCCGGTAGGGTAAGCGATATCCCTGTCAGTAGGCCTTTTTCTCGCGCTATGTGGGCAGCATTGTCGCTGTAGGTGTCCTAGCTTGTTGCAATTCCAGCATCTCATTTGACCTCGAGGAGTGTTCGGATTTTGTCTTTCTATGTCCACGCGTTGGTAGTGCCCCGTGGCTTAGTGGTTAGTGTGTCGGACTGCTAAGCGAAAGAACCTGGGTTGAAATCCAGCTCATAGCCACCTTTTTTCTGGGGCACTGCCTCTTGCGAGGAACTGACAAAACCTCCAAGAGTAAAATTTGTCTCGAAAAAGTGCATCTCATGTAGCCGTTCGGACTCGGCGGTAAACTGTAGGTCCCTTCCATTCTTGCAGAGTAACAACACACACACAGGAATGGTTGAGAGTATAAGTCACTAGGCCTTGGCTCCTTAAGGAACTGTCGCGCCAATAAATTTATATTTTTATTTTATGTCCACGCGTTGACATGAGCATTTTAGCGTAGCCATTTCCTTGACGCGATGGCTACCGTGCGAAGCTTGGTCTGCTGCTTCCATTGTCAGGGCAAATGCTAAAGCCTCAGCGAGCGTTTTCTTACCTGCCATTCTTACAGCCATTTGTAGTTTTCCATCTGCAATGGCATTAGTGAACGCATCGGTTGCCAGTTCGTTTATGATTTCCCTACTGGATTGGGATAAGACAAATTCGCAATGTCAGCTTGCAATTGTTGTAGCGTTTCACCTCTTGTCTGGACCCTTCGGCGCAACTGGACTCGGTAAAATTGCTGCATGTGGTCGTCGCCAAACCTCATCTCGATTGCCTTGACCATGGCATCATAATCATGATGTTTGTCTTCAGGAATGGTTTGTAGCAATTCGGCAGCTGTTCCTCTGAGCGCAAGCGTAAGAGCAATTGTCAATTTGTCTTCGTTGTCCCAGTTGTTCGTCAAGGCGGCAGCTTCGAACTGCCTCTTATAAATTGGCCATGATATTTGACCATCGAAAATAGGGGGCTGCATTTCTTTTCGTCGAGGACCTTCGCTCGAATATTCCCGAAATTTCTGCTTCCTCAGAGAATCAACCTCCTTAGCCAGATGTTCGTACTGTTGTTCTACACTTTCTACCTGCTTTCCGAATTTTTCTTCTAAGTTTTCTATTTTCTGGTCTAATATTTGGAGTCTTTTGTCGAAGAGAACATTCTGTGCATCGAGTTTATTTTCGAGAGCATCCCTTTGTTGGCTCAGTTGCTTCTGGAGAACTTCTAAAGAATTCTTCTGCTCATTCTTTTGTTGAATTTACATTCGAGAACGTTCTTTTGTTCGCTTAGTTGTTTTTGCAGTATTTATGACGAATTCTTTTGATCTTCGAGAAAGTTCTTTTGTTCTTTCGAGGAACTTTCCAGAACATCGAATTTCGACAGAAGCAACTTAATGAAAGCAGGCATTTCATCGGCGGTACTTACTGTGCTTTCGCTCCCTTGTTCTTCAACATCGAACAACATGGTATCAGGGTTTTCACCATCCTGAGTGATATCATTCTGAAGTCGGAGCAATAGTTCCTTTTTTAGCACCGAAGTCTGAAGATTTCTTTTTCCTAATTCTTCTTTCAACTCAGCTGTGGTCAATTGTTATATTTTGCGACCCATTTTATATAACCGCAACACAATTTTCGCGACAAAGTCAAATTTATGTAAGTATCTGTTCTAGAACAATCTTTTTCAAAAACTATTTTTATCAAAAAAATATCCGCTATTCACAATTTTATGCACGATCAGTTAAATAGTTTCTGGAAAATTCCACTTTCACAGTTATATGAGTCACCGGCACTGCTTTAGAAAATGTCACTATGGAATTTTCTAGCACTTTACTGAGTTTTATCCCCAATTTCTGACACCAGTGTGAAGTTTTGGCCTGGGGTTCGACAAATAAAACTCAATCAAAATTCCAAAATAATACAACAAATCTCTTTATTTAATAAAACACAACGTCTTTCAGTTTAAATAACACCAAATTTAACTTATTCCACTTATTCACAATTCAAATTCGTTTTTATAATTCAACACTTTTTATTTCATCTCAATTCAATCACTTTTCACTAACGCTTCCGGTTGTTAACAATTCCACTTTCGAAAATAAACTAAACTTTCAATGCCATCTACTCTTGTATCTATACAAATTTACAAGCTTCTGGAAGCTTCCATCTGGTTCTGGCACAATCTAAGCTTTCAGTACTAATTCCAGTCTCGAATTAGTATTTCAAGTTCGATTTAGTACTCAGTCAAAACATATTGCAAATATGTAGCATACTTTTAGGGGCATGGTTGTTGTACACAATAAATGTTGGTTGTTGTACACAATGAATCCCACAGATGTCGTTAATTTACAAAAATGTATTCTCCGAATATCTAATCATTTTGTAGCCACATCACAATATATATGCAGCCACTAAGCAATTATCTAACATAAGAACAAGTTCGTGCGACCCAGTCGTGCATTTTTTTAAATTTAAATCGACGATGTGACCGCACATATGAGCAAGTACGTGCGATCCAGTCGTGCAATTTATTTAGTTGCGAATCAAGTCGCAATGAGGCGCATTGAAATCGCCAATTGGTGTGGATATAGTTAGAATAAAAACAAATAACAAAAGTGAAGTGTTTATATATTATCTATAGTACTATCAAGATTGATGTTTCACCTAGTGCCATCTAGTTTCGCTATTAATGTAGGCTTTTGTCGGGGAAATGTATTCAACACATATGCAATGTTAGAAAAAGACAGAACGGGAAAGGTGTATATAAAATGTTAGCAGTCAAAAGGAAGCAAAACATCAAGACTTTTTCGTGTTATTTCTTTCTCATTTTCTTTAGAATAACTGATAATGAGAGAATGAAAGATAGAAATTTCGACAGGGATGTGAGGAGTTTTCATTTCTGCCTTGAAAATACACCGTTTTTGGATGGGTTTTTTATAGATACGGCAACAGGGTAAAATTTACCGTTTTAACGATTTTTGCTGAAATTTGATTTTTGAATATAATATTTTTTTTAATTAGGTGTCTGTAAGGCACATTGCCTTTTAGAATGCAACATGACGTTGCACGACACTAGTAAGAAGAATTAGAATTTTTTTTCAATAGTTACCATGATTGATTATTATATCATTTTTTGTGTCTTCAAAAATTTAATTTGAGTTGAAGTACCTACCTAGTTATTTATTTTACAAATAAAACACATTGTTTGCAGATTTTTTTCCCTGTTATTGCTTTTGAGTATCTTCGAAAAGTGGTTATCATTTTTCGAGCCGTAAAACAGAAATTTGAAAAATAAAAAATAGTTTTTGGTGTATTTATTTTTACTTGCGATTATAGGTGCTATAATATAGAAGTTGAAAAAAGTTGGTCCGGAAATTCCGTCCGTCTGTTTGTCTGTCTGTTCGCGCCTCTACAGCCTAAGCGGATGGGCCGATTTGCTTCAAACTTGGTATTTAGTATTTATTAGGTAGTATCTCGGGGGGTGTTTTTCATTTTTTCGCTAAGTCCAAAAATAACGGTATCTGCTATACAATTTTTAACAAAAAGTTTGATTTGATTGAAAGAAAGAATTTCTTTCACGTGTACGTCTATACTGTTCAATACAGGCCAGCTGTTTTCGCATTAAGTGAAACCCAGGTTGTAGTAAGTACTGTGTAGTGAGTACTGATTTATCAGAATTTGCTCTACATGGGTATAGCTTGGTGCCATTACTCTTTTCCCATCATGGTCTCGTGGTCTATGTTAGGAATGATATTGCTTGCCAGAGCCTTCCCCAATGTGGGCAATGTTCCAACACGGACTTTAACTTCTTGTGGCTCAAATTCACTGTCCGCAAGCATGTCATTTATTATTGTTTTATTTACAGGAGTCCAAATCTCGACAACAATTCGACTTGTAACGAGTTTGATGCGCTGTCTGATTCAATCTCCAAAATTGTTTCCCTTTGTCCTCGCACTGAAATCGTTATTGCGGGCGATTTCAATGTACACAATTCCAATTGGCTGTTCTGGTCAGACAACACCCGAAGGAAGGTATGTCAAGCTCTTTGCCGGGTTACATCACCTTACCCAACTGATCGATGTTCCAACGCGTATACCGGATGTTGCTGGGCAAGCCGCCCATACTCTTGACTTGTTTCTTACTTCTCACCCTGATAAATATACCATTAGTGTAACTTCTCCATTTGGCACTTCAGACCATTGTGTCATTTCAGCTAATTTCTCATCCTCCACCCATCCAGTTAAAGAAAAACTTCCCACCATGACCGTTTGGCAATACGAGAAAGCCAACTGGGACGGCCTGAATATTTTTTCCGAAACTTTAACTGGTCACTATGCTTCCTTGATAGTGACATTGATGCCAGTGCTGATATGATCACAAATGTGATTCTTCTAGGGATGCGTGCTTTTATTCCTAACAGAGTAAAAAGCATCAAACCTAAAGAAAAGTCTTGGTTTAATTCTGAGTGTAAAGAAGCTATCAGGCTCAAAGAAGTAAGTTTCCGTTCTTACAAAGCCAACCCTACAGAGGATAATCGAAAAAAGCACAAACAAGCAAGAAACTCATGCAACTCCGTTATTGAAAGAACCAAATTTTTGCATGACCAAAAATTACGGCAAAAAATTCTGCAGTGTCCCAAAAGCAGTACATTTTTTTGGTCATTTGTAAAAAATATTAATTCCACTCAACATCTTCGGTTCCAACGCTCATCGACAATAACAAACCAATTGTTTACTCTTCAGAGAAGGCAAACTTGTTCGCCGCCCATTTCGCTGCCTGCTCCACGCTGCCGCATAGCAACGTTGCCCCTCCTGTACTTGAGAATGTAATTTTTTCCATGGGACAGATTTTTTTCCGCACTCGTACAGTAGCAAGAGTTCTCAAAGATCTCGATATACACAAATCCGCTGGCCCGGATGGTATACCCCCGATTCTTCTGAAGAGGTATTCTTCCACACTGGCAAAGCCACTGCGTAAGCTTTTCCATCGCTCCTACTCTTCTGGAATCTTTCCTAGAAGATGGAAAACAGCATTTGTCCAGCCTGTCCCTAACAAAGGTGACCCATCCTCCCCCTCCTCCTCTCGACCCGTAGCACTGACATCCCTTCTTTCTAAGGTCATGGAAACACTGATTAACCGTCAGCTTAAGGAATATCTCGAAGATCGAAAGCTTCTCCATGGCCGTCAGTATGGCTTCCGCAGCAACCGTTCCACTGGTGATCTGATGGCATATCTCACCGAACAGTGGAAGAAATCTTTACATCGCTTTGGTGAAAGTAAGATTATTGCTCTTGATATCTCCACGGCATTTGATAGAGTTTGGCATGAAGCTCTCTTATCGAAAATGCGTGCTTTTGGGATCGATAATACTATTGTTCGTTGGATTAAAAGCTATCTTCTGGACCGTTCAATACAAGTTGTATTGGACGGATTCAAGTCTGATTCACACGAAATAAATGCTGGTGTGCCCCAGGGCTCTGTTCTGTCTCCGACTCTTTTCCTCATTTTTATAAATGATCTTCTGTCTGTTACTTCTAATCCACTTAACTGTTTTGCCGACGACTCTACCCTTAGCTTTTCATATTCCTTCGATAATTCACGTCCTTCGCCTTCGGACGTACAATTGCAACGGTACCGTATGTCAAGCTCATTAAACTCCGATTTATACAGCATTGTCAAATGGGGTAATAAGAATCGTGTGGAGTTTAATGCTTCGAAAACTCAATGCTCCCGTCTGTCGTTAAAGCTAAACATACCCCCAATGCCATTGTCCATGAATGGCACTTACATGGAAGAAACCGAAAGGCTCTCAGTACTCGGTATGTGTGTCAACGACGACCTCCGTTGGAACGACCATATATCTGAGATCGCTAAGAATGCTGCTAAGTGCTTAGGTTTTCTGTATCGGTGTAAGAAGTATTTTTCCCCATCTGATCTGGCTACAATTTATAAAGCGTTTATACGCCCTAAACTCGAGTATAACTCCCACCTCTGGGCAGGTGCTTCACAAACATCGTTTCACCTGCTTGATAGAATTCAAAATCGAGCGTTAAGATTGATAGGAAATAGAACTGCCGCTGAAACAATTGCCCCTCTCGAACACCGACGCAATGTGTCATGTCTTTCCTTATTTTATCGTTTCTTTTATAAAAAAAATTTCACTCGATGTAGCCAACTACATTCCTCTCCTTAAAAGTTTCTCCCGTAATATTCGTCTTGCTAGGAATGCCCATCAGTTCACTCTTGAGCCCAATTTCGGACGTACCGGGAAATATAGAGTACAACACGACTTTGGAATGGTTTACCCGGAGATTTTCCCCTGCCATTTCAATTTACAAGCATTCAAAACCAATGTTAATCGACACCTCCTATCTCTCCCCTCCCTATCTTCCTAATGCCCGCGCAGTGTGTTCTGCATTTAAAGGGAAACATATAATCCCTTGTGCGCGCGTTAATTATAAAAAAAAAAAAAAATTCGAAAACTGCTCTAACGATTTTGATAAAACTTTCAGGGTGCTAATTTTTTACAACAATACGTGTTTCAGTTAGAATAAATTTTTCGAAATGTGTTCTATAACGGTACCTCTCATATAACCGGTTTTTTCAAATGCGTTTTTATCGTAAACTCTTATCCTGATTTCAATAAAATTTTGCACACAGAAAGTCATTTATATCCCAATTAATATCGCATTTCAAAATTTTCAAAAACTTTTTTTTTTGATAATTTTTTTTTTTTTAATTTGGTTTTCGAATTATTTTGAAAATGGGTGGATTGAATTTTTTAAAATAATTTTCCCAGATGAAAACTGAAGCTTTCCTTTTAATGACATACTAGAAAAAAAAAATTAAATATTTTTTCGAAGTTTTTCAAAAAAAACGACTTTTAAAAAAAACTGGTCGAACGATTTTGCACACTTGTGGGAGTTTCAGGTGTGAGAAATAAAATTATATTTTTCATAAAAAAAAGTGTCAATGGGTGCCAGTGTCAAGCTCACTTGAAAGTGCATGTTTGGCACCAAAGTGCCTGTTTCTGCAGCGCTGCTCTGGGCCTCGATCTTACATTTAACGATACTGAAGTAAGCGAAAGTCGGGGCATAAATCGGGAAAACGTAATAAACATTTTGCGAGACAAAAACGAAAGAATTTTGTTTTTTGGAAGCACAAACCAAAGCCGATCTTACATTTAACGATACTGAAGTAAACGAAAGTCGGGGCATAAATCGGGAAAACGTAATAAACATTTTGCGAGACAAAAACGAAAGAATTTTGTTTTTTGGAAGCACAAACCAAAGCCCACCTAATTCTAACTATCAGCAATGTGTTAGGCTTTTTTTAGTGCCACTGGAATGCAACATGTTTGCAAGCATTTTATGTTTTAAAATAAATTTATTAATCCTTCCAAACCTATCAAAAAAGAAATAGCACACATGAATTAAGTTTTGATACCAAGTTGCTCCAAAGTGTTTTCGAATTCGCCTTTTCGCCCTTTCCATAAAAGCAACCATAAGGTTTTATTTTCAATTAAATTAAAAAAAATTTATTTCCATTTTCAATACCTATTGGATAGGTGGGATGTTATTTTTTTTCCGCAAGGGTAATTTTTATATAAATTTTACATTAAATTAAGGACAAAGAAAAATACAAATTAGGCTCGCCATCCTTTTGTATTGCGGTCGCCCACTGAAGGATATAAATCGTCGGGACCGCGGGTTTTTGTTGCCGGACTTATAAAAACTTAACAAAGAAAAATCGGCAAGGCGACAGTAGTTACTTGAACCTTTTTCCCGTTGTTTTCTATTGATTTCAATTAATTTCTTGTCGTGTTGAATAATAAATTGTGAAGGACAAAAAAGAAAAACGGGAAGAAAATGGGGAAGATTTCCTCTCATTATCTTTGGGAGTTCGAGAAGCTAAGGTGGTACGACTTCACCTTCTTCTTTTTTGACAGGGACCGGTTTTTTTTCTTTGGAAACCAATAAGTCTTGAGTTTTTTAAAAGGCTCCTTGGAGAATAAAAAACCGCAACTTCATATGTATTTTATTAAATTAAAATGTTTTTGTTTTTTTTTTCTGTCCTAGTTTTAAGATTATGATAATTTGGTTTTATTTTTGATACAAATTTCTTTAGTTTTTTTTTAATTATTTCGTTTTAAATTCTTTTTTTTTTTGTTAATTTATTTTTATTTATTAAGTTTTGTTGCGATTTCACTCTTTAAACAAATCTTTCTTTTGAGTATTTTTTTAATTAATTTTTAAATTATATGTTCTTTAGTCAAATCATTTTTTGTTTTAATTTTCGTCTAGTTTATTTTTCTCATTCCATATGTCCCTTATTCAAGTTAATTCCAGTACTTTTGTAATTGATTGAAATTCCCATAAAAATAAGAAGAGAAGAGAGCGGCTAAGTCCGCTTGCTGAGTGAGACGACCTAGGAGGCAGCATGTGGAGGGTTCGACAAATACCGCAACGAACCCATGGTCGATGGATTACGTGCATTGCTACCAACATCTGCAGGAATAAGGTGTGGTGGTGGTGAATGTTTTTTTTTTAATGTGGTAGAGGTTTTATATTATTTTGTATTTTGGCAAGATGTGTTTTGTCAAATCGAACAGATTGAGTGGTGCCACGCTTTCATTTGTATTTTCTTAATTATCGGGGTACTACCTTTATCGAAAATTAATGTCAGAATCATTCGAATTTGCTCTAACTCATTCGATGTCAAATGTGTTTGCGAGGAAGAGCTAAGAAAATTTGTCTGTATCAAAAATGTATTTATTTATTTATTTTTTTATTTGACTATAACTACAGATACATTATTGATCACAGTTATTTGGATTATACAAATAATATTACATTTACATAATTAGTGACGATTTAAATTGAATAAAAGTATAATTTGTTTAAATTTCAATGAAGTAAGATTAAAATCTACGAAGGAATTATAATTATTGAACTGTTTACATAAGAGAGAGAACGGTTCATTATTTAAGTAGTTTAAAGTAGTTTCATGTGTTCGCAAAATTTTATAATTTCGACTTGGACGGAATGGCACATTTAATTTTATTAAGGAAAGCAAATAAGGAGAATTTATATCACCGTTTAAAAGTTTAAATATGAATGCAGCATTGAGTGATGACCTCCTATCCTCGAGCGTATTAAGACCAATCAGTAAAAGTCGCGAACGATATGGTGGAAGATGGTGATGATTATCCCAGTTAAGATGACGGAGAGCAAATAATAGAAACTATTTTTGAATTGATTCAATGCGGGCAATGTGACAGGAGTAATATGGGCACCAAACTTGGCAACCATATTCCAAGATCGAACGAACCAGTCCAACAAACAGGCTCTTTGTCACATAAGGGTCGTTGAATTCTTTTGACCATCGTTTAATCATTCCTAGACGAACAGAAGCTTTTGCAGTTATAGAGTCGATGTGCATTCTGAAGTCTAATTTTAAATCAAATATTACTCCCAAGTCTATAAAATAATTAACTCTTTCAAGTTTTGAATTATTTATAGAGTATTCATTAAAGAAAACATTTTTAACTCTAGCGAAGGTCATTACTTTGCATTTCTTAGAGTTCAGTGTGAGATCATTCTTATTACACCATTCCTGCAAATGATCAATATCAGATTGCAGTTGAAAGTAATCAGAATTATTTTTATATGAATATGAAATTTTCGCATCGTCAGCATAGAGATGTATATCACAGTATTTTATCACAGAGGGTAAATCATTTATAAAAATTACGAATAACAGTGGTCCCAGGTGGCTTCCTTGAGGCACGCCAGACTTGACATCTATTGCGTTGGATAAATGAGACTTGAACTTAACATATTGAGTACGAGATGATAAATAACTTGCAATCCATTGCACAAGTTTTGGGGACCAGCCGAAAAGTGAAAGTTTTCTAACAAGCAGCTGATGATTAAGTTGATCGAAGGCTTTGGAGAAGTCAGTGTATATTACATGCGTTTGATGACCATTCATGAATCCTTTTGTTATGCATGATGTAATTTCCAACAGATTTGTAATGGTAGATTTGCCCTTGACGAATCCATGCTGTCTGTCCGATAGATGCGATTTTACACCATGTATCAACTCATGGACTATTATAGATTCCATCATCTTGGGAATAACGCTGAGTTTTGCTATACCTCGGTAGTCACGCATGTTGCATCGGCTTCCTGATTTAAAAAGTGGAATTATAAATGAAGACTTCCAAGCGTGCGGGAAAACGGAAGACGACAAAGATAGGTTAAACAAATAACACAAAGCACTAGCCAAGGAATGACAGCAGTTTATTAAAACACAGGAAGGAACATTATCAGGTCCAGTAGAAAATGAATATGTTAACTTCTTTATTGCACTTGTCACATCGTTTTCTTGAATAAATGGCAAGTCATTTGTAATGCTCATGTTAGAGGTAATTTGATGCAGCCCAGCCAACCCAATATTACATTTGTAGATGCCTTTAAACATTTCTGCAAACATATCACAGATCATTACCCCATCATTTGAAGAAATTTGATCTAAATTCATATAGGACGGGAATTCAGCTATTTTTCTCTTATTTTTAACAAATTTCCAAAAAGATGAAGGATTCCATAATAGGTTAGCTTTCATAGATATTATGTAGTTTTTATATGCAGCCCTTGATTTGACTTGGAATTCTCTTCTTATTCTGCTGAACTCTTGAGCAGTGGAAACTGTAAACTTGAATTTGAGCTTGTTGTGGAGTTTTTTTTTTTTTGTTTTTAAGCCTTTTAAGGAAAGGTGTGAGCCAAGGAACACAATTATCAACAATTTTGATGCGGCGACAAGGTATTGTTTTCAAAAAGCTGTTGTACAATATTTCATAGAAAGTATCAGTTGCTTTACTAGCATCCATATTAAAAAAGACACTATCCCAGTGAAATTGAGAAAGTTCCATATTGAGTTTTTCAAAATCAGTTTTCTTGAAGTCAAATTCATAGCCATGATCGTATTGACTAGCACAAACGGAGGTCGGCATTTCCATTAAAACTTCAAAGCAAGGGTGAAATCTAACATCATCCAATAAAGGGCATGATCTTTGCACCGTTAAGCCATTAACATCATCCGTAAACACGAGGTCGAGAAAATTACCTCTTTCATTTTTAAACGGGTTAGCTTGATTTAAGGCTAAAGAGCACATTGAGTCCACAAAAGAAATACTCGTTTCTGATGTCAACGATGTAGGTGACAAAAATTTGTCATCTTCTTGAAGAACGTCCCATTCAATGTCTGGTAAATTAAAATCACCAACAAGTTGTAACCGGTCGTTGGGATTCATCAGGGAAACAATGTACTTAATGTTTATAACACATTGATCGTAAAGTTCACAATTCATTTTTGGTGGAATGTAGACACAGACTATAAAAAGTTGGAAAGTTTTGAGGAGAGTTATAACACATACCATTTCTACGCTTATTGAGGGCATAGAGACAATTTTACAGTTGTAGCAATTTTTAATGGCAATTAGAACTCCACCACCAGACTTTTTACTGCTAGTTAAGGAAGACCGATCTGACCGAAATATTTGATACGAACTACATAGTATTTCATTGTCCAAAATAGACTTATCTAACCATGTTTCAGTAAAAAGTATTGCATCATAGTTAAACCCAAGACTTGAAGCAAACATTGATTTTAGTTTTGTCTTCAATCCTCCAATATTTTGGTAGAACGTTGAGAAAAAACTCATTGAGTATTTCGTACATTTGACCTCTTTTTGGCTACAGTAGGTCGCTTCCGAAAAGGGTGAACTATTGAGTTTACCGGCCAGAATTTCTCATCATTTAATAATTTAAAAATATCATTATTACGCTTTACATCAATAATGAAGGAGGAGTAGTTCCGATCTACATTCAGCTTTATTTTGCGAATGTTAAGACAAGATGAGTCTAAATTTGGTGATTTTTTTAGTAAATAAGACCATATCATTGACTCACTAGTTGTTTGTGGAAAAATTGAAATAAAAATTGGCAAAGGTCTTTCCATAGCAACGAGATCAAATTCCTCTGCGGTTCTTTCTCCCCCCACTGCGGAAGTTGAGGGCAACAGTTCAATACCAACAGATAAGGATCCTGCCGGGTCAGAAATCCTCTCATCCGTAATGGAAGCTATTGAGGAAACCGGTGGGCCGCCAGTAAACTCATCATTGGATTGAACTGTTGGTTGTTTCTGAGGTTTTTTTTGATACGGCTACCAATTTATCGTTCTCAGCTTGGGGTTTCGGACCTGAACGGAGAGTTCTAGGTTGCAACAAAGATGGTGACGACGAAGATTTCTCCAAGACTTGAGGTTCCCGGTGATCATTTTGTTGCTGAAGAATTTTTTCCGTTGGGTTCTTACATCGATCCGATCGACTTTCATTTGAAAGCGGTGAAGGCGTCAGCAAAATCAATGGTACTTGAACTTCAGGATTTATTTGCGGACTTTCAATGACCTTAAAACTTTCACTCATTCTTTCTGACGATAAAACATCGAAATCGAATAACTTTTGAATATCCGAAAATATTGTGGAGACATTGTTGAATAATTGTTGGAGTTTAAGGACTTTCCAATGTAATTTATCCACCGAGATTTTGTCATGCTTAGTACAAAAGTACCGTAAGCCAGCTACAGAAGTGAATTTATCAGCATCCTTACCTTTAATACCTATGCATTTAGCATGAACTAGTTGCAAGCATACGGCACAAGAAACTGTTACATCACTAGAAGTTTTTTTACAGAGTAAATATATACATAAATTGATTGATTGCACTGAAATTAATTATTCGTACTTACCTTAAACCATTTTCATACGCTTTCATACGTTTGCTTTATCATAAAAATGTTCGCGTACTGTAAAATGAATAAAAATTTTGAAATATCCGAAAAATACTTTTCAAAATAAAAAGTTTTAGTTTTACTTCATAGAGCACAAAATCTTTAAACTTAACGTTTCTCAAGAATTTACACAAAAAGCGTTCGCTTTCTTTTCGGCTGGTGCGCATTTGATAGTACTATAAATTGCATATACAATGATGTCGTGTATTAAATGTTCTCGTCTGTACTATTAAGAGTTAAGATCAAGTTTCCCTGAAGATGGCTAAGAGGTAAATGGCATCCATGCCATGATAAAATACTATGGAATGCATTTACAATGCTCAAACTCGAAGCTTAAAGTAGAAACTGGTTATCTTGTGCTCGTTTTGACAGAAACAAAAAACATAAAACAAACATTGAAATTAGGAAAATGTAACTTACAGCCAACACAAAGTTTGTGTGAAATGTAACGTGACCTAAGCCAAAGCTGAAACGTGGTTGTAGGTATTTCTGGAATTAAAGTCAGTTTTCGTTTGGGATTAAGCTCAATTATATACTCACTAAGCACAAGCTTCTATGAAAAATGAGCGATATCCTTAGGTGGTTACACATTATTTGAAATTCGATTAAGTAGTTTTCTATCAATTATTAAGTTATTATGCAACCTTCAAGGTTTTGTTTTATTAAAAACAACATAAAAAGATCATTTAATAGTAATTAATTCTTTTCATAAAAACGATTTGTTGTGTAGAATTAGAAATTTTTCAAAAGAGGTTCTCCTTTCTGTGTTTAGTATATTTTGTGTATTTTTCTCTATTTTTTATTTATTATCAGAATGAAGCGAGAATGTTTTTTTACAATTTTTATCTTTTGATTCATTTTTTTTTCTATTTTACATAATGTTCTAAAGGTAGGTATTGCTTTAATATTATTTTTAAGATAGGTACGTGATTAAAAGATTTATTATAAAAAAAAAATATTTTTTTTCTTCCAATTTTTTATAAAAAAAATCTGGTCATATATGAATTGTAGCAATAAGAATGATGAAAATATTAATTCTATATTATGTTTTCGCTTATTCGTAACAAAAAAAGAAATAACTTCTTACGTAGGTTTAATAGGAAACTTAGTTTGTATATCATTTAACATTGTATGAGTATTTTAATTTTGTGTACAGTTATACATACTTTAATATAGATGCATATAATATATTCCTTAAAAATTTAAGGTGTCGTTAAAATTTAATAATTTCTAATTTACAATTTGCGACTAATACTATTCTATATGTATGTATATTTTTTTAATGTAAAAAAGTTGATATTTAAATATATACTCGTGTTTTTTTTTTCTATGAACGCATGTATGCATTTATACCTATATAGTTATTATTTTATAAAATGTTGACAAATATTTCAAAAATATAACAAAAACAAACTAACAATTGCATGATTTGCTTTTAGTTTCAAATATGAACACCGCAACATAAAGATAGCATATGAAAAATTCATAAATACAAAACTTCAGTCTGTTTTAGATGCTCGTAATACTAAAAAATATAACATTTGTTTAACATTCTTGGGTGATTCATTGAGTTTAATGAAACATATTTTTGTAGTGTATATGTAGTTTTTGGCGAATAAATAAATACTCTAAACTTCACCTTAATTTATAAAAATACGATATTTAAAATGTATCAATTTATTTTCGAAAACAAATTGATTTGAATAAAAATTTGCCTTAGTTGTATTAAGAACTGATCCTCAAGTGTTATTTTTTTTTATATATTATAGAACAAATGTGCTTCTACTAAGCCACGCTATACTAATAGCGAGTTTCATTCAAGAAAAGATTTGCTCTTTCTGTCAAAAGATTTGATCTTTTTCAATTTCGAGAGTTTCATTGCAAGAAAAAGAGCAAATCTAGATCAAATCTCAACACGAAAGATTTGGTCTCTGATGGGTTGGCAGATTTGATCTGAATGCACACATACATGTAAATAGTCTTTCGGTCAAACGTCAAATGGAAAATATTTTATTTTTGTTGTTTGTTGTGAACTTTTGCTAGCCCGTGCTTACTCAAAAAATTAACAAATATCCATTAAATATACAAAATAACAAATAAAGGTGTTTTTGAAGTGAGAAAATACAAATATGGCATTTTAAATATATATACTGTACATGCCTGGTATTTTTGTGTGTGATATCAAATCCTGTGTATGCTCGTCAGTGAATGACCAATACTAGGATTAAATGATGAAACAAGTTCATTGAAAAAAGCAAATCTTGATTTTCAGATCAAATCTTTGAAATTTGAATGAAACTCGCTATAAGGTCAACACCTCCAAACATAATCCAAAAGTTTTTAAAGGTTTTTTTCATAAATAAATAAATAGATAAAATAAATTTCAAATTCATGTTCTGGAATTAAATCTTACAATTTGATTTGTTATTATCATTTTAAATTACGTTTGTTGAAATTCCAAAGAGCCACGACCTACGACAGTCACGAAAAACTTAGGCGCCGTGGATATATTGCGAAGAAAACGTATCAGTAAAAATGTCGAATAGAAAATTTGCTATTTTTGGATTTGATTTGAAGCACAAATATTTTACTACAAATCGAGGCAAATAGCTCAAGGAATGTACCAAAAAATGCTCAATAAATCAACAAAAAAAATTCCATTTAATATAAATGACAGTAAACTATTTTAAAGCAGAAATAAAATATTATACATTTATTAATTTTCATAATTAAATAAAATAGTCTTAACATTTATAACTAATGTATATTATATGTACATTTTTGTGTTGTTTTATATTTGATTAAAACAATGTGATTTATTTTGAATACTTTTTGGTAAAATTGTATTATTTTTTTCTAATGTTCATTGCAGACAAAATTAAAGTGTTTTTTACTCTTTTAATAGAGGTATTAAAACTATGCAAATTGTTGTTAAACTTGGCTTCAACTCTTATATATACCATTAGAGATGTATAATGTGAACGTCAACAGGCCCTGAACATGTCGGGTAACGGTGATATGGTTTTCCAAAATGTTTAAACTTTTTTCTTGAGACAAGAACATGGTCGGATCGTGAAAAAGGGTCTGGGTCTTCTTTTTTTGATTGATGACTGTTATAACTCAACTGGCACCACTTAATACTTCACCCGTATGTTCGTGTTTGATCTTTTACGACACCGACGATCTACAGGGATTTGCGTGCACACTTGGGAAGACGTTAAACTGTGTCGTCCAATGGATATATGTGATTTTTCCCTTAGGCGGGGGTCTGAGTACCATCGTATAAAAAGGAAATTAAAAAGATGATTAAAAATACATATATTCCAAGGAATAACGACTTCTAGCGCGGTAGAAACTCATCAGTCTGAGGACAAGTAAACATGCTAACGTCACATCTTATCAAGAAACTGTTAGTATATAATACACATTTTACAGGAACAAAAATAAGGTAAGCTAGCATAAGCGGAATTTAAGAAACAGAATGAGAAATTATTTGCAATAGTATTAGCTCAAAAACGCTAAGAATTGGTTTTTCATTGAAATTAATAAAAAAAAATGTTATAATCAACTAATATTGCAGAAAACCTGATTAAAAAATAAAAAACCATTCATATGTAGGTTAAGCACAATATTGTACCTACAAAAATGACTATAGAACAAATAACGAAAAGGCACATTTTTTTAATTTTAGGAAAACGCATTGTAAAATGTTTACGAAAATATATTTTTAAGGAGCACGTCTTGACGATTTCGTTAAAAAAAAATGCGACTATATGAGAATGAAATATCGATTATCAGTTAAAAATGCGATTGAAGAAGGTCAATGAGGAAAACTTAAATATATGAATCTAGATAAATCTGAGCCCGATAATCATTGCGCTCAAACAAAACAAAAATCATTTTCAGCAGTACAATTCATCTTTTAACAACAAAAAGAGGATTTAGTAAGATTTAAAGTTATTGATTTTGGTGATGATATTGTGAAAATTCGATGTTCACAAAATTAAAATTATTTTTTATAATTACCTTTTGCGAAGGTTTAAGATCAAAGAGAAACCAGACACTTACCTATAAGGGGTGGTACTCCTCCATTGTATTAATATATTTATGTAGTTCAAAGTTTTATAAATACTCAGTGCTGGATGTGCTGCCGTAATTTTGTACTGCAATCCTACGGATAAAGAAGTCAAGTACTCTACCTTCAGACTAAACCTGAAATGTAATTTAAATAAAGCATTCCTAATACACACAATTGCTGACATAAGCCGCTTTCACTGGACCTGCAGAACATTTCAGTGGAAAATGAAAATCCATCTTCAGCAGCTGCGCAATTGTTAGAAATTAGATTTAAGGTAGCGCAAGCAATACAACACCTAATACAGCAAAAATATAATCTAGTGTTCAAAATTATAAAATTACACACAAGGATAGGAGCAAAATTGTTAGTTTTCTTACATAAGTTTGCGCAACTGCACCAGGGTACTAAATCGGTATTTTGCCTTTGAACAGTCCAATCTTCAAAGTTTACTGTGAAACCAAATGAACGAAAATTTGTCAGCAAAATAATGTTTAAATTCGAAATTAATACAAAACCGCTAAATTTCTTTTTTTATGCCGAAAAATCAGAAATCAAACATTCAAAATATTTTTGTATTTTTGGACTAAAAGTACGCATTTATGTATATATTTAAGCAGGTGAAAAAATGATTAATTCTATATAGTTGGGTGAAATAGGAATAGATGCGGCTAATGTTGAAATCCAAAATATTTCTGGTACAATACCCTAGCAACGCTTTGCTTTGAAATTAATATTGATGATGATTTCAGGAGAGCATGATGCCCCCTATACTTATCTTACAGTTTAACCGATCAGACATTTTAATTTCAAAGTAATTTTCCTAAAATCGTTTCATGATTTACTGGGTGAACACAACTGTGTAGCTGTAGCTGTAGTATGCAGCACTGTCAAAGTTAAAACTACGCTTAACCTACAATGAGCAGCTGTAGTTGTGGCACAAAGAAGTAGATGTAGCGCAAGTTCACTCAACTTCAACTTTCGCTGTACGCTGCAGCTACTTTTTGACATTTCACAACAAAAGAAAGTTTCTATGCACTCCGAAATCTCAAGAAACTTGAAATTGTTTAATCAAATGAAAACAAAATGTTTGAGGGAACGACCGAGTTATTCATTAAGCTGGTTAAAAAGGAAAATATTTGACGGGATTTAACCAATCCCAACTATAAGAACATTACACCATTGTGGATGAGTCTGCTACTTTACTGATGTCGAAGTCGTTTTTAAAAAAAGATTAACCTTTTGTCGAATTCGTTTTTTAAAAAAGATCAATCTCTTTTTGATCTAGATCACTTTATGGAAATCTGTTTTTTATCAAGATTTACACTGGAAATTGGCAAATGTTACTAAAATTTGCATATCATTTGGATTTTGATTCGTTTTGAAAAGTTTTGTGTTGATTTAAGTAAAACAAAGATCAAGAATAAAAAAAATTACAATTTTTTAGTATTCATCCGGCACGATATCTACGTCGGTCGTCTTCGTCTTCCGATGGTGGTTTTTTGTGAGTTTCCTAAGCAATTTGGTAGAACTCACTCCGTGAGTTATTTCATTGAGACATTGCGTTTTAATTTTAATCTAAACAAAATTAAACAACACATCTGTTATATTAATAATAAATGATCACATCGTTCTCATTCTTCACTACACAATATTCGTTTAGGAAATTGCCTCAGTGTTCATATCGATATTTTAATGAAATTGTCTAGCAAAACCAATTTCTTTGTACCTATAACTTGTTTTTTGTTTGTTTACAATTTTTTAAAAGTCACCACAAGAAGTTGTCAAGACGCGTTCACACAACTACAAAAAAGAATCAATCTCGTTCGTTTTTACAAGAAAAATCTGAAATCTGAGATCAAATCTGAAAATTAAAAACAAATTTGAAATTAGCTACTTTTTGACGTACTACTTTTGTGCGCTACGTACAGCAGCTACAAGCTACACCATTCTGTTCAGCCAATAAGTATAACAAAGATATGAATTAGAGCAGCAATAAAGTGTGAAACTCATTTTTACTTGCTATTATAGGTACTAAATGCAAGTTATGCATTCGTGCAGATTAAAAATGTTGAGATAACAATCAAACATGACATTACGATGCTATCTTCGTATTTGAAACGTATTTGAGTTACTATTTTATGCTCGCGCAGTGGGTTTTAACATTATAAGGGCAACACATCAAACCCCTTTTGCGCGCGCATGTTATAAAAAAATGCAAAATTCTGTCTGTACATATTGTATTTTGGACTACAGCTTGAACGGTAAGGTACTACAGAAGGTTTTTTAAATTTTTTTTAGCCCTAATATTAACGGTACCTGTCATATAACGGTTATGTAAAAGCTTATTTTTCTCAAAAACGGCCCGAAGAATTTTTATGAAAAAAATCAGTGTGCTATTGTTGGTAAGCAATTTATTTTGGTGAAAAAAATAAGATGGTGGGCTAAAAACGGTACCTCCCATAGGACCGTTTTTTTATTCAGCTTCCTCGTAAACTGTTTACCGATTACAACCAAAATGTAAAATGCAAGATGTAGGTAGCCTAAGTAATTTCAATTTAAAATATTTTCGAAAACTTTTTTTTGTATTTTTTAATAATTTTTTTAATTTTTTTTGTTTGAAAAATCGATATTTTGAAAACGCGTAATTGAATTTTTTTTAATTTTGTTTTTAAGTAAAGGTTATTTTTGTAATGAAGTTTGCATTCTTTAATTATTCTTTTTTTAATTTTTTACAAAAATTGTTAAATTAATCCAGTCGTGCAATTTATTTATAGTTACCTTCAAGTGGTTCAGGGATTTTGAGTCTGTTCTTCTTCTTAGCCGACAAAATAAAAGCATTTAACTACGTTAATCCGATGCAATTTGTATTCTTGTAAAACGCATTTTTTTAAGGGTTGGACAATTTTTCGTTCGTTGCATCTGTAAGAAACTGCTTATTTACAAGCAAGTGCCAAATGATGTAGTTGGTGGAAAAAAGTCTGCCTATGATTTAATAAAAAAAAACCGAAAGTCTATTAACGGTACCTTTATTATAACGCATTTTTGAATTTTTGAGTTTTTCGGCAACGACTCATAAGATTTCTATTAAATTTTATAGTTAAAGAGTTCTAGTTAATCAAATTAATTCTACCAACATATCAAATGATTAATATTTTTTTTTAAATAATCAGTGGTGCAGCAGGTAAGACGTCTATTGCAAGGTAGACGCCGTCCATGAGTTTTAAATGAGAAAATAGTCACCTAATCTCTATGTTTCATATCTTTCTAATCCTTCTAATTAGTGTCGTGCAGCATCCATAGTTAAATATTATCACTAATCAAGTAATTTTATTTTAAATTTTATGATCAGGTGTAAGACACTGCATACCAAAACTTATTTTTCTTAACTAAATATAAAAAACAGGATTTTATCAAAAAGCGGTGCTACAATTTTTATTTTTTTTTTTATAAATTTTAAATTATTTAAGACATAAGATGGCGTTCCTCATTTTACTTTAAACCGTCAAGTGGTTTAGACACTTTTTTTATAATTTCAGACTGCGTTATTTTTCTATGTAAATGTTACTTGTTTCTCTCAAAGATCTTGCATTCCAATGTGATTAGCCTCATAAGAGCAAGCACGTGCGACAGTTTTTGAAAAAAATTATTTTCAAACTCAAAATAAAATAATGAAAAATTACAACGCTTGCTAAATAAAAAAGGTTTGGAGTCCGAAAACGAATATGAAACGCAAAGTGTAATGCTAGCGAAGCAGTTTAGTGAATTGATAGGTACCGAAAACATGCACTTTCGATAAGAGCCTGTGGTGCCAGACTTTATCAAATGCTTTAGAAAAATCAAGTGCGGTAATCTTACTATCTCCCAAACGATGTGACTGTTTTTCCCTCCCATTTTGACTTGCAGAACGTTAAAATAAATGTGCATTGTTACCTCCTTTTATATCCTTCCCTACTTTCCTAACGCCCTCGCTGTGTTTAATCAACATTATAAGGGTAGTCAAAATCCCCTTAGTGCCGGTCAGTAAAAAAGCTTTAGTTACTGATATTTCATGAGATTATACTTAATAAGCGTTTCCATGTGCATGTGGAGGATTCACCTTTTTTGAGTAAAGGTTAGACAAAAGCTGTTTTCCACCTGCTCGGAATGAGCTCTGGGGAGTGAGATAGGTAGAAAAACTTACGCTATACGGTCCAGCGGAATTATGTCCGTCGAGATCTTTCAAAACACTGGCCAATGGCGAAAAAAAGATTGGTTCCATAGATTTAAAACGGGCGAGTCATTGACACAACGTTTTTTTTTTGTCATGACCCAACCTAGATGTTGTAGCTTTTTGTCACATCTTTTGCGAATCATCCTGTATATAATGAAACTCCAAAATATTGCGCTCCCGCCTAATGGGTGAAATAGACCCCCATTGTCACCATATTTTTTTTGTCATGACTCATGATCTAGAAGTTGGTTATAATTTTTTGTCACACTTTTGCGAATCATCCCATTATAGGGGTAGTCATGCAACAAGATAAATTCATACACCATAGAAAATCCTATCCTTCCGCAAGCATTTGCATGAACGCCCCTTAGAAACAAATTGCGTAAATGTGGAAACAGTCATTTAACGTCAGAGTTGAGATTGAAGTACACTTACTAACAAAAGTGTACGTACACTAGTAGATCTTAATATTTCGTTATTGGTTTTTATTAAAAAAATATAAAATTCGAAGAACAATTATTTTTCGCTTTATTATAGCTGAAAATATGAATATACAAACAAACTTCTTAAGAAAACTAGTCAGCATCTACAGATGCAATAAAAAAGTCTACGTATGTATACTTTTGTTAACAAGTGTATCTTTATCACCTCACAAAAGTCAAGGAGAACAAAAAAAAAGACATTCCTCGGTTTTACGAGGTTAATGTTTTTCACTTTATCCGGCAAAATCATGAGATAAATTTATAAAGTTTGCATAAATAAATTTGCATAAAAATTTTGACAGTTCATTTACGAGAAGATAAATTCACGGGTTTTAACGCTTTATCAGGGTTTTACGCGATTGCGTGAATACCCCTTATATGTTGAACAATGTTTAACAATTTGAGATTATTGAACAAGTATTTGAAGCGAACGACTGTAAGTCGAAATGCATCCAAATGTGATTAAATGTAAATCAAAAATAAAATTACTGTAAATTCAATTGGCAAATTAATTAAAGTGTTTTTATTTATAAAAGAACTTTATTTAATTAACTGTCAAAGTTTTAGAAATGTATGTACCTACTAAAAGGAAGACGTCAGCGTCATTTTCTGAAAAAATCTAAGCCATAAATATAATTATGATCTTAATGAAACTTTTACAAAATGTATTAAACTAGGTATTCAATTTGTTTGGTAACGATACTGACTTATCAATGGATTGAAATATTTTAAGTTTTATTTAATTATTATATCTGTATATGAAAGAATTTATAAACCAATTATATATTATAAAACATATTTTTTTCACTAGGCTAAGATTAGGTGCATTTCAATTTTTTAAGGAGTTAAGAGGTGTTGGCTGACCTAAATGCTGTTTACTTATCTCTAACTTGCGGGCAACCATTATATGTATTTTATTTTTTGTTTACTGCATATAAAAAGAATACGAAGAAACATTATATACAAGAAAAAAAATCGTTTTTAAATTATGTCCTGCATATATTAATATTTTTATATATGTATAACTAAAAACAAAACGAGTGAAATGAACCGTACTTTACTAATTATGCGCTACTTTATCAGATAACTTTTACTCATTTTTGTTTTTTTTTTACGATTGCTCTATCAACTTTTTAAATGTTATTTATATGATAAATAATTCTTAACTTCAATCCATTTCTGATTTGTTTATTATAATTTTAAATCACTAGAATTTTTTATATTTGTATTCTTAAATGTATAGCACTATAAATAGACTGTAACGTAGTGTAAAAATATTTATGTATATAAGAGTTCGTGTACACATATTTAAGTGTTTAAATATCAATATACATACAGAATGTACATAATTGTTTGTATTTTCCCTAACAATGCTCAACATATTAAGTAGTTTTAGTAGCCCAATAAAACATATTTTACACTTTGATAATTTTTTTTTTTCTCTATAAAGTTTTTTTCCAATTTAATATAACTCATTATTTGTGTTTATGTTTTTGTATAAGGGTATACTTTATTTAAATTTAGGTAATTTATCTTTGTTTAATCATTTTATCTAAATGACTTTTATATACAACTTTAAGGTGTTTATTAAATAAGTATGTTAATATAGATAAATTTAAAACTTTTTTTCTTTAGTTGGACTTATTTATGCATTTATTATTTTGTTTATTTGACTTCCCAAAGTTCAATTAATAATATTAAATTACCTTTTGTCAGGCAATATACATCAAGGCCACTATGCCTAGTCGTCAGGTTATAAGACACAAATATATATTGCATTTAAAATGCATACATATCAAAAAATATTAAAATTAAATATTTGTATAGCTTCCGGTGTATTTGGAAGTCTCAGTTAACTCAGTTAATACTGATGCTTCGAAATTGACCACACATTTAATAGCCTTTTTTATTGAACTTTAGAAAGCTAAGAAAATAGAATAATAAATGTCATAAACAAATTTAAATAGCCTTTTTTCCAATACATATGTAAGTATCGCATGGTTCTTTAGTATATTACATCTTTATATTAATTTTTGGTAAGTATGATCCTTTCTATTAAACGCAGTTACATATTTAGTTTTTTGTATCGTTATTCTATTTCTTATATTAAAAAAAATTTCTCAAATAATAAAATTTAACAAATACCATTATCAACCCATTCCAATGATTTAAGGATGGGTTTTTTGAGCTCTTTGGATTCTGCAAAATTGCTATTGCAAAAAAGAGGGCGATGTCGATTGTAATCTATCCATTTGCGATTTAAGGCGGCGAGATTCATTTGCGGTAAAAATGTTGCAGTGGACATGAGACTTATTATTGGGTTGGGAGATAAGCCTACGGTCGTTGTAATAGAAATTTCATCAGTTTTTTCACTCTTAATGGTAAATAATTCCTGACCGGCTGATACTGAATCAATAAATGGAACCACTTTGGAGTACTGATTATTTTTTTTTGCTGAGGTGTTAGAATAACAAACGTCCGTTGATATTGTCCGGCCACTGTCGTTAAAGCGTCCATCATCACCGTTATCATTTTCGTTGTAGAAAGCCGATGAATTAATGGTAATGACTTTATCCATACAAGAAATAAAATTGGCTCCAGACATTTCTTTTGTTGGCAGCTTCAACGGCTGAATAGACTTTGATAATGATGAACTACTAATATAAAAGGTGGCTGTTGTTGACCATTTTATTAGTGGTATAGGTTTAGTGTTGCATCAATCACGGTATATATAGCTACAATTCTTTGGGCTTTCTTGCGGACTTGGACTACTGGATGGTGGTGCTGGACTAGAACTACTGTTTGACATAACAGGCGATGATCCCGAACTTGAATTTTGGGGACTGTTCGACCGGTGTTGAGTTACTAGAATCGAAATAAAATAGGTATTTTAATATACATATTTAATATTAATTAAAATAAATATGTTGTAAAGAGAAAATTATAATGAGGAAATTTATATTTGTATAGGCAAATACGATTTCTTTATTTCCATTTTTAACTTTGCAGAACCTATACGGGGTTCGTCGTTATATTAAAAGTTAAGCTTTAGGCTTGAGTAGTTCCGGTGCAAGCGAGTTTTACTCGCGCGAAGTTAGCGAATTATATATATTAATTAGATTTTCGTTAGTGGGAATGAAAAATTATTCAAAGGAAGTTGTGCTTAACTGTCGCATTTTGAAGTGTCGTTCTTTGCAAAAGTTCAATTATGCCATTGTCGTATTGTGAAGAACAATTTTTGCATGAAAACTCGGCTGGTGAATTTCACCATTTACATAATTTGTTGTGCAACATGATGATGGTGGTATTTTTGAATCATCGAAACTATATGACCTAATTGAAACCGTTAAATTTAATATCCATGTGCCTCGTTGTTTGCCGGGATATAATATTTGTACTGATTGGTGACGAAACGTATCCTCTAAGAATGTTTTGCTTAAGAAATGAGAAAATAATATTAAACGACAATCTTTCAAGAGCAAAGAAAACAATAGTGTGCTTTTAGGCATATAAACAGCAAGTGGCGAATTTTAGAGAAGGCGATTGAGACAAATATTGAAACTGCTAAAACGATCACAAAATGTATCTACCTTCTGCATAATATAATAATTAACAAGCAAGGTATAGACAAACAAATTTAATTGGAAACTATGAACTTTACCGCAGCTGTAACGGAAGCAAAAACGCAAGCGTAGAGAGCTAACTAGAATCGGTCATCTGTCAATGCATTGGGAGTACGTAGCTTACATAAATATTATTTTATTCAAAACCCAAATAAATAAAAAAAATACATAATTAAAAATAAATTTAGGTGCTTAGGTACTTAGAAATTCTATTACAACAGCTATTTCATCCCACAGTTTAGTATTTTTGGAGAAATGTTTCCTATTCATATCCCGAAACGGGGCTAGATTTTGAACTTTCCATTTTTTACGAAATCACACAACTACTAAGCTAAGCTCAAATCCTACAAAAGTAAACAAAAATTTGCTTTACTTGTGCGAGCAAAATAGAAATAAAATCATCGGAAACTTAATTCGCTACAAAATTCACTAAGTTCGCGCCAGTAAATTTTAAGCACCGGAACCACAACATTGCGTACTTTTGAATGAATGTAGCGAACTTTGAAAGTTCGCGCGAGTGAAATTCGCTTACATTCGCTACCACCGGAACCGCAGCCTTATTGGAGGCAAAAAAAAAATATTAAATCCAGCTAATCATGGACGGGTATGAAGAGAACATGATGAAAAGAGAACAACATGAAAAGGGAATTTCGAAATTTCACGTACTGTAATTATCTATTTTTTTTTTAGTTTTCGAGACGTATTTAAAAGTTATATACTTTGATGACAGAAGGCATCATTAAATTTTTTAAGCAATAAATCTAAACTGTTTATAAGTCCCCATTGAAAAATAAGTTAAAAAGTTTAGTGAGCTATCGTTGCAGTTTCACATCCGAAAAACAGGGTTGTGAATCTGAAAACGAAGCCGAGGGCATTGTCTCAGAAAAACAATTTATTGGACAAATACAAATGAGGAAGAAAGTCGGACAGAACGTATCCTTAAGGCTCCTCAATATTACTTTTATAAGTATCAGACTACAAGCCCTAAATTAACGCGAATGGAACGGATCGAAAGGAAATTTCTAATCCATCGAATAAATATTTGGATAAGAAATCTTGATGCTAAGCTCTGTGAAATGCTTTTCAAATATCAATCTCAATATTCCAATGTTATCCAAACTGATGTAAGATTGGTTTAATTTTTCCGTAAGATATACTATTATATCTTAAAAGTACAAATTTCATTGTCGGTCATTAAGAAATTTCAGTTAACTAATACAGACAGTACCTATATTCAATTTTATGATTACTAATCTGCACTTTGCAGTATTGATAAAATGTCTCTAATCAAGAATGTAAAATGACGGCGTAAAATTATAATAAAATATATCAAAAACTTACCAATACCATGACGGGGCGGCTGTCTTCTTAATCGGCCAAGGCTTCTGTTTCGCGTGTTTGTATTCACAGCCTGAATGAAAATATATTGTTAAAAATTGATTCACTGTTTTATTTAACACAAATAATGATATGGCCGACCACAAATTGAACACGTTTTTGCACGAATTTAACTGTGCGAAAACGTACGAACTTTCTTAGTGCTTTGGAGCGTAAGTAAGCGGAGGAACGCAGCTGGCTATTTCGATTGAACATTTTTTGTAAAAGAAACCATATTATAAGAAGAGACATGAAACATTGCGTCGGTGCTCGAAAGGGGCAATTGTTTCACAAATATTTCTATTTCCTAACAATTAAACTCAAGTTTTGGGCGTATAAATATAAATAAATAAATTATAACCAGATAATAGGGGGAAAAAGTTCTTGAATTGATACAGAAAACCTAAACCCTTTGCAGCATTTTTGGCGGTCTCAAATATATGGTCGTGCCAACGGAGGTCATCATTGACACACATACTGAGTATTGATAATTTTTGATTTCTTCGAGACGACAGAAGACAGAAAAGAGTTTTCAAAGGGAAGCAATAAACTCCACACGGTTTTTACTACCCCATTTGACAATTCTTTGTAAATCGGAGATTAATGAGCTTAACATACGATACCGTTGCAATTGTCATAGATCTCTGGCTGCATGCCAAACTCTATCAAATGCTTTAGAAATATTAAGTGCAATAATCTTACTTTCGCCAAAGCGATGTAAAGATTTGTTCCACTGTTCGGTGAGATATGCTATCAGATCACTAGTGAAACGAGTGTTGCGAAAGCCATATTGTAGGCCATGAAGAAGCTTTCTGTCTTCAAGATATTTCTTAAGCTGACGTTTAATCAGCGTTTCAATGATCTTGAAAGAAGGGAAGTAAGTGCTATGGGATAGTGGGAGTAGGGGAATATGGGAAGGAGGGGTCACTATTAGGAACAGGCTAGACAAATGTTGTTTTCCATCTTCCTGGAAGGATTTCAGAAAAGTATGAGCCATGGAAATCTTACGCAGCGGCTTTGTCAGCGTGGAAGAACACCTCTTCAGTAGAATGTGGTAACCATCCGGGCCAGCGGATTTGTGTATATCGAGATCCTTTGAGAACTCTTGCTACTGTACAAGTGCGGTCCTGGTGGAAATTCTTTTTTTATCTGGATGAGTAGGACGAGAAATTTGCTGAAATGACACAATGGTCCGAAGTGCCAAATGGAGAAGTTACACTAATGGTATACTTATCAAGCTGAGAAGTAGGAAATAAGTCAAGTTTATGGCCGGCTTGCCCAGGAACATCCGGTATTCGAATTGGTACATCAATCAGTTCGGTAAGGTGGTTTAACGTAGCAATGATCTCGACATACCTAAATAATTCAATCAGTATTCACTCCACCTGAGTTTCACTTAGTGCCAAAACAGCTGGCCTGTCTAGCAAAGAACAGTTGCGCACAAATTTGATATGGATGGAGGTTTGCATCGCGAGCTGTATTTTGTGTGTACATATATTTTTTTTTATTTTTGGGCACCAGTATTTTTAAAAATAAAAATATTAAAAATACTGGTCGTACTTACCTGAAAAAGTACGGCCAGTATATTTAAGTTTTCGTATAATACAAACTTTGTCTCCAATGTGCGGCCGACCTAAAGCGTATATATTATTTAAAAACCACCCACATTTTTCAATACGAATTTATGATTCCTACACGACCTCAGTCGTTTTTTGGCTTTCCAGATGTTTTTTAACCTACTTTACTTTTACTAATATAAAACTTGCAAGAAGCATACAATATTTTTTGTCGTTATTACAATTAAAGCATTCAATAGGGTCAATCGTGGCTGTGTCTTTTAAAAGTTGATTTAATTTTTTATTAAAATGGATAAAAAACAAATCGGCGTAAGCACCGTTTTATTTAATAAAGACTTAATGTTTCATTTATGTATTCTCCTATGCCGAGAGTTTCGTAAGGGGCTTTAGATTAACAGTTTATTTGGAAAATCTTTCCCACAGCTGCACTTAATAACGAAGAAATTCTCAACATCGCATTTCAAGATATTATTTCTGTGAAAGACATCGTGTATAGATGGCTCTCCATCTCCAAACTTTTCAGCAGTGATCGGTGTAAGTTTAATCAGTGTAGTGAAAACTACCCGAACTGTGTAGTGGATGGCCACTTGCGAAAAATAATAACGCTTTATGACGTTTGTTATGATGGTTTGTTTCCGGTAAATCAACCTTAGATGCAATTTAGTTATCAGAACTTTAAAGTATCGATTTTAAAAAAGCATTCCATACACAACCAAGAGGTTTAATTTGGGTTGAGGTGATAAAGTCATTGCAGATTAAATTCATTCCCAAGATAAAAACTTTCGACCTTCGAGTTATGTAGAATTCCCACGGATTTTTTGAATTTTAAAAAGGTGAGTTTTTTCTTGATGAAGGGGGGATCGCTGCCATATTTGGTTAGTTCACAAATCCGTAATAGTAACTTCGTTTATCTTTACTTGTGAAAGCTTTCATTTACCACCAGGAATAGGAGGTCATGTAATAATCATTGTTTATCATTTTTTTGCAAACAACTTTTCCATCTTTGTTTTTTTTTTAAGCTCCCACATCAGAATTTTTCCTGGATCCGACAAACCAATAAAACAAATAATCGAAACATCCTTAACTTAAAAAATTCCACAATTACCAAAACTCTTGAAAACAAAACTCATACCAGCTGTTTAATCTTAATTTTTTTGCAGTTGCACCCAGCTGACTTAAGTTAAATTTTGGGAAGCAGTAACAAAAAAAAACTGAAAGATTTATCGGTTTTTTAATCCATCGCCATTTTTGTCATCTTTCACGGGAATTAGACAGTTTATAGCTTGACAGATGATATATTTCTGAGCGAAATGTATTTCGTTCTAAATGTCAATTCCCAGCTGTATATTTCAAGTTTTTAATTTTTTTAGTTTATCGACAATTTGACATCGTTGCGACTCGGTTTAAGAACTTATTCAACTTCATTTTAATTCTTTATTCGCATCGGTGGTTCGGTGATGAATGCTCATTTACAAATGGAGAATTCAAAATACATTACATAAGTCTATTATATTACGAATCCATAGCCTGTTTCATTCACTATTGTATGTAATAAGTAAACCTTTATCATTCTTATCTCAGCAATTCACACTCAAGATATTCTTTTTCGCAGCAGATTTGTGTGCGAGTTCTGTTGTTTTCTTGGTTGTACTTGGTGATATTTCTGCCGTAAGCTTAACTTTCTTACCAGAATCTATCGTGTATATTATAGACATTTCCTTAGGTGGCACTACAGTCCGGGTGGGCCTGGGCTTCAACAAACAAGCTTCTCCAGCCAGCTCGGTGCCTAGCTAGCTGCCTCCAGTTTCGCACGTGCAGTCGGTCGAGCTCCTCTTCCACTTGTGTGCGCCACCTGAGTTTCGCTCTTCCTCTACTGCGGCGTCCTTCTGGGGTGGAATCAAAGATTTTCCGGTCCGGAGCATTGATGTCCATTTCTCTATATAACCCAGACATCTAAAGGCGTTGAATTTTTACTCTTTTGGCTAGGTCTGTGTCGCTGTAAAGTCGGTACAGTTCTTTTCGTTGTACCTTCTTCTCTACTCTCAGTTAAAGCATACGAGACCAAAAATCGCCCGAAGAATCTCTCTCTACAAGCGTCCTCATCCGCTTTTGACAACGCCCATAAGTCTTCAGCATATATCAGGACTGCGATGATAAGGGTCTTATAAAGGGACAATTTAGTTGCCCGAGATAGGGCCTTGCTATTAAATTGCCCTCTTAGCCCGAAGAAGCAATGATTGACAAGAGTTATTCTTCGTTTGATTTCAGCGCTGGTGTTGTTGTCTGAGTTAATAGGGGAGCCCAGGTAGACAAAGTCCCTATTTTATATATAATATTTGGTCGATAGTGGACTTCCTTGGCCTAAAAACGCACTGATATGAACCTCAGTTTATTGACGAATGGCTTTAGGCGTTCACAAACTGTAGCACAAAAGATCTTGTAGGCGATGTTGAGGAGACTGATACCCCTGTAGTTGGTGCAGATCCTCTGATCTTATGCTGAGATTCCATTCATCGGGCATGCTTCCTTCTAACCATATTTTGCTTACGAGTTGGTGCATACTTATAACAAAGTCATCGCCTGCAGCTTTGAAAAGTTTGGTAGCTAGGCCAGCGGCTTTGTTGCTCTTAAGCTTAAATATAGCTACCTTTACTTCAACCATGGTGGGCGGAATTGTTGGTCTACACCGCCCAGATAAAATGGAACATTCTGATTTAACACATCCAGCCTTTTCACGTGTGATTTCGTTAAATGATTAGTATATTCTCAAAAGCCAACGTCGTTAGAAGAATTCAGAACCAACATTTTTTTATTCGACTTCTTTTGGCAAAAAAAAGTTAATTGAATTGCATAAGTGTCTAAGAGCACGTACTAAAAATGCGGCAGAACACGGAACTCAATATCGTTGTATGAATTTTTGTTTTTGAAAAATATTTTTTTATTGCTGATTCCCATACTAATATATATTAAATTGAACAAAAAAGTTATGTATGTATTTACCATATTTTGGGAAATAAGTCCCTGACTGGTCTCAGCCGCCCCACTCCCGTCTCAAAGGTATACCTAGTATGGAAAAAAGAAAGAAGACAAAGCTCATAGTAAGAGTTATAGATTACAAAGCTATTAATCGATTTAAAACAAATTGCATTTTATCACATAATAATCCAATACACCTGCATACTACGCAGCAGTTTGAGCCACACAAATTTAATTTAATTTGTTCAGTGAATAAAAAAACAAAGGGTAAAATGCCGAGTCCAGCATACATATTGTGTTTATATAAATAAATAAACTAATTTTTGAGTGAGATAACAAAAAAAAAAGTAAATAAAAATGTTTGAATATGAAAAATTGAAGGTGTGTACGCCTCTATTTTTCGCAATTAGAGGTATTCCATTGTTACGTACCCGTCTTTCGTACACTGATTCTATTTTTATAAAATTAATTATTAGGAATACATTTAAAACAACATCACAAATGAATTTAATTTATGCTTTACGTATTTAGATAATTTTTAAATTTATTTTTTTAAAAAAAGTTATTTTGAAGTCAAGTTATCGGCCGCATCGAATATTATAATTTGGGCTGTGATTTTATTTCATACATCGAAAGAATGCAGCATTTGCTTAAACTCAACAAACTAGACAAGGATGAAGGGAAGGTGTCATTTTTAATAGGTATTGGAGGTGCAGAGCTATATAAAATAGCTAAGACTTTGTCGGCACCTAAAAAGCCGTAGAAGGTTAGTTGGCAGCAGCGAGGAAGCATGGACGAGGCAGCAGTGACAGGGCAGTTATATATGTACATAATTTAGCCACAGAAGTCATACATTAATCAGTTAGATTTAAGTAATGTTTCGTTGTACATAGAATTGGTTTGTGATAATACGGTGCTAAGGTTTGAGATAGATACGGGTGCTTGTAGTTCAGTAATGCATGTTGTAGGATTTATTATGGTTGCAGTGAAGCTCCAGCAACGCGATGTGAAATGCAAAAGTCTTAAATTGGCTGTAATAGAAAATGATAAATATTTTAACTCTTTTAGGTTGACAGTGGTTGCATTGCCTTTTAAACAATTTTTTAAATAATATTAAAGTAGGTGGTGACATAAATCATACATTCCAAAATAAAGAAGTATAAAAATGTATTTAGCAATACATCTGAGCCAATTTTAAGATTCAAAGCTCAAATTGTTTGTGTAGAAAATTAAACAACTATGTTTTGCAAATCATACTCTTTGCATTTGGTCTGCGTGATGCATTAATTTGGATTATTAATTACTGAAGGAGATTTGTTTCCAGTAAGTTATAGTAAATGGGTGTTTAGCCGTTTTTGTAATCTTAAACTCTTGTAAGGAATGCTGGTGTAAGCAACTTGAAGCTGCATGCCAACCCTGCTTTTGATTTATTGTATTCAGCTAAACTTAAAACTGTCATTTGCAAAATAATTTGTATTGAAAGCATTCATTCTTTTTCTTACAACCGAGTTGTCAAGTAGCACATTTTTCTTTTCCTTGTATCAAGAATCAAGTCCATTTATAATCCACATTTATATAAGTAATGTAAAATCATTATCATTAATAAATTAATAATTCATATTAAATTAAAAATGGAAGTTAACACCACTTGGAATATTTCTTTCTTTATTTGAGGCCGTGCCTAACATTGATTGTTCAAAAAAGCTTGAGCAAAAACATTGGTAACCCCGACGTGATATCCAAAAATAGTTCATAGTTCAAAATCGCAATCACTTTCCTAATGTCAAAGGCATTAATAGCTGCAAAAAATCGTCGAGCGGTGTGGATAGCAGAATTTGAGCACCGCGTGAGCGCCTCAAAAGATGAGCTTCTGATTGGCATGAGCGCTTTGAGGCTTTTTCAAACTTTAAGGCTGACCAATTGAAAATCGAAGACCTGGATCCTGACGAAAGAAAAAATGAAGAACGAGCAAAATACGAGGAGATGTACTTCAAACCTTGGCTTCATTAAAAACATTTCAACAAAAATTACAATCACCCGAGAACGTAAAAGGCAAAGAGACTTTCATCAACAGGTTTGACCCTATTCGTCTTCCAGAAATTGAGCTTCCTACATTTTCAGGTGACATAACCAAGTTGATTTCATGGTTCCAGATATTCAACTCTTTGATTGACAAGAATCCACATCTCTCTAAGCTATCAAAATTCCATCATCTCATGGCAAAATTAAGCCCTCTTGCAAGAGCTCCTATTGCTGAATTGAAGAAAGAAGCTGAGAACTACGAACAGGCACTTAAAATGCTTAAGGACAGATTTGAAAATAAGAAGGTCATCGCACAGGAACATCTTTACAGAATCTTAAGCTACCCCAAGCCCACACGGACATCAGCAGTAGACATACGAGCATTAATGGACACCTTCAACAATAAGTTAAACTGTTTGCGAAATCTCAATAGACCAGTTGATCAGTGGGATGATCTGATAATCACAATCATTTTATTCAAGCTGGATTCATCGACGCTTGCAGGATGGAATGATAATGCTCCAGTTGATCGCATGCCAGCATTATCAGAATTGCTTGAATTTCTAAAAAAAGGTGCTTAAAAATTGAAGGTAATGTTCCTATTAATAGCTCTCGTAATAATCCTTTTAATGAAAATAATAACAAATACAGATTTCAATCTAAAAATATATTCACATTTACCAACAATACATTTAAGTGCCACTCTATTTACAAGTGCTTTAAGTTTGCTGAACTGCCAATATCAGATCGCTTAGATCAAATCAAATTATTAAAAATCTAACTGCTTTAAAAACGAACATGAGATCAATGATTGCCCATCAGTTATGACATTATGTGTGTGGTGATAAGCACCATAGTCTCTTGCATAATACTCAGCATCTCCTAGCTTGTGCATTCACTCAACAAACTAATGACACCAAGGCGACATTGTTTCCCATTCCAGATCAAAGTTTTTATTCAGGAGATGATAACGGCACTTCAAATATTCCACCTAATGTTTTTCAAATTCCGGCAGCTTGCTCTGAGCGAAATACACACTTTTAGCGACCGCCGTGGTATTGGTTCTAAACAAAAACAAAACAACAGTTCCATGTAGGGTACTTCTTGATTCTGGAGCCCAGATCAATCTAGTTACTGAGCGCTTCGCCAAGTCGTTGGGCTTAAGCCGAAAATCAACAACGTGCTGTCTCTCTGGAATTTCAAATTCAAACACACTTAGCTCATCCCAGATTTCATTTTATTTGAAATCACAATTCAATGACTTTTCTGCTTTCATCGATGCCAACGTCATTTTTGTAATAACCGGTCTGCTTCCACATGATTGAATTGATACAATGGAATATTCCAAAAAATATCAATCTCTCTGATCCGCTCTTCAATATTCCGCAAAAAATTGACATTTTTCTAGGCGCCGAACTGTTTTTTAGCATTCTCTGTGTTGGACAAATAAAGCTTTCGAAGTCATTGCCAACTCTTCAAAACACACTCTTAGGATGGATAGTTTCGGGAGCGTTCTACTCTCAACCTAAGTTAGGAGCTTTTATTTTTTTATTCAGCAACGTGAATAGTGTCTGTTTTAGCTGTAATGAAAATCTGAATGAAACCTTAAAGCTGTTCTGGGAAACAGAAAACCACGAATCCATGGCACCTTTGTTTCTTTCTAAGGAAGAGCATTTATGTGAAGAGCATTTTATTAATAATTTTTCTCGCGTATCATCAGGAAGATATAAGGTTAGATTACCTCTCAAAGACCAAAGTAAGTTGTTGGGCAAATCGTATGACATGGCATTACGTGGATTTCAGGCTCCTCTTGAACGAAAGCTTAATAAAAATGGAGAGCTTAAACATTTATATTCATCATTTATTAACGAGTACATCACATTGGGACACATGGAATTGGCTGAAGATTTAGATATAAATAAACCTTATTATTTTTTGCCTCACCACTGCGTGTTTAAGCCGAGCAGCTCCACAACAATTCTAAGAGTTGTGTTTGAACTGCTGATGGTAGGTCCAGTGGTCCAGTCAGATTTATTTGCGATCGTTTTGAAGTTTCGGGTTCATAACTTTGTTTTTAACGCCGATATTAGCAAAATGTATCGACAGGTATTAGTCTGTTCAAAAGATCGTACCTTTCAATGCATATTGTGGAGGAATTTAGATCAAGAGGTTGTTAGGATAAATAAACTCTGCACTACCACATACGGCGCGGCGTCTGCTGCTTTTCTTGCCCCAAGGGTCCTAAAGCAACTATCAATCGACGAAGGTGCTGACTTTGCTTTGGCTAAGAAGGTTATTTTATCAGATTTTTATGTCGATGATGTCCTCACAGGGGCTAAAACAATAAATGAAACGTATCGTTTACAAAGTGAATTGGTTTCGGGGACAATTATGGTTACACGGACCAACGTTTTTAAGCCTTGATTCCGAAAGTTGGTCAAAGGAAAATCAAAAATATAAATGTAATTAAGTGGAGACTGAGTCGGAAAGAAGAAAGGAATTGAGGATTTTATCAACTTTAAAAAAAAATACTATATTAACTGACATTAAATACCATCATAATTACAATAGTTTTCTTCGAGTCGATGGGTTCATGCTGAGGCTGCATTATAATTGGAAGGCACGTAAAGATACAGAGCTAACATTTGGTGGAAGATCGCTTAATGTCAAGAAATTGGAAAATGCAGGAAATGCAGCGTAAAAAAAACAGCATTTAAATTCCCGAAGTCACCTGAGATCATTATGCCCTTTCATAGTCTGAGACGGAATTATTCGAGTTGGCGGACGCTTACAAAACGCAGTAATAGATTTTGAATCAGCGCATCCCATTATACTTCCAAAGGGGCATTTTTTTACTGCCGTGGTTTTTAAGCACTTTAATGAAAAACATCATCACGCTGGGCCTCAAACACTTTTGAGTATAGTTCGTCAAATTTTCCGGCCTATCCATGGTAGAGCAGTCGCTGGAAGGATATTTCGAAACTGCATAACATGCTTCAAGGCAAGGCCTTCATCGTATTAACAATTAATGGGAAATCTACCGCCATCACGCGTACAGCAGAACCGACCGTTCAACATAGTTGGAGTAGACTTTTGTGGACCGTTTCTTGTGCATTTCCGTAGAAGAGGGACAACACCCGTTAAGGTTTACATCTCGGTTTTTGTCTGCTTTGTCACAAAGGCAGTTCATTTAGAGCTGGTAGAGATTTTATTGCTGCCCTAAGACGATTTGTTGGACGCCGAGGGTTATGTTCAGTGATTTATAGCGACAACGCCACGAACTTCTTTGGAGCGAAAAATGAATTACGGGAACTGCATGAAATGTTTCAAAAGGAGGATAATCACGAAGAGATACTACGTCAGCTTTCAGTAGATGGAATTACATGGAAGAATAAACCAGCAAGATCGCCTCACTTTGGGGGTTTGTGGGAGGCTGCAGTAAAATCTGCAAAATTTCATTTAAAGCGGATTTAAAAAAAAACCTTTCTGACATTTTTTTAACTAAACACCTTTATTATCCAAATTGAAGCAATTTTGAACTCGCGGCCAATTTGCAAAATAATCCTAATAATTTTCCAGCTTTAACTCCTGGGCATTTTATTAAAGGTACACCATTATCGGCAATAGTTGAGCCGAACCTGAAGGATATCCTAAACTTCAATCGTCTTGATAGATGGCAACAGCTTCAATGGTATCTTCAACATTTTTGGGAAAGGTGGTCAAAAGAATACCTTCAATATTTGCAACAGCGCACAAAATGGGCAAAGACAGGAAGAGCACTCCAAATAGATGACATAGTCCTCATACAAGATGATAATCTTCCACCAATGAAATGGAGTCTTGGCAAAATAGTTGCCCTTAACCTTGGCAAGGATGCCATCTCTCCGGTTTTAACGTTGAAAACTGCTACCGGAATGCTACAAAGAGCAACAAACAAGGTTAGAAGATTGCCTTGTCCCTATAATCCTTCAAGGCGGGGAGGATGTTTAGCCGTTTTTTTAATCTTACGCTCTTGTAAAGAAGGCTGGTGTAAACAACTTGAAGCTGCATGCCAACCCTGCTTTTGATTTATTGTATTCAGCTAAACTTAAAACTGTCATTTGCAAAATAATTTGTATTGAAAGCATTCATTCTTTTTCTTACAACCGAGTTGTCAAGTAGCACATTTTTCTTTTCCTTGTATCAAGAATCAAGTCCATATTTAATCCACATTTATATAAGTAATCTAAAATCATTATTATTAATAAATTAATAATTCATATAAAACAAAAATTGGAAGTTAACACCACTTGGAATATTTCTTTCTTTATTTGAGGCCGTGCCTTACATTGATTGTTCAAAAAAGCTTGAGCAAAAACAATGGGCATCTCCTATTGTGGTGGATGAAAAGCCAAAAGGTGGAGTTCGAATTTGTGTAGACTGCAAGGTTTCAGTTAATCATATAGTGGAGACGAACCATTATCCTTTAGCCTTATTTGTCGAGATTTTTTTCCATTGTAGCAGGCTGCACATATTTCTGTGTACTTGATTTACAAGGTGCTAATACACAGTTAGAAGTAAATAAAGATTGGCAAAAAATGTTGACTATTAATACTCACCGAGGTCTCCTTAGGTTTGGGAGGCTCATACTCGGTTTTAAATGTGCTCCAGCTTTTTTTCAAGCAATTGACTCCGGACTTTCCAGTTCTTTCTGTCCAAGGAATCCAACAAAGGACCTGGCCCTCCAGGTTGGGGGTTGTGCGTGGGGTTAACAATCCCGCCATGGAAAATAAAAAGTTGCGAAGCGACCAATAGCCTCGGAAAAGGACGTCAACAGTGAACGATCCGGTAAAACGAATTAAGGACAACGACCTTTGGATCTGCACGTGGAATATTAGAACTCTTAACAGACCACGTGCAGCCAAACAACTAGTGGAGGCCCTAGATTGCTAGAGAACAGGAATTACTGCCATCCAGGAAGTGCTAGGAGGATGAAAAACTGTGACGTGTACTACGGTGATTGTGAAAGAAGACCACAGCGTTTATTTGGGTGCGGATTCGTCATAAGCGGTAAACTTAGGCAAGAAGTCTTAGGCTTTCGACACGTAAATGAGCGACTTTTGACAATCCTTATCAAGGGTAAATTCGCAAACATTAGCCTCCCACAGAGGACAAAAATGACACCACCAAGGATGACTTCTACGAGCTCCTCGACAATGCTCTAAACACGACGTTAAGATCGTACTAGGCAATTTTAACGCTAAGAAAGGTGAAATAGGGACGATCTTCTCCCATGGCATTTTTGCTGTAATATCAGCATTTATTTTGGTTTCGGAGAAACCTCTAATTTGTTAAATCTATACCATGGGCAGTGGCAAATACATATTAATTTGTTGAGCCTTTTTCCTCTTAACGTTTAATTATTTTAATTCATTTAACACCTTTTTCGAAAAAAGCTTTCTCCTTTTCCGATAAAGTAATTTTAGTCCTTTGTTTTTCTTCTTTTGAAACTCAGGATCTTGTTGTTTTTTCCTTTCGCCTTTCCTTTTGTCATTCTTTCCTTCTGCTTGGTTTTGCTGATTCAATAGCAATATGAGTCGAAATTATTTATTTATTTATTTATTTATCTATCAAGTACATTAACTTTCTTAGATTAATATAATAATTCAGTATATAATATATAATAGTAACAAAAAATATAATATAGGCTTAAAATATTTATTTATAAATTAACAATAAAAAATTACATAGTACATACATATTACATGTTATTGAAAATCATAGCCTTACAAACATTTCTACTCATATTAAAGCCGATTACGTAGTTATACTTATTGTAGTGAATAGATGCCATGGTTATTGGGTCATTAATACCGTAATTTGTCCTATGTAAGGGGATGAAGAAGAAATTGCCATCTCTAGGCCTTAGGTGACGCACAGGGACATACAAATTAAACATTGAAAGCAATTATGAACATTGAATATGCCCACATAAAACATCACGTGCAAAAAGGGCAGAATAATATTCACGTCTAAGGATAAGTGGTTTAAGATCTATTAAAGCACATCTAGCTTCATATGGTGGACTATATGACCAATTAAATTTTCTTAAAGCAAACTTTTGTGAAACGCTTTTGAATTTGTTCAATACAAAAACGGGAATTGGCATAGTATGGGCTCCATAGCATACAACAGTACTCGAGAGATGAACGGATTAAAGAAATATATAATGTCTTCAGGGTATATGGATCTTGGAAATCGCGTGAATTTCGAAACAAGAAACCTAACATTGAATTTGCCTTAGATATTATATAATCACAATGAAAACTTCAATTGTCCATCAAATATAACACCCAGATTTTTTTGACGTGATACTCTTTTTAAACTCACATTTCCAATGATTTGAATGTGGAACACCTGAAGAGTTTTTGATTTCTGTTGAAATTTCGCATCCGATTTTTACGAATTGGTTTCTCCCAGTTAAGTAGCTACTCAACCATAACAATAGTTTTGAGTGAAAACCCAGATATTCCAGCTTCTTAATTACAATGTTATGTTGAACGCTATCAAAAGCCTTAGAAAAATCAGTAAATATTGGACCCGTTTGATGTTTATTTTCTAAGGCACGCAGGCAGGCATTCGCAAAAATTACTAGATTAGTAGTAGTGGATTTACCTCTCACAAAACCATGTTGAAAGTCAGAAATATTATTGCAAACACCACTATACAATTTGTTTTTGACATTAGCTTCAAATATTTTCGGAATGATTTGAAGTTTCGCAATTGGCCTATAATTATTCACAGCTTTTGGGATATTATCCGGTGCAAGAGAAATACTCGATTCAAGGGAACTAGTTCATCCAAAATGTCATCTTCAGTTATGAATAAATGACCAATATAGTCCGTTCAAATTAGACCAAAAAATAGGGGTGAGGTTACATAAATTCACACCCACCTGAAAATTGGTAGGATTGTTCACAACACCATCATATATAAAATCTAAAAAGTCCTCATCGATCCGACACCTGCAAAAAAAAATTACGCCAGGTTAAAGGTCACAAATTGACCGGACTAATATTCTGTTGAAGCTACAAAAAAGGTAAATTAGTACATCCCATATTAATATTAACAAAATTAGACTGAAAAAAAGAAGCAAACATATTACATATAATATTCAAGTTATCACGCACGATACAATTTAATTGCATTTCAGAAGGTAAACCGAGTGATTTCCTTTTTGTGTTAATGAAAATCCAAAATGCTTTAGAATTTTGTTTAATTTTGGACTCAAGAGACCAAAGATATTGTTTATAAAGAAATCTTTTCAAGAACTCATATTCTTTCCTTAGTTGACAGAATTTACTTTGAAGTGAAGTATTATTTCTGGTCTTTTTGTACATATTACACATAGCACGTTTTAAATGTAGCAATTGTTTATTAAACCAAATTAGTCGATTTTGCTTTCTTATTATCTTAACTGGCACAAACCTAGAAAAAGCTGAATCTATCACCTCACAAAAGACATGGTACATATGTTCCAGACTAGGTGTAGAAAGAATATTTTCCCAGTCTATTGAGCAAAAAAAGTTATTTAACGATACGTAATAGGCTTTTGCAAATTCATACACAGTATTATTACAATTTGAGACATTTAAAATACCAAAATTGAAAGATACATTCAAGGCTTTGTGATGAATACTATTGCTGCAAAATAAAAAATCAGCTTCTGAAACAGAACATTCGATATCATCATAGACAAAAACTAAATCTAACATCCTTCCAATAGTTATAAATACAATTTTTTAGCTGTAGATTCATAGCAGACATAGTGTCAGTAACATTATATTCAACATCCTTATTAACACTAAAAGGAAAAATACATTTATCTTCATAAGACTAAACCCAATTGATATTTGGTAAATTAAAATCACCTAGGACTATAATAAAAGAATTTGGTTCTAATGTATTTGAAATAAATTTAACATTATTAATATGAGTTTCATAAATTTGAGCATCTGAGTTAGGTGGAATATGTGAGATAAAAAAATACACGGAAACTTTATTATTTTTAGTGTCAGATGATAAAAATTCAACACAAATACATAATTGTTCTATCAAACCAGAAGAAAATTTTAGCTCAATTAATTTGCTTTTCAAACACGAACGAACTGCTAGTAAATTCAATCCAGTTTCAGCTGCGCAAAGATCTTTTCTGAAGACTTCAAAATCAGCGTTGAATAATTTGGAAGAGATTATATTTTCACTCAACCAAGTTTCAGTTAAATCAATAATACTATATGGACAGCCAGTAGAAGTATGGTAGAAGAGGGTACAAAATGAGTTATATGTTTTGTTTGTTGTAAGTTTTTTTAGCAGGAATAACAGCACAATGTTTAGCAATATCTGACTCGGCATTATTTACAATTTTTTACGTAGACATTTAATTTTCCACAAGCTGGGCTTATGTTTGGTCGTATTGAAGTCGCACCTCTTCGTTTTTTGGAATGAACTTAAAAGTACGTAGCTTCGTTCCTAAAGGCCAGATATTGCCTTGGAACATCGCATCTCTGAACTCGGCTGGAACTCCAATTTTAAAGTTAATGAATTTCATATTATCTCCAAGTTCTCCTCGCTTAATTAACTTAAATCATGAAGTTTCTTTAGGGTTGATATTAAGCGCAGCAGCTAAATGATTAGTAATAGCTTCAGAAGTGACTGAAGGACGAAAACTACTAAGGTGAAACCATTTAAGCTAACGGACATCACTTTGCAAAATTTCACTAGAAACACTGGTAGTTTTAGATCTATTTTTTTCAGCATCAAAATCAGCATGAGCAACAACAAGAACATAAGCAACAACAGAGTTGACGTTATCATCAGCAATAACAATAGGATCAGAAACAACCACACTATCAGGAACAACACCAAATCCAGCAACATAATTTGTAATGGAATTTGCAGAAGTTTTTTTGTTTGTAGACGTAACTAGTTTGGATTTAGTATTGGGGGGAGGTATTGGGGTTACATTAATGGGCTTAGTTAATTTGCGAGGTAAAGCAGGCGACGAAAAACTATGATTTGTTTGATTTATTTGGTTTACTGGGGTATTTATATTTAATTTTGCCTTTGAGCGAGTGTTCAGAGATTTTTTAGTTTTGCTTGCTTCAAGTGAATCGCGGAATGACATAAGCTCATTGCATAAATTATCAAGCTTTTTGGTAAGTGTATGGAATTTAGCATCACAACTTATGGAACTACAATGTATGCACATATCACACTTCCAGCAAACGTTATCAATTCTATTTATAAGTTCAAACACATTATCGTTTAGTTTTATGCTTTTAATGTGAAAAATCAAGCGACAGACAAAACACGACACATATTCTCTTTCGGTCGCGATGCCTTCGCAAATAAAGCGCTCATTTGACATTATAGGCTTGGCACAAATAATCAATTTAGGATTTAAAGTTTAACCATGCGATACGAGAGCAAATCAGAGACTGAATTAACAGCTTTTTTGGCTGTTTTCAAAAAATTCGTCACGTGCCCGACAAAATATAAAAGATGGGTGTATTACCCGTAATTATTAAAATTACTTAAAGCACAATAATACACTTAATAGTTCACTTCGACTACTATTTAGATTAGACAATACAGTTTAGACAAAATAGTTTATGGAATGACGAAAATGAACATAAACAAAGTATTAATGATAAGATGGAAAACACAAATTTTTGTTCAAATTATTATGATGCTTATGTGGACAGTTTGTTTACATATTACTTTTCTGTTTAACTTATCCTGTGACTATAAAAATGTTTTTTGGGATGACTTATCATTAAGGTTAATGATAGTACTTAAAATAAACCACATTTCCATTTATTTTCTTTATAGAATATATTTACATTAAAAGCTTCCATTTTTCATGGAATACCCCATTATCAGAAAGCTACATAATGATGGCAACTTGAACTTGAACTAAAATGGGCAGCTTTAAAAATTTAAATAGTAACGATGAAAATCTCACGGAAAAATAAAACTACACAAATCTTCGGGAACGCGTTGAACAAAAAAGTTAACCACTTTTTAAACGTCAAAGTCATATGATTAAAACTCTCACAAATGGACGAAAATTGCAGGAACACTTGCGTTTGTGATTTTCTGTGTAAAAGTCGTAGTTGCGGAAAACAAGCTTCTATTTAAACTTTAAAGCGAAATCGAAGTTGATACATTTTTCTTCCAATAGAAAAAAATTATCAACTTCTATTTACTTTTCTTATTTACAGCCGGAATGTGGACGATCCACGTCGCCACGGCGCAGCGGCCAGTGAGCTTCTTTTGCAAAACACACAAGTGCATTTGGCGGTAGATAGCGCAACCAACCAACAACGCAATTTGTGTGGAATTCTTTAAACATCCGCCCAGACAAATTTTATTAAAAAGGTGTCTTTTATAATTTTTATTGCACATGTCGTAAAGAAATTCGCGATTCCTGCAACTATTTGTTATTATTTTTATCCATTTTGGACATCAAATTATTCAAAAATTTGCCAAAGCTTTTGCGGTTTTTAAATACAAAATACAAACGCTCTCAGTATAAAAGGTCTTTAATATTGTTTGCATTGTTTCCTTTACCACCTTTGCGTTTATTTGACATAGGAAGTCAATATATACAGATGCACACCGAGTTAATTTATAAAAAGAAAGCAACTTTTGTATGAATGATAATCATATACCGCCCGTTGATTGCCGTGATTAAAATCGTCAATTAATAGTTTTCCGTATGCCTTAATATCCCAGCTAATCTTTTCTAAATTTCAAACTGACGAAGAATTTTCTTGGACTGCAATTGAAAGAAGATAGAAATATTTTACTCTCTCTTGAGCATTCTCTTTTGTCAAAAACTTCGAACAGTCTTGTGTGTTGGCTGTTTTTCGTAAAAATTGGCTAAAATTTGTAGTTTTGGGGAGGATGTGGAACAAAGCTAATTTAATGAAAGAAGTTCTCTTTTGCTCTAACCTCCATAGCTCCAAATGTAATTTTTAAATAAGTGGATAATTTTGTCACCACATCACGTCATATAAATTATTAAACATAATTAAACAATAAACAAAATGTTTTTGCACCTGCCTTTCTTCCGAAATAAAACTGCAGATTATTTTTTTTCCGGAAAATGCTATTTCGGTTTTGTTTGATCTTTCCCTAACGACACCGGTGATCTCAAGTCGTGTCAATCGAGGGATGTGCATACTTGTGGAATGTTTATAGATGTTTAAGTGTTGCTAGTCTCACATAGATGTCCATTGCCTTAATGTGATTTCTCCTTTAGCCCTTATTTTGCGACAAGCGAAGGAGCGCTGAAGGAATATGTTAGCCGTCCCCGCACAGGGTCGAGTGCTATATGCAGCACTGATACTGACAAATGATTCTTTTTAATGAACCTATGGTTACCCGCATATACGTTAAGGGCAACCGGATTAACCGAATCGATCATTATATATAATAATTACCAAGATTGTCAGTCTATTGGTATTTTTTAATTACTTTCGAAAAGAACTTATGAAAATATTTGTTAATCAATAGACATACAAATTGCCTTGTCCTAGGTTTATATTGAGATCGAGTCTAAATTTGACGAACGGAGTTTTCTTAATGGAAGGTATGTGGAAGTATCTTTAACAAATATTGGCAATATCTGGAAGCAGCTTCATTCGGAGTATTCTAACAACTCTTTGAGTAAGCGTAATGCAGGCTTCAAGGTTTTTAGATGTTCAAAACATTTGTTAAACTAGGGGAACAAAGGATCTATGTGTAAAATTTTAATCTAATTTCAATTTTAAAAGTGATATCGATTTTAAGTAGCAAAATTAACTTCTATATTAGGGAAAGAAATATTTTCGGCTTCACATCAGAAAACCTTAAAATTTCGTTCCATAGAAATTAGTTTGTGATACAAGCACCTAGCACGCAAAGCCGTACGGCAACCTCAATGCAAGTGCCATTCATAAATAGTGGCATGGGAGATATGTAATACTTTAACGTCAGAAGAGCCAAAATGAGATTCTTTCGACAACTCGAACATTTTTAGGATCTACGGATCTACCACATTTAAATAATGTTCAATGTTAAAAAGACTTCTTAACAATTTTAATTCGGAAAAGTTTGATGCTGCTTTCTTTGTCAAGAGACTGGTTGTACAGAATACGTGTGGTTGATTTTTTCGTAGAAATGTTTAATAGTTTCGCCAACTTTCGATAAGCTCCATTTATGGTCCTTAGTGTAAGAACTGGTACAATTTGGAAAATTTCTTGATGAATGAATAGTTGATAGCAGTTTTTAAATTCTCTTATCATGGTGTCAATACAACTTTGAGGTAGTTAAGAACTTTGTCTACCTTGGCTCGCTATTAACTCAGACAACACCAGCGCTGGAATCAAACGAAGAATAACTTTTGCCAATCGCTGCTTCTTCGGGCTTAGAACGCAATGGAGTAGCAAACCCATTTCTCGGGCAACTCAATTGTCCCTTTAAAAGACCCTCATCATCTCAGTCCTGCTCTATGGTGCAGACGCATGAACGATGTCAAAAGCGGGTGAGGACGCTTTAGGCTGCTTCGAGAGAAAGATTCTACGGGTGATTTTTGGCGCCGTGCATTAACGGAGAGTGGATAAGAAAATACAATGAAGAACTGTACCCGCTATACAGCGACACATACCTAGCCAAAAGAGTAAAAATTCAACGTCTCATATGGCTGGGTCATATAGAGCGGATGGACATCAATGCTCTGGCCCGGAAAATCTTTCAATCCACGCCAGAGGGACGGCGCAGTAGAGCAAGACCGAGACTCAGGTGGCGCACACAAGTGGAAGAGGACCTCAACCGACTCCACGTGCGAAACTGGACGCAGCTAGCTAAGGACCGAGCTACTAGCTGGAGAAGCTTGTTGGGTGAGGCCCAGGTCCACCTCTGACTGTAGCGCCACCTAAGGTAAGGTAAGGTGTCAATACAAATAATGGAGTGCAAAAAAGTTCTTATAACCTCTAGAGAACATTTATGTGTCAATTTTAAAAACCATGGGAGCACCAATATTATCTGTTACAATAACTGATCGGTTGGGGTATTTTTGGCCAAACTGATTGATTTTATCTGAAATTCCAATAAATTATTTCTAAACTTTACTTGGTTTTCTTTTTTATTTTAAACAATATCTAAAACTTTACTTAAACATAAAAAAATCATTTAGGGTAGCTCTTCATTATAAGTTGCATTAATATGGCTGAAAGAACAGATTTTATAATAGCTTGTACATTAAAAGTAAGACTAAAACAATAGCACTTAACAAACTTAAATACATTTCAAAAAAAGTGAAAAAGACTAAGAATTAGATAAAAAAGAATTTACATATGTAGTTTTGAGAGAACTTAAGTCAAAGGAAGTAAGGTATGCCAACATTTTCAAATTGTTGGTAGTAAACTTACTTATGAATGAGAACATAAAAAATTGTATACGATTTTTATATTCGGTCGACCCTTTCCTACACCCTGTATACAGCCTATTGTATAAAATTAATAAAGCATGTGTTCTTAAAGTAATTAAAGATGAATTGTTTAAAAATGATAAAATACAAATATAAATATAAAATACAAATAAACTTATATTAAACCTACCTTTTTAACGCTTCGCGTCGTCGAAAATCCATCACCTCTTCGGTAGTTATCTCCCTAAAAGTCATAAGAAGAACATATGTTTAATGTTATACATGTATGTATATATCAATAAATGTGTTATGGTAATTCCAAGCTAAAAGCTACTCCAAACCGTCCCAAAGCTTAGCCCTGGTGAAACACACCCGCGGATTAGTAAAGTGAAATTGGATATTGGAAAGGTTTAGCCTTGACATAGAATTATGGATGGATGAGAAAATTATACATTTTATTGTTTGTTTGTGTATTGTTTCTGTCCTTCCCCTCTCTATCATCCTAATGCTTGCGCAGCGTGCTTACATACATTAAAAGGGAAACAAATAGTCCCTTATGTACTTAAAATAAATAATTATTATGTTAACGGAGTAAGACATAAAATTATTTTAAAATGTTTATAGTTTTTCTTTATTCTAAGGAACCATGAAAAGAAGCTTTTAGTGAAGAATCAATCATCCAATATTATTACTCACTTGATGTGATCTTAGAGTACCGAAATTATCACGTCCACGATAAGTCTCTCTGGTATTGAAGTTATCTGGTTGGAATTGGAAGAGCGTTTCGGAGTTAGCTCCGTGATGATGCATTGGTTTCCTTAGTGTGTTCTTCGGAGAATGTTGAATTTTATTTTGACTAGGCGCCTGGGGCAAAAGAACTGGTTCTGCATAAGTCACTTCTTCAACTTGAGGAAGAAGCTTCGGTTCTGTTTGAATTCTACAATGGATCCTCATATTGTTCTCATCAATAAAGATACAAATTTATTTAAAAAAAAATAAGCTTACCTGTTAACGTTTTGACGTTGCTCAAAATACTCATACTCTGTGTCAGGGTATGGAAGATTGTCATCTTCGTCTTTATGACAGCGCCGACCGCAAAAATATCCTGCAAAAAATCCCACTAACAGGGAAAATATTGACCCGGCTAGAACGGCCATAACGAGTGTTTCAACGGTGTATTGCGCATTAATTATATCTGCAGAAATTTGTGGACCTTTAATTTGGATTTGTTGTTGTCGCATAATGTACAACCAAAAACGACAAATTTGATTAAAAAAGAAAAAAAACACATCAATATAACACCACACTGACACATTAATAATAAAGAGCAATAATATGATAAATTAAATATCAAAGAAAAGAGAAATGATAAAAAAGTAATTCAACGGCTTTTACGAAATATACCCAAACACACCTATATTTAATTATATCAAACAAATGTTCACGTCATGTTGTGTTGCTACTATTTTATCGACTTTAAAATTGACTGAAAATACAGTTCAATAGACACAATGTATTTTTAGCTCTACCACTACTTGTATATCCATAAAGCTTATAAAACATTTAAAGGCAGCATAAAGACATGCAAAAAAGTTAAGGTCACAACTAATCTAACAGTTAAATATTTGAAATTCTCAGACTATCTTCTTCTTCTTTAAACCAACTATTATGATCTCGACTGGGGCCACAGGTACTACTTCTATGCTCACCTTAAGCCTCATTCTGTGGAATTCTCGTTCTAACAATAATATTATTAAAGGACACATAAAAATGTATGCTCACAACTTAAAGAGATATTCCTATATGTTGCGATAATTATTTCTAAGAACAATACAACAACAAACATTTTGCGTCGAAAAATACTACTACTTTAAGTTAAAAGGAAAACGGAAATTGCAGTAAGGTGCATCTCATACATTACTTCGAAAATAAGTACACAGTGAAAAACAGCAAGATTTTAGAAAACTTTTTTTAAAAAATAAATCTTTAATTTTTGCTGGAATCAAAACTTCTCACGGCAAAGATGAGTTTCTTTTTGTTAAATTCTGGGCAGGTTAAACGCAGTAAGCTAGAAATACCCCTTACTTGATTTCTTTTATTTTCATCCCAGCGCACTATTTATTTGGACAATCATTGAAATTTTTCTTTGGGAGAAGTCAAATTTCTTTAGAGCTTGTAGCTTGTAGGGTACCTTATGTATGTAAATATATGTATTATTACTTTCCGACCAAGCATTCCATCTTCAATGGGCCCGAGCGCATTCTAAAGTAAACGAGTGGAACCATATGCTTCCCAAAGTGATATACAAACGGCAAACATTTTTACTACACTTTTTAAACAACTGTAACAAACAAGATTTGAAGCTTTTTTATTTTTAAATGTTTAGTTATTTGGCTCGAAGAGTGAAAATACAAAGATATATTTTTTTTAATTAGCCAGTTCTGGTTCCTTAAGATTTAGGCGACCTCGAAAAATTTCCCCAGTCAACTTTGATGGAGCGAAAAAAATTACCTGCACAGGATTTCTCAGCAAATTTAAATTGTAAATAGAGAACGTTTTACATAATTGTGTTTTTATACCACATGATTGGCTCATCGCCGCTTTTCTCAAACATCCCTTGAATTTCATGACGCTACTAAGCCCGACAAAAAATCTCATTTTAAAATTGACGCCTTTTCTAATAATTACATATTACTATTATCAAACTATTGATTAGAACAACTTATATAAAAACTAAACAACCAACGCATTTTTTTAACTGCCCTTAAGGGTAATAAAAGAACTCCTGTAGTATTTAATACTTATATTTAATTTACAGTGCCCCGTAGTTTAGTGTTTAGTGTGTCGGACTACTAAACAAAGGGTTGGGGTTTGACTCCCTGTCAGAGCCACCTTTTTCCTTTTTTTTCATTGCATCGTGCGGGGAAATCACAAATCCTCCAAGAGTAAAATTTGTCTCGAAAAAGTGCATCTCGCTTAGCCGGACTTAGTGGTAAATTCCATTCCTCCAGATTCATAACACCCAAACAAGAATGGTTGTCATACATACATACACACATTCTTTTTTATTTAGTCCTCTACTAGAATCAGTCATTATTTGTACGGCAACAAAGATAACGTACCCTCATCAAAACTTTTAATATCTTTAAATTATAAATATATAAAAAAAACTTAATAAAACAACATTAAAAGTAGAAAAAACCTTAAAATATCGCGTGCAAACTAAATGTTCTAATAATGATATTTAGTAAACTTTTTTTTTCCTTTTCCCAAAATTTTAGTGTTTTCAGTTAGGCGCTTATTGCATTAAACAAGCACAGCACAAACATTTAATAATCATAAGGACAATTCATTCGTTTTATTATTTCAAGTGATTCAAAACATTTTTAATAAATTAAAAAAAGTCGTAATCAGTGACAAAATAAAGAGAATATAACTGCAAACACAAAAACTTTGAAATGATTTTCATTAATTAGATCAAAAGACTTGCTTAAAAAGTTGTAACTAGCTATCTACTGGTGCATAGATTCATTAAAGACAAAAAATAAATATCAAAGCTGGGTGGAGGTAAGACCAAATCATTTTATTATTACCTTCAAAGTCTTTGTCCTGCATTATATTTATGATTTCTTGATCTTTTCCAGCGCGTCGAGAACCCAGTAAATCCATGTCATCTCTGTAGCCTTTCTGCTCTCCAACATTTGCGTCCTTTGAAGAGATTTTACCTTAAAAGTGATGAAAAGAGGTTTGGAATTCGTAAATGAAAATGGTAATTTACTTTTATTTATAATGGCATAAAACTTTAATAATTTAAATACATAAACCGAAAATGCGTGAGAATATGGCACTTATAAGACACGATGTGTATATTTTGTTTACAAAATGTATCATGAAATATAATGATAACGATATCAAGCATCGCGTAAGTAAATGGTAGATGAAGTGGCAGGAAAACTCTGCCATCTTCTGTAAGCTGAAACAAAGGCTCTACACGGCAGTTAATTTTCCAGCAATTACATACGATTCAGGATGAGGGCAAATTAGCAGAATCTAGAATGAATATGCTTCGCATGATAGCAGGAGTAACAAAGATTGATCGAATAAGGAGCAAGAAATACAGAGGAAGCCTCGAAATCAATAATACTATCTTGAACGAAATTTGGCATAAATCACTCTTATTCCGTAAGTCATTGAACGACACAAAAAGCCACACATAAAAACGACAGAGGAAGCGCGGCATTACGTAAGTCGTTAAACGTAAATTTGTCGATTCTCCCTTGTGGAACTTGTTTACGATTTTTTTTTTTATTACGTAAGTGGTTGTCATAGAAAAAAACGACTCTTAAGACGACGAATCCGTCATCGCAAATTTGTTGACGACAGGACAATAAACACCCGCTAGATGTTAGATTTTGTGATTCGAATTTGTTTTTATAATTCAAAAATCGTTATTTTGGGTTAAAATAACAAGTAACGTAAAAATAAGAAGACTGGTCGAGCTCATAGAGTCATACAGGCGGAAAGTATCTAGAAAAACATGTTTTTTCTTTCTTTTCGTCGTAACTGCTGCTACGTACAAAATAACTTACTACTCTATAGATTTTAATTTTTTTGTCTCGTTTTAAAAATTGGCGCAAATATAAATTTCAGAAACCATAATCGAATGATTTGTTACTACGATTATTATCCATAACACATGTATGAAGTTAGTTAAGATTCAGGTAAATAAAAAGGATTAACAAATCCAAGCTAACAAAGTTAGCTTTATAGTGTATTGTATGTGGAAACTAAAAGGAAACTAAGGAATGCTATTTATGAAACGACAGAAAAACGACACGACATCAAAACGAGAGCTTGTCGTTTAACTAAACGTCTATCGGAATAAGGGTGAAAAACTTATTTTTAACTGCCATGTAAAAAAAAGCTACCCTGAGAACCCAGTTCAAAAGGCAAAAATAGTGCTCGTCAGATTCCGGTGGTCTGAGCACCTAGCTCTTATGAGCGTATGGAATAGAAACCTAGATATATAAAAGAACTTGTCGGATGCGGCCTAACCGGTTCGCGCTGATGATGATAATATATAAGCATATGCAAATGAACAAAATTTTGACCGCTTCAAAATATTTTACTATTAAATGTGATTTTATTTATTCATTTACAGGTTTTGCTCCCCTCAATCCATTTTCTTTTTTTTGGAATAGCTTCTATAAGGCTAGTGTTAATATATGTTGTAAGACAAGATATTTCTATGTTCTGTTTTCTTTTCTTCAATCGAATATTTTCATATTGCTTCACAAAATGTATATACATACCCGAAGGACATGCCGTATGTTGGCCAATGGCAACATTTTGATAGAAATAGTTCTCCTCCAACCATCTGGGCGCACCATGAGACCGACATTTTCCAACGATTTTGTCCCATGCACAGTATGGATCTTGAAGAGCAACACACTCACTAAAACATTATAAGAAACGAAAGTTTTGTTAAAATAGGTTCCATAAAAATGTTGGTTATATTCAAATGATTTTTCGTTATTTATTAGAAGTATTTTAATTGTACCTGCAACTGGTTATTTTATCGTTATTGCATCGATGTAGCTTAATTGCAAGCACTTGACTGTCAGTAATAATAATAAGCTTTCCATCATCGTAGCTACCTTCCTTTGGTTGATCTGTAAATAACATTAAAGAAAACAATTTATTCATTTTTATTCAGTTAGTTTATTGAAATCAGTTTTTAAAAATTGTTATTTTCATCTTATTCATTCTTCGAATCAAAACGGACAGCTCAACGCGATGAAAACAAAAGCAATACATACAGTCGCGCACTAAGGCTCACCCATGGAGAATTCGATGAGGGAAGATTAAGTCCTGGGAATAGAGTGCGCGCATAGAGGAAAAATGGTGACGCCCTCCTAAGAGCAAAGTCATTAGTACTGCTGATACCATCTTAGGCAGTAGTCGCAGAGATCGGAGTGCTGGTCACCGATCCTAAAGGCATTCCGGAGCGAATAGAAGTGTACATTAATCGATTGTTGAATGGTCGGCTCACGGAAGAAATGGAGACTACAATATTTCAAGAAGACCTAATGCTGCAGCAACCAAGCATTGAGGAGATACAAAAGGTGATTAATCCACTCAAAAATAACAAGGCCTCGGTAGCCAACGCCATATCTGTCAAGCTGATTAAACATGGGGGCCAACACTACATCAAGAAAGTCATGAAATATCGCCGGGTAAACTATTCCAAATCCGTGTTGTTCGGTTAAAAAAAGAATCCAAATATTTCACGGTACAGTCTCATTCGGGCATCAGCCGTGTAAAGACGTATAACAACGAGTCTAATAAGAGAACCGCCATTTTCTATTAAATTCTACCAAGTGTCAAAATTTGCTAACCACGTGGTTGAACTAATTGAAGTTTTTTTTTACAATTTTTCGATACCCACTGGTTCTCCGTGTGTAAAACCCATAATGAGAGGGGGCCCGGACCCCCCTGACCCCAACCAGTTCAGCCTCCTGGAGCCAGAGGTTGTCCTGAACCAATCCAAAAAAATCAAACGTAAAAACAACAACCCCGACCATTATCCACCCCTTCCAACAACCACACAAAACGACAACAACATCCCACGTTATTTAGTCATATCTGCAACCGATAACACACGCCCCATTGCATCGTACAACCCATTCCAAATCAATAGAGGTTTGGAATATGTATCCAAAGAGATCTTAGAAGTCAAGGCCATGCGGTCCGGTGACTTACTGATAAAAGTACCCAACCTCCTGACAGCCAAACAATTCACTCACACAAAATTAATAGATACAATTCAAGTCAAAATCACCCCACATATGAGTCTCAATTCCGTGCAAGGCAGAATCTTCTCCAGACACATAATTGACATTCCAGAAGACGAACTACTAGCAGAACTCAAAAACCAAAAAGTCATCGAGGTTAGGAAAATAATGAAAAAAGAAAAAAATAAGCTCGTAGCAACAGGCGCTGCAATCATAACTTTTGATCGAATTCGCAGACCAAAGGACATCAAAATTGGATGGGTCAACTGTCAAGTTGACGAATACATTCAGAACCCTATGAGGTGCATTTTGTGTCAAAAGTTAGGGCCAAAAACAGATGTACAAACACCACAGTCTGCAAAGACTGCTGTCTACCGCCTCCGCATGTCGAATGCTCAAGAATATTCTGCACAAACTGCAAACAAGAAAATCATACATCGTACGACCCTGCTTGTCCATCCTTCCTAAAATACAAATCGGTAAACAAAATCAAAGCTGACCGACGCTGCACGGTTCGTGAAGCCTGGCAAATATACAACGACGATCCGGCGCTTCACCAACTTCCAGCTCCAAAAAAAAGACAAGAAGCAAGTAAAACAATGGCAGAAATAATAAAAGATCGCACCCAAACAAAAACTACAGTCACAAAAGCCCTATCAACTGAAAACTCCAAAACAACGTCAGAAGAAAATAAAAACTTAACCAATCCTTCACAACCAGCAACAAATACAATCCCAAACACCAAACAACAAGATCTATCACCCCTTCCCCCCACACAAATCAACTTAGATCACCAAAATTCACCCAACACACATAATTCTACAGAAATCGAAAATATACCCCAATCGAATGAAAACCAACTAAACAAACCTAACCAACAAAACAACGCCAACGAAAGTAAAAATGAGGAAATGGAATTGGATTTGGATGAAAATTCACCCATCAACCCAACCCCTTCCCTCGAAACATCCCCCACAAAAATAAGAGAAATAATCGGAACAATCCCCACAGCCCAAGCAAACAACCCATTTAATAACGAACAATGAACCAGTTACTTAACAAATTACTCATACTCCAATGGAATCTGCAAGGATTCTGTAACAACAAACATGCACTCGAAATACTTATATCAACGTACAACCCAGACATCATAGCCCTTCAAGAAACACACATCATATCTCAAAAGGAAAAATTCTTCAGTATTAAAAATTACAAATCACTCCATCACAACAAAGACTATCAATATGCCAAGTCAGGCATAGGTTTTCTAGTGAAAAAACACATATCCATATTATCTCACATCACTTCATCAGCACAACTTTTATTTCAAACCATTAAAATTCCAAGAACAATCCCAATATACATGACAAACATTTACAGGGAAGGGGAAGTAACAATTAGCTCGGACCTACTCAACAGCATACCTAGCCACGCTAATTCCCACAATCTTATTTTAGGTGACTTCAATGCTGCCAGCACCCTCTGGGGATCGGCACAAAACAACCCAACCGGAACCAAATTTGAAGAATTTATTAATGAACGAGGGCTAATAGTGCTTAACGACGGATCACCTACGTTATTATCCACTAGGAACACATTCTCTGCAATCGACGTTACATTAGCTTCCGAGGACCTAGCCCCTCTCCTTCACTGGGAAGTTATCCCCCGAGGAGAAAGTAAGGACCATATATCAATAATAATTCATAGCCATGAAAGAAGAACAACCAGAAGACAAACTCCACGCTTTAAGGAAAACCTTGCAAACTGGAGTTTATTTGAACAAATATCTGGAAATCTTACATCCGCATCACCAACCAAATCAAACATTAACCAGGAAGCTGCCATAATAAAGAAAATAATAAGAACAGCTACATCCAAAAGCATTCCAACAACCAAAAAAAAAAGCATAAAAAACAATCCCATTTGGTTTTCACCCACCATAGGAAAACTAATAAAAGAAAAACAAGCGACCTGGTCCCGATTACGCCGAAACCCGACGACTGTTAACTGCCTAGCATATAGAAAAATTTGTGCAAAAGTTAAAAAAGAATGCATCTTATCAAAAAGGCTCTCATGGGAAACCTTTGTCAACTCAATGGACCTTTCAATCGATTCGAAGACCCTATGGTCTAAAATCAGATCGATTGGTCTAATAAACCTCCAGAAATGTTCCCTTTTATGATGCTTAACAATAATCTACATTGCAATCCAGAACTGATCGCCAATACATTTATAGAAAAGTGGAGGTCATATAACTCTGACCTATCTTACCCATCCAAAATCATTGAAGAAAAAACTCAATTTAAAATAGACGATCTCCCAAGCCTACAAAACTACCCAGAGTGCTTGACTGAAGATATTTCTTTGCTGGAACTTACTATGACACTTCAAATGACTAAGGGAACCTCACCAGGACAAGACAAAATAACTTACAAAATGGTAAAATCTTCCGCTACTAATCTGAAATTGAAAATCTGCTCCCTCTATTCCAATATAATCAAAACAGGTATTTTCCCGCATGACTGGAAAAGAGCACTGTTGAAACCCATCCCCCAAAAAGGTCGCAACTGTCACTCCTACGATGAATATCGGCCAATATCCTTGCTACCTATTCTCTCAAAAATCTTGGAAAAAATTATTGCAAGACGAGTAGGATGGCATATAGAAAACAAGATTAGTCCAGAACAACATGCCTTTAGGCCCAAAAGAGGAGTCCACTCATTGGTTCACCTTCTCGAGCACAAATTAGTAAGTAATCTACAGCAAGCAAAACATAGCGTAGTGGTTTCACTTGACCTCGAAAAAGCATTTGACCGCGTTATATCAACCCCGGTCATCCGTCAACTCCTCCATTGGGGAATCCCAAAGCAAATTATAAAACTCGTACTATCATTTCTTTCCGGAAGAAGTCAAAGCGTCAATGTAGATGGACACAGTTCATATATTTCAAGAGTAGAAAATGGAATTCCGCAAGGTTCACCCTTATCAGTAGTTGCATACAACGCATACATCGACTCCCTTATTGTAGAACTCATCAAACCATCATACAACCTAGATTTTGTGGGAATCTATGCAGACAACATATACATACTTACCTCAGGCAACCCCCACATAGTACAAAACTCACTCACTATAGCAAATACTGCAATTTCTACCTGGGCAAACGATGTTGAGGCTATTATACCCTCCACAAAAATAGAAGCATTGCATGTATGTACAAAAAGAAACTGCACAGCTAACTCCATTATTCTCTCTGACACTTGTATACCACTACAAAACGAGCTTAAGATACTTGGCATCACATTTAATAAAAGTCTAAAATGGAACATACACACAAAAAATATTGTCAACACCTTGAAACAACGCAACAACGCTCTAAAAATGATTTGTTCACGAAAAAAGGCCCGCACATTGAAATAGCACTTCGGATAGCAAAAACATTGGTGGAAGGAACCCTTCAACACGGTTTAACAAACCTACATGTGGACAACAAAGAAAAATACCCAGAAGTTAGACGTCGCCATCAATGAATGCTATCCAACCGCCGCCGGTGCCCTAAGAACAACACCTATTGATGCACTCAGAACAGAGGCAGGCTTCTCCTCATTCACAGTATTTGCCAAACGCAGAGCAACTTCATTGGGCTCAAAAGCCCTGTTCGACGGAGCACATCCATTACACGCAAGCATCAAAAAAGTCTTCACGGAACATAAGAGCAAACGCAAAATCAAAGTCAGCACTCAAGAACATTTCAATAATCTTCCCAGACTTTCAAACTGCTTTATCAAAACAACCCGACAATCCAACAGGTATTCGTAACCCACCATGGAAAAGAAACACCCTCCAAATAGATACCAGCCTATCAAAATACGTCAAAGATTCGACTTCAGATTTTGTTTTTCAGTGCCTACATAAGGAACTCATTGAACAATTAAGCCCTCATAAAATTCTCTACACGGATGGCTCTCACTCCGAAGGAAGCACCTCTTATGCAATCGTAAAACTACCAACCTCAGGACAAGTTACCATTCTACACCAAGGACTTTTCCCAGAAGCAGCAGGAAGCTATATCGCAGAACTAGCTGGCATAAAAAAAGCTATCAACCTGGCGAATTCTTTCTGCAACAAAGTTCTCATTTGTACTGACAACCTGGGTATTCTTCAAGGACTCAAGAGTTCCAACAACAATTGTCCGTCGTTGGATTTCATCAGAAACCAACTCATCTATAACAAAAACATCTGGCTCTCCTGGGTTCCAGGCCACATAGGGATTCCAGGAAACGACTCAGCTGACGAAGCAGCAAAACGAGCAACAAGATTTCCTTTAATAATTGAAGTACCAAACTTATTTTAGCTTGCACAAAGAACTCACATGGCTAAAGAAAAAATTCAACTCAATACTCAGTGGCAGGAAAGCTCCTGCTTCCTGCGAATGCACCACAACACAAACAGACATATCACATACAACTCCCAATTCACAAGAGATGAATGCATAAAACTCTTTCGCATCCGTGTCGGTAAAGCCCTCTTCAACAGCAGACACTATTTCAATGGCGAAACACAAGAAACATGTGCTGAATGCGAGTCCAATCTCACAGTGCAACACATACTAACTGAGTGCCCAAGATCCTCGCTCATAGAGCAAAACGAAGAAATATCCAAACTAGCAGATCATCTTAACCCGGCAATTTATGACTCCATCCAAAACATCAAATCGGCAACTTCCCTACATCAAAAATTTAACGACATATAGCTCTTACAATTGATATTCCAGAACCTTAACAAAATAAAAACCATACAATTATATTTATGTAAATTTTTAATGTAAATATTGTAAATATCGTTTATAATGTATATACCAAAACTAAAACACACATGTAATTTTAAAGACGGCATTATATGGCCTCCGCCCCAATGCCTTTGACTAAGAAGCATTATAAATTAAGTTTATATGTTTCTCCTAAATAAATAAATAAATAAATAAATATTTCACGGTACGTCCGGTGTTCGAGAGGGGCAATTGATTCAGTGGCAGTTCTATTTCCTATGAATCTTAACGCTCTATTTTGTATTCTATCAAGCAGGTGAAGCGATGTTGTGAAGCACCTGCCCAGAGGTGGGAGTTATACTCGAGTTTAGGGCGTATAAATGCTTTATAAATTGTAGCCAGATCAGGTGGGGAAAAATACTTTTTACACCGATACAGAAAACCTAAGCACTTAGCAGCATTCTTAGCTATTTCAAATATATGGTCGTTCCAACGGAGGTCGTCGTTGACACACATACCGAGTACTGAGAGCTTTTCGGTTTCTTCGATGTAAGTGCCATTCATGGACAATGGCATTGGGGATATGTTTAGCTTTAACGACAGAAGACAGCATTGAGTTTTCGAAGCATTAAACTCCACACGATTCCTATTGCCCCATTTGAAAATGCTGTATAAATCGCAGTTTAATGAGTTTGACATACGGCACCGTTGCAATTGTACTGTAACGGTAAAATTTCCCGCAACAAAAACCATTCTTATCAATGGTTTATTTTCATTTTGTCTTCCCATCTTTTTATCCTGAAACCTTCCTCATCATTTCTTCGTCCCACCATTTTCCGTTGTTTGCTCTTAGCAATGTGAAGGTTACATCGCTTTGAGCAAATGACAAAAGCAGGTACCCCAAATCAGCGGATGAGCTGAACGCATGATGTCAGTATGTCGAGCCAGAAGGACTCTGGAGACTCACATACTAAACTACGAGATGGATACAACAAAACGCCATAGTTACATTGAACACAAAATCACCGATTCACAAGACGCATAAATACTCACAACATACCATAGAGGACATCATAAACACATTACACAACATCAACAATTTTGCTTTTGAAAACACATTAATGTAGTATGGCCTTAAGCCCGCCCTAAATAATAATCCAAATAAGGTATCAAAGGGTTGGAAGGTTAAAAGTTCATCCTTACTTCCCCAAATCTGCAAAAGGGTCCACCGGCATAAGTTTAGGGCTCGCGATGTGAAAGATTTCCTCCTTCTATAGGTTTTCTCGAAAAATAATTGTCTTAGGGAAATAGTACATTGGTTCTTAGTCTTTCTGAATTCACTTTTCACGCAAAGTAGAGTAGCTGAGAAAATGCTCCGAGTTAAACTTGTTTTTAGTTTGTTCATTTTCGATGTTTTCTCGGAAGGTTTTGATGTTAGGAAATTTGGTGTCTGGACTCGTCCATCGATCGGCAAGTTTTGGACGAAACTCCAACAACTTGTCACTCTGTATGTGTGGAGAGAGTGAACATGCGCACTTTCGTTGAAGTTCGACAGCGTTGGCTCAACACCACACATGGAGTGTCGATCTTAAGCTCATAGAGGCCGGACGTCAGGTCGAGGTGCGCGCAGAAATAATTACACAAAAGCCAAAAAAAAAAATTATTATTGCGCATTGTTATCGCGAGTGATAAAAAAATAATATTACACACTCGTTTGAGAAATTGGCAAAAACCCCTCGCGTGTGATGTAAAGAAAAAAACAATATCCACTCGTGTCGTTGGAAGACGATAAGATGCCCATTCGCGCTGTGGAAGAAAAAAAAAAATAATACACACTTGCATAACAAATCAAATTATCCTCCTATCTGTCCCAACCCTTTGTGCTTAGCTTAACTGCCTCTTTCTTATCTACTGTAGGCATCGTATGCTTGCGGTAAATGGATAAGGGCATCTGAGTTTGTCCTATTGTGCTGAATATTTAAATTGATTTTTTGTATGCAAGCTGTCTTATGGGCATAACACCTAAGACAGTTTGTTTATTACAGAGATTAATTTGGATTTTCACTGCATGGTTCGACTTAGTCAGAATTGTGTTTTGTGTGTAAGTATTTTGAAATGGTAAATGATTTTTGTGTCGTGTATTCCAATGTTCGTGGTATAAGAAAGAATTTCTTTCACCTGTACGTCTACTCTGTTCAATACAGGCCAGCTGTTTTGGCATTAAGTGAAACCCAGGTTGGAGTAAATACTGATTTATCAGAGTTTGCTCTACATGGGTATAGCTTGGTGCCATTACTCTTTTCCCATCATGGTCTCGTGGTCTATGTTAGGAATGATATTGCTTGCCAGAGCCTTCCCCAATATGGGCAATGTTCCAACACGGACTTTAACTTCTTGTGGCTCAAATTCACTGTCCGCAAGCATGTCATTCATTATTGTTTTATTTACAGGAGTCCAAATCTCGACAGCAATTCCACTTGTAACGAGTTTGATGCGCTGTCTGATTCCATCTCGAAAATTGTTTCCCTTTGTCCTCGCACTGAAATCGTTATTACGGGCGATTTCAATGTACACAATTCCAATTGGCTCCGCTATTCTGGTCAGACAACACCCGAAGGAAGGTATGTCGAGCTCTTTGCCGGGTTACATCACCTTACCCAACTGATCGATGTGCCAACGCGTATACCGGATGTTGCTGGGCAAGCCGCCCATACTCTTGACTTGTTTCTTACTTCTCACCCTGATAAATATACCATTAGTGTAACTTCTCCATTTGGCACTTCACACCATTGTATCATTTCAGTTAATTTCTCATCCTCCACCCATGCAGTTAAAGAAAAACTTCCCACCAGGACCGTTTGGCAATAGGAGAAAGCCAACTGAGACGGCCTGAATATTTTTTTTCGAAACTTTAACTGGTCACTATGCTTCCTCGATAGTGAGTTTGATGCCAGTGCTGAAATGATCACAAATGTGATTCTTCTAGGGATGCGTGCTTTTATTCCTAACAGAGTATAAAGCATCAAGCCTAAAGAAAAGTCCTGGTTTAATTCTGAGTGTAAAGAAGCTATCAGGCTTAAAGAAGTAAGTTTCCGTTCTTACAAAGCCAACCCTACAGAGGAAAATCGGAAAAAGCACAAACAAGCAAGAAACTCATGCAACTCCGTTATTGAAAGAACCAAATTTTTGCATGACCAAAAATTACGGCAAAAAATTCTGCATTGTCCCAAAGGCAGTAAAAATTTTTGGTCATTTGTAAAAAATATTAAAAACTCCTCAACATCTTCGGTTCCAATGCTCATCGACAGTAACAAACCAATTGTTTACTCTTCAGAGAAGGCAAACTTGCTCGCCGCCCATTTCGCTGCCAGCTCCACGCTGCCGCATAGCAACGTTGCCCCTCCTGTACTTGAGAATGTAAAAAATAAATCGCTCCTACTCTTCTGGAATCTTTCCTAGAAGATGGAAAACAGCATTTGTCCAGCCTGTCCCTAAGAAAGGTGACCCATCCTCCCCCTCCTCCTACCGACCCATAGCACTGACATCCCTTCTTTCTAAGGTCATGGAAACACTGATTAACCGTCAGCTTAAGGAATATCTCGAAGATCGTAAGCTTCTCCATGACCGTCAGTATGGCTTCCGCAGCAACCGTTCCACTGGTGATCTGATGGCATATCTCACCGAACAGTGGAACAAATCTTTACATCGCTTTGGTGAAAGTAAGATTATTGCTCTTGATATCTCCAAGGCATTTGATAGAGTTTGGCATGAAGCTCTCTTATCGAAAATGCGTGCTTTTGGGATCGATAATACTCTTGTTCGTTGGATTAGAAGCTATCTTCTGGACCGTTCAATACAAGTTGTATTGGACGGATTCAAGTCTGATTCCCATAAAATAAATGCTGGTGTGCCCCAGGGCTCTGTTCTATCTCCCACTCTTTTCCTCATTTTTATAAATGATCTTCTGTCTGTTACTTCTAATCCACTTAACTGTTTTGCTGACGACTCTACCCTCAGCTTTTCATATTCGTTCGATAATTCACGTCCTTCGCCTTCGGACGTACAATTGCAACGGTGCCGTATGTCAAGCTCATTAAACTCCGATTTATACAGCATTGTCAAATGGGGTAATAGAAATCGTGTGGAGTTTAATGCTTCGAAAACTCAATGCTGTCTTCTGTCGTTAAAGCTTAACATTCCCCCAATGCCATTGTCCATGAATGGCACTTACATTGAAGAAACCGAAAAGCTCTCAGTACTCGGTATGTGTGTCAACGACGATCTCCGTTGGAACGACCATATATTTGAAATCGCTAAGAATGCTGCTAAGTGCTTAGGTTTTCTGTATCGATGTAAGAAGTATTTTTCCCCATCTGATCTGGCTACAATTTATAAAGCGTTTATACGCCCTAAACTCGAGTATAACTCCCACCTGTGGGCAGGTGCTTCACAAACATCGCTTCACCTGCTTGATAGAATACAAAATCGAGCGTTAAGATTGATAGGAAATAGAACTGCCGCTGAAACAATTGCCCCTCTCGAACACCGACGCAATGTTTCATGTCTTTCCTTATTTTATCGTTTCTTTTATAAAAAATGTTCACTCGAGGTAGCCAGCTGCATTCCTCCCCTTAAAAGTTTTGCCCGTAATACTCGTCTTGCTAGGAATGCCCATCAGTTCACCCTTGAGCCCAATTTCGGACGTACCGTGAAATATAGGGATTCTTTTTTTAGCCGTACAACACGACTTTGGAATGGTTTACCCGGCGAGATTTTCCCTTGCCATTTCAATTTGCAAACATTCAAAACCAATGTTAATCGACACCTCCTATCTCTCCCCTCCCTATCTTCCTAATGCCCGCGCAGTGTGTTACATTAAAAGGGAAATAAATAGTCCCTTGTGCGCGCGTTAATTATAAAAAAAAAAAAAAAAAAAAAAACACCACTGGTTGTTGATGTCGAGATACTGAACTCTTCGAAGTGTGATTGGTTGAATGGTAGAATGTGTGTGTGTATGAGTACGGGACGGAGTCGAGACAAAGAGCTAGGCTTGAAGTGCGAGACACTTCTTGGCTAGCTATCAAGCAATTAAGAGGATTGAAACCTTTTTTTTGTGATTTCGTTGCAAAAAAAAAAGATAAGTAGAGTGCATTTTTTTATTCGTAGTATCATTTGGCTCTATATAATTGATAAAATATTCAACCGTGTGGCCCCTTTTTAATCATTTAAACATTCCAGAAGATTGTCTGGCACGCGCCCTCGTAATTTCAACCCCAAATTGGGAATTTTCTTGGACGTTCATTAACGGTCCAACCCTTTGTACCTTGGACTTTAAAAATCTTTTAACGGTCCTTCAGACCTCTTTGTTTCATACAAACCTTTGTTTAACATTTTTCTTTTGTTACATATAACTTCCTTGTACCACTTTTATATTATTCTAAAATATTTGGGTTTTTAATCCTGGTTCGCCAAGGTTTTCCCAACAATAAAATCATAAAAAGAAAAAAAATCTTTCTTTTGTACTTCAAATTCATCGCCGTCTATTTACAGGTTGTATTTCTATTTCATTTTCATTTTCAGTTGAAAAAAAAGGTTTGGAAATTCCTTGTTATAAAAGATTTCCTGGCGCCCATTCAAATCGTGAACACCCTGTTCTCGATTTATTTCAAATACAAATTAATTAATTTTTTAATATACATCGTTGTTTTCCACACACCATTTTTTTATACGTGCACATTTTTTTTCGAACCCATCCCAGCTGAGTAGTCGTGGCTGGCAGCAATTTTTTATTGCTGCATTGTTCGCACTTTTTTTTTATCTTCCCCATCCCATTTGACAGTTGTCATTTCGTCTTTTCCTCCACGCGGCACCGGTTCTGCATTTTAATACTTATAGATTTAGATAAATTTTTTTTTGTTAATTATTTATTTGGATTCGAATATCCAATAGTTCGCGGTCTTTAAGTTCTCGTGGTCACCCTAAAATAATAATCTCGCGAAAATAAAAGTGTAACAAATTTTGTGTGGAAAATACAGATCTGTTCTAACTAATATTTGTGCCTGTGCATTTGTATAAAAGTATACATAATTCCGTCTTAGGGAAGTGCTTGTTTTGTCCTTGTGTTATTTGGTTTAAAAAGTTCCTTTTACTTTTCTAACTTTTTGTTATTCCTAGGTAAAGCCATTGATTCTTTGATCAGAAGCAGATACGGTGGCAGTGGTTGTTTGTGTCAAGAACCAACAGCGGGGGAGAAAAATAAAACATTCGAGTTAATTGCTCTGTATTCACAGAACCATTTCCAAGTAAGTTTTTTTGTTTTTCATTTTAAAGATTACTTTCGAAAACTGGGTTCGCACCACCCATACAAAATAGTTTTTTTTATCATTTTATAAGTGCGTTATTTGCACACAAAAGTGCACAGTAACTTTGTTGTTGCACTGGTTTGCATTGCAACATTACTTTTTATCTCACACGGTGTGAGAATTTAAAGCTAAAGGTACCCGTATTGGTGTCAACTGTTTCTCGTTGCTCATATTGGTTTAATATCGTTTACTTTTATAAATTTCGATTTTTATTTTTACTTTTGATTTTGATTTTTTATTGTTGATTTCGATTTTGATTTTGATTTTTATTTTTGACTTAGAATTTGATTTTTGATTTCTTTTTGTTATTCTTGTGTTGTTTTTCAGTTATCATTCTGCATTTCATTCCGTGAGTATACGACTGAGGTTCATATCACCTGCGGAATAGTGTTCATAATTCTGTTTTTTTTTTTTTTTTTTTGCAATCGAAGTGAATTTTAGGATTTCAAACGTAGGTTAGCTACAGAATACATCGTTTTTTTTGTGTTCAAGGTTTTATTTTTATTGGTTTTATTTGGAGTTGATATTTACTTTGTTTTGACTTCAAGCCGACGCTTAAATTTGAGATTGAATCTATACCTATTATTGGAAAGTAAAGGAAAAACCTTTACCGATTTTTTTTGCAGTTTCTACAAATTTGAGGTTGGAGTTCGCGTGAGTGATTCGAAGTTTAAGTTTTAATATTTGTTGTTTTTTTTGAAATTGTAAATTTCTATTTCGAGTTTAATTAACATCAGTTGAAGCTAATATTTTTTTTTTGGTTTGCTTTAAACATGGATATTTATAGGCTAGTTCAGGATGAGCTTGCATATGAAATGCAATGTAGGGGCTTGGAAATAGGCACCGTGGATGAGATGCGCAAATCTCTCCGTGGTGCACGTCTGTTAGAGCATAGGGGTTCGTTAGGTGCTCCCGCAAAGTATCCCTTCACTTTTGAAGAGGATGCGAAAGCGGTTGAGAGTAAGTTGGTAGAAATTTTAAAACTATTAGCAAATGGTCCTTTCTTGCGTAAATCTAAGGAGTATGCAAAGATAGTGGCCAAAGTAGAATGGTCGTTAAGTAGATTGGATAGGGCTCAACCTGAAGAAGCAGAGGAGGAAAAAATTAGATTAGGGTTGAGAAATAAATTGGTTATGGCACTTGCTGAGTTAGAGGAAGAACTAGAAGAAACAGAAGGAATTGAAAATCAGCGGACAGCTGAAACTGCTAATGAAACATCGCCAGGATCTGGGTTAGGGCCACAAGTAGGAGAAGTCCCAGCTGGAGCACCAGCTGTAATAACCCCACCACCACCACCAACAACAACAACAACAACAACAACAACAGAATCAGCAGCAGCAGTGCCATTAGGTTTTGTAGGTGATAGTAGAGCTAGTCAGGGTTCTGTAGTAGAACGTGTCGTAGTCCAAAGGGAGAAATTTGAGAATCTTTCCAAGTGGGATGTAAAGTTTACTGGGGAGCGTTGTGGTGCCTCAGTAAACGCATTCTTGGAAAGAGTAGAGGAGCTTAGGCAAGCTAGAGGAGTTCTGAAACTCAATTTTCAAGGCAGCGGTGGAATTATTTACTGGGAAGGCACTTTTATGGTATAGGGCGATCAGAGTGACCATCAATTCGTGGCAAGAACTAGTCAGGGAACTGAAACTAGAATTCTTGCCTCCGAATTATTATGATTTGTTACTTGACGAGATTAGGCGTCGCACGCAAGGCAAAAATGAAACCATCGGAGTCTATGTTGCGACGATGTTGAATATGTTCGGTAGGCTTTCTGAACCTATTTCGGAGAGTAAAAGGTTACGTCTCATTCAAAAGAATTTGACACCCTTCTACCAAACACAGCTTGGTTTGGCTAAGCCTAGTTGTGTCTCCGATTTAGTTAGCTTAGGGCACAGTCTGGAAACGGTTAAGGCGAATGTAGAATCATATGTTCCACCACCGAATGTTCGAAACCGAAACCTACTTGAGCCAGATCTGACTTACGTAGGTGTTGATAACCCCGATGTTTTGGTTGTTTCCGATAACAGCTAAACATCAAGTCGCGATATTGTTGTTCGTCCAGGTCCACCAAACGAAGGTAGGCCTGAACGTAAATGTTATAATTGCAATGGTTCAGGCCATTTCGCAAATCGTTGTTCCGCTCCTAGGCGTTGCTTTGGTTGTGGTAAGCAGAGAGTTACACGAAGTAACTGCCCTAAATGTTCAGGTTCGGGTTCGGGAAACGGCAAACGCACTCTCGGGTCAGTAGGACGGGAGCGTCGTTGAAGAAGGTTAGGTCGCCTACTGGTGACCAGTCGGCGGAAGTGCATGCAGGGTTTGCACCTGAGCACAGTGGCAGCGATAAAAGACCGTATCTTGGTGTTAGGGTTTATAGAGTTAGGTTGTTAGGGTTATTAGATTCAGGCGCTTCACGCACTATTGTATGTAGGGAGGGATGGAACATTTTAGAAGGGTTAGGGATAAAGTTAGAAAAAAATAAAATTGATAGGGTTACGTTAGCTGATGAGAAAGGAGGATGAGGTATTAGGTGTTGTATCACTTCCTCTTACTGTTGAGCGGAAAGTGGTACTTATAGAGTGTTTAGTCATTCCCAGCATTCTACACATGCTGATTTTAGGAGTAGACTTTTGGGCTCTATTGGGTATTATCCCGGATTTAAAATCAGGGGAATGGGATTTTTCGGCACAAGATGCTTTATCGTCAGTTTCGGACGCAGTACATCTGTCGGATTTAGACGAGACACAGAAGTTACAGTTAGGAAAATTCTTAGATAGGGTTTTCAGTGAGATGCCTGAGGGATTAGGGTGCACACAGATGGTGGAGCACAAAATTAGAACAAAGTCAGAACCTATAAAGCAGCGATACTATCCGGTTTCTCCTGCCATCCAGAAGTTCATAGATAAGGAGTTAGATGAGATGCTACGGGATGGGGTCATCGAAAAGTCTAACAGTCCTTGGGCTTCTCCTATCGTGATGGTGAAAAAGAAGGATGAAACTTATAGGTTCTGTATCGACTATAGGAAACTCAATGGAGTTACAGATAGGGACGCTTACCTCCTTCCTTACATAACAGCAATTTTGGATAGGCTTAACAATGCGAAATATTTATCGTCCTTGGACATTAAATCGGTCTCTTTCAGTTTCTTCGAATGCCATTCGGGTTGCACAATGCACCTGCGACATGGCAAAGATTTATTGATAATGTCCATGGTCCAGAGTAAGAACCTTTTGTCTTCGTCTATCTCGATGATATTATTATCGTGACAGACAGTTTTCAGAAACATTTAGAATTTTGAGTGAAGTTTTTAAAAGATTGATTCAGGCAGGTTTAAAAGTAGGTAGGGATAAATGCAATTTTTGTAGGTCGTCTTTAAAATTTCTGGGCTATGTTGTACACCGCAATGGTTTGCATATGGACCCAGAAAAAGTAGAGAGCATGTTAAGAATCCCTGCACCGAAAACGGTAAAGAAAGATAGGCACAGTTTCTTGGTATAGGAGGTTTTTACCGAACTTTGCGAGTTTGGTAAAACCATTAACAGATTTGTTGAAGAAAAGTAGGAAATTTGTATGGTCCGACGAGTGTGAGGAGAGTTTCAGGAAGGCCAAAGAATGTTTAGTGGCAGCTCCAATCCTGACCTGGCCGGATTTCAAGAAGCCATTTGTTGTTCAAACGGATGCTTTGGATTTCGGGATTGGAGCAGTACTGAGTCAGACGTTCAAGGATGTAGAGAAGGTGGTCTGCTATTTGAGCAGATCGCTGAATAGGTGCGAACGTAATTATTCCACAACCGAAAAGGAATGCCTTGCGGTTCTTTAGGCCATTGAGAAACTCAGGCCATACTTAGAGGGGGTTAGGTTTACTGTGATTACAGATCATTATTCATTGGTCTGGCTCAGCAAGTTAAAAGATCCTGTAGGTAGGCTGGCGCGATGGGCTATTAGGTTGCAACAATTTGACTTTGAGATAGTCCACAGGAAAGGCAGGGACCACGTTGTTCCCGACATGCTTTCAAGAAGCGTACCGGTTTTATCCGGGATTTCGGAAAACGATTCGGATCCTTGGCTTGTGAAGATGATCAGCAAAGTCGAGGAAAACCCATTAGCATTTCCAGCCTGGAGGGTAGAAAATGGAGTATTATACAAATACGTTAGGGCAAAACACATTTTAGTTAGGGAAAATAATGAATAAGGTAGTTGTAGGGAAACAGGATAGAAAAAAAATTCTTGAGGATTGCCATGACAATCCACTGGCAGGGCATATGGGGGTTAGAAAAACATTTGCTAGGATAGAGAATAGATTTTATTGGCCTAAAATGAGGTCGGATATAACCAGATACGTCAAAAACTGTAAAGTGTGTCAACGTGTGAAGCCAGTGCATGATAAACCAGCTGGTCTGATGACGGAAAGGAAAGGGGTAACCAATCCGTTCGAGATGCTTTGCATTGATCTTGTCGGTCATCTTCCAAAATCGAGTAGGGGTTTTATGTACATTTTAACCGTCGTTGATTATTTCACCAAGTTTCCGCTTTTGTTTCCTCTCAGGTCTGCAACGGCGAAAGATGTTTGCAAAGAGCTGGAGGACAACATCTTTCTTTTGTTCGGAGTCCCAAAAATTGTTGTTTGCGACAATGGTCCGCAATTCAAAAGTAAGGAGTTGAAGTCATTATGCGAAGGATATAGGTCGTCGTTGAAATTCACTGCACATTACCACCCACAGGCGAATCCGGCAGAACGGATAAACCAAATTCTGAAAACGACACTAAGAGCCCATGTGTCGGAAAACCACAGGGATTGGGACTCTCACTTGGCGAAAGTTGCGTGTAGTATACGCACTTCCCAACATGAGGTCTTAGGGGTATCACCATTTTACGCTTTATTCGGGAGGCTAATTACTACGCCACTAAGCTAGCCCCAAAGTATGTTGGGCCATTCAAAATCAAGAAACGAGTTTCACAATGGACTTATGTCCTCCTAATGGACGAAAATGATGCTGAGAAAGGTACGTGGAACGTGAAAGACCTTAAGCCGTACCACGATGATCCCACAGAATCTTGATATGAGTCGTGTAGCCAGGAGGGGCTACACATACTGAGAGCCGTAACGCTCTGTGATGTGCGTTTACTCTCGCCAAGAGCGATTGAGATTTGGTTGTGTCGTCTGTTAGTGTGTTTTTCATTTGGTTGTGTTGTCTTACCTTTTCTTCTCCTGTTACTTCGGCTTTCCTTTCGAAAAGCCCAGTTTCTCTCTTTGGTAGGTAAGGGTGGAATTTGTTACGGTAAAATTTCCCGCAACAAAAACCATTCTTATCAATGGTTTATTTTCATTTTGTCTTCCCATCTTTTTATCCTGAAACCTTCCTCATCATTTCTTCGTCCCACCATTTTCCGTTGTTTGCTCTTAGCAATGTGAAGGTTACATCGCTTTGAGCATAAGTTTAGGGCTCGCGATGTGAAAGATTTCCTCCTTCTATAGGTTTTCTCGAAAAATAATTGTCTTAGGGAAATAGTACATTGGTTCTTAGTCTTTCTGGATTCACTTTTCACGCAAAGTAGAGTAGCTGAGAAAATGCTCCGAGTTAAATTTGTTTTTAGTTTGTTCATTTTCGATGTTTTCTCGGAAGGTTTTGATGTTAGGAAATTTGGTGTCTGGACTCGTCCATCGATCGGCAAGTTTTGGACGAAACTCCAACAACTTGTCACTTTGTATGTGTGGAGAGAGTGAACATGCGCACTTTCGTTGAAGTTCGACAGCGTTGGCTCAACACCACTGGTTGTTGATGTCGATATACTGAACTCTTCGAAGTGATTGATTGATTGAATGGTAGAATGTGAATGGTAGAATGTGTGTGTGTATGAGTAGAGACAAAGAGCTAGGCTTGAAGTGCGAGACACTTCTTGGCTAGCTATCAAGCAATTAAGAGGATTGAAACCTTTTTTTTGAGATTTCGTTGTAAAAAAAAAAAAAGATAAGTAGAGTGCATTTTTTTATTCGTAGTATCATTTGGTTCTATATAATTGATAAAATATTCAACCGTGTGGCCCCTTTTTAATCATAAAAATATTCCAGAAGATTGTCTGGCACGCGCCCTCGTAATTTCAACCCCAAATTGGGAATTTTCTTGGACGTTCATTAACGGTCCAACCCTTTGTACCTTGGACTTTAAAAATCTTTTAACGGTCCTTCAGACCCCTGTGTTTCATACAAATCTTTGTTTAACATTTTCCTTTTGTTTCATATAACTTCCTTGTACCACTTTAATATTATTTTAAAAGATTTGGGTTTTTAATCCTGGTTCGCCAAGGTTTTCTCAACAATAAAATCATAAAAAGAAAAAAAAAATCTTTCTTTCGTACTTCAAATTCATCGCCGTCTATTTACAGGTTGTATTTCTATTTCATTTTCATTTTCAGTTGAAAAAAAGGTTTGGAAATTCCTTGTTATAAAAGATTTCCTGGCGCCCATTCAAATCGTGAACACCCTGTTCTCGATTTACTTCAATTACAAATTAATTCATTTTTTAACATACATCGTTGTTTTCCACACACCATTTTTTTATACGTGCACATATGTTTTTTTCGAACCGATCCCAGCTGAGTAGTCGTGGCTGGCAGCATTTTTTATTGCTGCATTGTTTGCACTTTTTTTATCTTCCCCATCCCATTTGACAGTTGTCATTTTGTCTTTTCCTCCACGCGGCACCGTTTGTGCATTTTAATACTTATAGATTTCGATAAATTGTTTTTGTAAATTATTTATTTGGATTCGAATATCCAAAAGTTCGCGGTCTTAAAGTTCTCGTGATCACCCTAAAATAATAATCTCGCGAAAATAAAAGTGTAACAGTACGTCCGAAGGCGAAGGACGTGAATTATCGAACGAATATGAAAACCTGAGGGTAGAGTCGTCAGCAAAATAGTTAAGTGGATTAGAAGTAACGGTCCAGAAGATAGCTTCTAATCCAACGAATAAGAGTATTATCGATCCCAAAAGCACGCATTTTCGATAAGAGAGCTTCATGCCAAACTCTATCAAATGCCTTGGAGATATCAAGAGCAATAATCTTACTTTCACTAAAGCGATTTAAAGATTTGTTCCATTGTTCAGTGAGATATGCCATCAGATCACCAGTGGAACGGTTGCTGCGGAAGCCATACTGACGGTCATGGAGGAGCTTTCGATCTTCGAGATATTCCTTAAGCTGACGGTTAATCAGTGTTTCCATGACCTTAGAAAGAAGGGATGTCAGTGCTATGTTGGTTGGTAGGAGGAGGGGGAGGATGGGTCACCTTTCTTAGGGACAGGCTGGACAAATGCTGTTTTCCATCTTCTAGGAAAGATTCCAGAAGAGTAGGAGCGATGGAAAAGCTTACGCAGTGGCTTTGCCAGTATGGAAGAACACCTCTTCAGAAGAATCGGGGGTATACCATTCGGGCCAGCGGATTTGTGTATATCGAGATCTTTGAGAACTCTTGCTACTATAAGAGTGCGGAAAAAAATCTGTCCCATGGAAAAATTTACTTTCTCAAGTACAGGAGGGGCAACGTTGCTTTGAGGCAGCGTGGAGCTGGCAGCGAAATGGGCGGCGAGCAAGTTTGCCTTCTCTGAAGAGTAAACAATTGGTTTGTTATTGTCGATGAGCGTTGGAACCGAAGATGTTGAGGAGTTTTTAATATTTTTTTACAAATGACCAAAAATTTTTACTGTCTTTGGGACACTGCAGAATTTTTTGCCGTAATTTTTGGTCATGCAAAAATTTGGTTCTTTCAATAACGGAGTTGCATGCGTTCCTTGCTTGTTTGTGCTTTTTCCGATTTTCCTATGTAGGGTTGGCTTTGTAGGATCGGAAACTTACTTCTTTAAGCCTGATAGCTTCTTTACACTCAGAATTAAACCAGGACTTTTCTTTAGGCTTGATGCTTTATACTCTGTTAGGAATAAAAGCACGCATCCCTAGAAGAATCACATTTGTGATCATTTCAGCACTGGCATCAAACTCACTATCGAGGAAGCATAGTGACCAGTTAAAGTTTCGAAAAAAAATATTCAGGCCGTCTCAGTTGGCTTTCTCCTATTGCCAAACGGTCCTGGTGGGAAGTTTTTCTTTAACTGCATAGGTGGAGGATGAGAAATTAACTGAAATGATACAATGGTGTGAAGTGCCAAATGGAGAAGTTACACTAATGGTATATTTATCAGGGTGAGAAGTAAGAAACAAGTCAAGAGTATGGGCGGCTTGCCCAGCAACATCCGGTATACGCGTTGGCACATCGATTAGTTGGTTAAGGTGACGTAACCCTTCGGGTGTTGTCTGACCAGAATAGCGGAGCCAATTGGAATTGTGTACATTGAAATCGCCCGCAATAACGATTTCAATGCGAGGACAAAAGGAAACAGTTTTCGAGATGGAATCAGACAGTGCATCAAACTCGTTACAAATCGAATTACTGTCAAGATTTGGACTCCTGTAAATAAAACAATAATGAATGACATGCTTGCGGACAGTGAATTTGAGCCATAAGAAGTTAAAGTCCGTGTTGGAACATTGCCCATATTGGGGAAGGCTCTGGCAAGCAATATCATTCCTAACATAGACCACGAGACCATGATGGGAAAAGAGTAATGGCACCAAGCTATACCCATGTAGAGCAAATTCTGATAAATCAGTATTTACTCCAACCTGGGTTTCACTTAATGCCAAACAGGTGGCCTGTATTGAACAGTGTAGACGTACACGTGAAAGAAATTCTTTCTTAGGCTGCGAACATTATAATATACGACACGAAAATTACTTACCATTTAAAAATACATACTTACATACAAAACACAAGTCTGACTAAGTCGAACCATGCAGTGAAAATCCAAATTAATTTCTGTAATAAACAAACTGTCTTAGTTGTTATGCCCATAAGACAGCTTGCATACAAAAAAATCGATTTAAATATTCAGCACAATAAGACAAACTCAGATGCCCTTATCCATTTACCACAAGCATTAGATGGTCATACGATGCCTACAGTAGATAAGAAAGAGGCAGTTAAGCACAAAGGTCTTGGGACAGATAAGAGGACAATTTGCTATGCGAATGCGTTTTATTTATTTTGGAGGAAAGAAAAAGATGCACACGCACCCGCGAAGGGTTTTTTTTCGGTTTCTCTAACGAGTGTGTATTAATATTTTTTTAAAACACTCGCGATAACAATGCGCAATAATTTTTTTTTACTTTTGCTTAATTATTTGTGCGCGCCTCTCGACGTCCGGCCTCTACGAGCTTAAGATCGACACTCCGTTGCTGTGAGGCAACGTAGAGCTAGCAGCGAAATAGGCTGCGAGCAATTTTGACTTATCTGAAGAGTAAACAATTGGTTTGTTATTGTCGATGAGCGTAGAAACCGAAGATGTTGAGAAGTTTTTAATTTTTTTTTTTTACAAATGACTAAACATTTTTACTGCCTTTGGAACATTGAGTTGCATGAGTTCCTTGCTTGTTTGTGATTTTTCCAATTTTCGTTTGTAGGGTTGGCTTTGTAGAATTGGAAATTTACTTCTTTGAGCCAGGTAGCTTCTTTACACTTAAAGTTAAACCAGGATTTTTCTTTAGGCTTGATGCTTTTTACTCTGTTAGGAATAAAAGCACGCATCTCTAGAAGAATCACATTTCTGATCATTTCAGCACTGGCATCAATGTCACTTTCGAGGAAGCATAGTGAACAGTTAAAGTTACAGAACAAATTATTTAGGCCGTCCCTAGTTGGGTAAGGTGATGTCTGCCAAGAATGCAAGAGCCAGTTGGAATTGTGTACATTGAAATCGCCCGCAATAATGATTTCTGTGCGAGGACAAAGGGAAACAATATCCGAGATATCGCATCGAACTCGTTAAAAAGTCGAAATTTGGACTTAAAGCACTTACAAGAATCGTTTAGAGTAAAGCTCAGACATAGGTCTGGGGTCATAAAGCGTTAACAATTTTCTTTTTACTCACTTGTCTATCTTAGAAAAATTGAGTAATTCGCTCTGTTTGTAATATTAGAAAAATATTAAAGAGTGTAATATTTGAGATTCAAATCATTGTACGAAGCTTTCTCCTTTTTTATTACCGAATTCTTTAAACCCGTAAGCGTTTATACACCAGCAATGCACCATTCACTAGTAAAAAAGGAACCTATTCAAATATAAATATTTTTTTTTACAAATGCTAAACAAATACACAAATTTACGTTGATCGTAATCTCTCACTAAAATTTGACATTCAATTAAAGTGACTAACAAAGTCTAACAAATTTGTATCCAAAAAAATGTGAAACGATATGTAAATCCAAATTTTATAATAAAACAATCAATTTGAAAAATCAACTTACCGAACTGCATTGTACGAACGATTTCCAGGTTCCGAATAGGCTCGCTTTTGGTCAAAACATCGATTTCCTCAATAACGACTGACGAGACTTTTTTATTTGAATCAGCTGATTCTGCATTAACTGACTTTATTATTTTTCCATGGTCTTCAAATTAAAAGAAAAAAAGTAAGTATTAAGTACAATTAATTCATACTCAGGCAAGAAAATACAATTAATTAAGCTTCATATAAATAGATTAAGTATTTTGTGTCTTACCCGTCCCAACAAATATTACGTCATACGTTTTTCCTCCAGGTGTTTTAATCTGAGGATCTACAGCTATTTGCGTAAAGCGGTAGCTGTTAGATAAATAAGCAAAGTAAGTAACAAGAAACATTAAAATTCTATTACTGATCAACGAAAAAAAAAACAAAGCGAATTTTTTATCGTGAAATTAAAAATGTTAGTGGTGACTACTAAGAATATGTGCTAGCGAATTCCCTTTATTTTATTTTTTAGATTAATAGTTTAATCACTCTTGGCTAAAGTTAAGCTCATATTGTTATTTTGATTTTATTTTCGAACAACAAGATTGCATTGCAAATTTACATGACTGAAAAATTGTTAAACTTCACTATGAAATTATGGATATTATGAAGTACATTTTGATTCTTAATTTTGGTTTGCAGTTTTTTAGAAAGTACTTCAAATAGTCTAAATACAAAATTTTATTAGAAAGTTAGTAATTTTTGGAAAAAGACAACGTTATACTTTGCGCATATAATCATAGTGCTACTACATTATTCATCGAAATACAGAGGCACTTTATTACTTCAAGCAGTGTTGGAAATATAAAAGTGATTTTGCCAAGCAACACCGTCTTCTGTTACTGAATTTTGTATACAGACAAGAAAGGCAAGAAAATATACAGAAACTTCCGCAGAAATCAAGTAGTACAATCTGAGCATACAAAATTGCGCAGCATTTAACTCTTTTATTAAATGTTGTTTATGTCATAGTATCGATAGACATGAAAATGAAGATTTTGAAAACAAAGCAATTTGACCACGCAAAACCAAATCACAAATTCCTCTGTCTAAATTACGAAGTGGCTAAAGCTACATTTTAATCAAGACACCTGAGCAAAAGTGAAGATTTTACATCCATCGCAACGAAATAGAATGGATTTTTAATTAGCCCGAAAAAGACTAAATATCTATTCTACACATATTCTGATCAAGAAGATGACCCTCTGAGAATACGTTGTCATCAAGAGAAGAAACATTTTTAGAGCTGGTAGGTATTGGCTATCAATTTATCAAAAACAAATTTACCGTAAGTCTATTAACGGTACCTTTCATATAAGGTTTTTTTTTGTTTTCGACATTCTCAGTAACGGCTCATTGAACTTTTATCAAATTTTTATTTTAAGAGATCTAGGCAGCCGTTTTAATTTTGCATACCAATGTTTGAAACAATTATTTGTATAAATAAATTTTATGTATAATACATAAATTATATATTAATAAACAAACTCTAAAAAAACTGCATACCAAAATCACAAAAAAAATAATTAAAAAAAAAAACGAAAAATAACAACAGGATTTTATCAAAATCGGTCCTACAATTTTCGAGTTACTTTTTCATAAATTCATTATTTAAGACGATGTAGTCTATTGATACTAAAAACCGTTGAATGCTTTTTTTTAATTAACGCGCGCACAAGAGACTATTTGTTTCCCTTTTAATGTAACACGTAGCTGTAGTTTTGAATCTTTTTATAAGTTAAGCCTGGTATTTTTCTACGTAAACGTTAGTTTTTTTCTCAAAGATCTTGCTTTACAATGTGATTAGACATATAAAAGCAAGTACGTGCGACCCAGTCGTGCCCATTTTTTTTTTTGTGTAAAAATGATACGATACTTTGTATACTTACATAGTACTCGTTCTGACTAAAATTGGTTGCCCGAAAAATGCTGGAACATTTTCATCCATTAGGGAATGAGTTTTGATAAAATTTAAAGTTAGATCAGGAAGGGTTCGGGAGTCGTTATGGCATGATCCTGGTCGAGGATCAGGGACCTTGAAGTAAAAAGATAAAAACAAATTATAACAAAATTATATTATTTCTTTGTATGTATATAATCTTTATTAAATTATTGAAAAAAAAATAACTATGTTAGTTGTTTTAAGACTTTTAATGAAAGACATTATTTATTTGAACTAAAATTCATTAAAAATACTTTCAATTTTACCAACACCACTGTTTTCCATTTGATTAAAGATAGAATAACTTGTAAAGAAAGACATTCATTCGGATTCAGTGATATCAAATTCCGAAAATTTAAAAATTCGTAGCAGATTTTCCACTACGAATTTATTACAAATGGATTCTATGATAGATTTTTCAAGATTCGTGACACATTTTCGATTACGATGGAATCTTTAGGGGTATTCATGCAATCGCGTAAAACCCTCGTACACCTTATAAACCTCGTGAATTTTGTATCCGCGTAAATGAACTGTCAAAATTTGTATTTCTGTTTATTTCTGCGAACCTTGTATATTTTTTTTTAGTAAGTGTATTTCAATCTCAACTCTGACGTTAAATGAACAGCTGACTATTACTCAAATTTACGCAGTTTGTTTCTAAGGGACGTCCATGCAAATGCTTGCGGAAAGATAGAATTTTCTACAGCGTTTACATTTATGGGCAAAGGATAGGTATGTGTGTGGGTACAAGAGCCAACAATTCACCCCTGTCTATCAACTCTTACTCTCACCTTCACGTGGTGAACATCGGGTTTCTAGTACCTCAACGGGAGATTGGGTTCCAACACCTTTGGAAGGTTGTTGGTGGCAGCAAACGAGAGAGGGAAGGGGAGGAGTGTTACCACTAAGGCACTACTCCTTGCATCCATGGTGGCGTTTACAGTTCCAGTCAGGCTGAACTACTTAGTGAACACCTTATATGGGCTACTACGACGTTTTCGGAGCTCAGGCCTATAAGGAGCGGTGTATCCGGCTCTCCTTCCTTGGAGTCCCAATAAGGACCTGGTCCTCCAGGTTGGGAGTCGTGCCGTCGTTGAGAAGTAACCACAAACCTCGGATATCGGCAGATTCACTGATGACGAACCCTGCAATAACCGACTTCTACGTGCAAAACTTGAGGCAGCTAGTTACGGACCGAGCTACTACTGGATAAGCTTGTTGGTTGAGGCCCAGGTCCATCCCGGACTCTAGCGCCACCTAAGATAAGGTAAGGTAAGGCATACATTTATCTCGTTGCATGAATACCTCTTTTGTTATTGATACAGGTAATTATAAACTTGCCCTTTTACCCTTTTAATTGTTAAGACTCAGTTTAGTAAAAAACATTGCTTATCATGTATTTTAAGAACCATTTTTCTTAATTACCTTAGCACTATTAACAGGAAGCCAATTTGAATTGATGCTGCTTTGTTCCTTGAAATTGCCTTCAAACGTATCTGCAATGTCCTAATGGATGCAAAAAAAAGGACATTTATTATAACGATTTTCTTATAGTCATAATTTTATTGTATATATACATAAAATAAAAATTAATACATGTTTCCAAATTCTTTGCATTTATATGTATGTAAATTGGACAAATTAAACTCATAACATTAAAAAAGTTACATTTAAATAAATACTACTTGCAAGTTTTATATAAATAAACCACCAAGAAAACAAAAACAACAACAACACAAACAATTTGTTCGTCAAAGTGTGGATTATATGTGGACGCGAATACAGCTTGGCGTTTCGTAACAATCGGATTGCAATTTGGGGTGACTAATTTGTTTTCTCAAATTAGTCTCATTTTAAAAATAAAAAAGCAAATTTAAGTATCTAAACATTAGTATAAATTATATTTCCATCATTTGGCATGGAGTTTGTGAGGAATTCAGATTTTTAAGTAACTTTAAATCACATTTATTCGTTTATTCGTCGGTCGTTAGTCGATCTCATGTAGAGTCCTTTGATTTGCAATAAGCAATTTATTTTATAAATATGTACATACAGTCACAAATCATAAGGGTATGAAATATCTTTTATTGTTTGATCAAAGTAGAAACAGAATTTAGTTAAAAATTTATATTTTTTCTCCCAAAATGGGGAACTCAGATTAGCCATGCAATCTCCTTTTAACTGGAAAAATCGATTATTAAACATTCCAAAACTACCTACAAAGTTATCTGAATGGAACAATAGAGCCAATGAGGTGTATATGTAAATTCAGAATCTGCCCTGTTTTTCATAAAGGTTGCCTTGAAACCGTATTTAACTTATTTTTAAGTCTAAGTTTTGGACTACAGACTACAGACAGTTTAGACAGTTGTCAAATCATTTGACATTTTGCAGAGAACTTTTTTCATTTATTTATTTATTTATCTGCTATATATAATAGTTAAATAAGCTTATTTTTCTCGGAAACGGCTCGAAGAATTGTTATAAAAAGAAATTAGTGTACTATTAAAGTTGTGGGTTATGTGTTGGTGAAAAAAAAACAAGATGGTGGGCTAAAAACGGTACCTCCCATAGGACCGTGTTTTTCGTCTTCGACTTTCTCGAGAACTGGTTAAAAAATTACAACCAAAACAGATATTCAGTAAGTGTTTTTTTTTATTATTTATTTTTTTCTTTTGAAAGTCAATATTTTGAAAACGGGTATGTAGATGATTTTTTGACGTTGTTTTTAAATGTTTTTTTATTTAACCTAACTTTTAAATTTGTATAGATATATTGCGGATAAATTTGAAAGATACTAATAAAAGTAATTTATCTATTTAACTAAACAATGTTAAATAGATAAATTACTTTTATCAGATAGAATGTTAAAAAAAAATTTCAATAAATTGTTGATGTTAACAACAAAAAGGAAAATGGGTTTTAATTAAATTTTAGAGGATAATGAATGGGAATCGATGAAGAGGAAAGGAGTGTAAGGATGTTAGGGTGAAGTGGGAGAAACAGAAGATGACGGGCAAAAGGGGTATCGAGGCGGATAAGATATCATGGTAGGGTGGGTAGAGAGGAGTTCCGCAGACGAACAAGATCTTCGTCAAAGTCTGGCATGACTTCTTTTTTGTTGTGCTCTGACAGGGGTCAAGATTCTACTCCCTCCGACGAGCGTGAGGCCGGTCAAGCATGCCAGCAACGACCCCGCCGGCAACAAAGGAGCCCGCAACAAACCTTTTAAAAAAACCTTTGCTTAAACAATATCTAAGATTTTGGAAACAAATTAATATTTTTTCACATTTTAAAGAAATACAATGGCATTCAAATTATTCCTCTAAAAATACATTTTTACGTACTTTTTTTGACAATCAAAAACTACACCATACGGAAACTGTTGACAGACTTCAACTTGGCGAATTTTGCGTCAGGAGTTGGCTCTACTCTACATCCGTAAAATAACTAACTAACCGACTGTATTTAAAAAAATACATGCATTGGTGTGGCCTGATAACGGTGAATATGTAGCATTCATTCATTCAAGTCCATGACTTATGTCTTATGACTATTTTGTCAATGGATCTACTTCCTAATTTGTCATAATGTTCATGGATGTTGCGCGCATTTGAAGCAGCCTTAATGAGCATGAAAAATTTTTCCGTGGACCGTATGTGTTTCCGTCGACGAGGCTATGTGCCACTCAGCAAACGCCATGATTGACATTCTCAACTTCTACCGCCCTATGCTTATTTAAATGTTGTTTTTTGTAAGAAATTTACAGCTTTATGATACCGCACACTTTCAGGCTTCTAATATGGTAGAAATAAAATCGAATTGAAACATTTCAACTTTAATAATCACCACCAATAATCAAGTGGTGCAGTAGGTAAGATGTTAGCTTGTGAACCCAGAGATCGTATGTTCGAATCTCAGTTTGGTTGCAATTTTCCAAACTCCTAGTGCAAGCTAGACGCCGTCCGTGGGTTTTAAGTGAGAAAATAGTCACCTAATTCTCTATCTACTGCCGCGAAAAAAAAATGTTTCTATCTTTCTAATCCTTCTAACTAGTGTCGTGCAGCATCCAATTGCCTTACAGACACATAGTTAAAAATTTATTTATTTATAATCAATTTCAATTAGTGCCCCGTGGCTTAGTGGTTAATGTGTTGGACTGCTAAGCGAATGAGCCTGGGTTCGAATCCAGCTCATAGCCACCTTCTTTTCCGTGGTACTGCCTCTTGCGAGGAACTGACAAAACCTCCAAGAGTAAAATTTGTCTCGAAAAAGTGCATCTCATGTAACCGTTCGGACTCGGCGTTAAACTGTAGGTCCCTTCCATTCTAGCAGAATAACAACACACGCACAGGAATGGTTGAGAGTTTAAGTCGCTAGGCTTTGGCTCCTCAAGGAGCTGTCACGCCAATAAATTTATTTATTTAATCAATTTCAATGGATTTTTGTTAAGAATATTAAAAGCTTTATCTTAGAAAAACTTAGAATGTAACCTTTTAATTATTATTTATAAAAAAATTCAAAATTAGCCAACCTGCAAATTGAATGCACACACAGCTGATCCGGGAATTGAGTTTATCGGTGTATTAAAAACTCCATATATCAGTTTTGAGTTGGAGTGTCCATAACTTCCCTCCACAAGATTACTCGCAGACTCTGTAAAATATAAAATAAAATTAGTACACATGCTGTAACCCAACATTTTTTTTTTATTTAGCAAAATTAAATTTGTATAAGTAACAATAACAAAACTCTTTTTTATAATAACTAAAAAGACTAATTTTTTATCAGATTTTTCGGTAAGTTCAAGACAGGCAAGAACGAATGATCCTATGAAGTTTGATAGTAATTGGAATAACAAAATTTGTTTCTTTTTCTATTTCCACATGCGTATAACGGCACTGTGTCTATAGATATTTGCTATCACTTTGTATAGAAGTAATCTGGGTTATGGATAAAATAACAATTTTGGGGTTATTTCAGAAACTTCGTTTTTAATGTTGTCCTTAAGGCTGGGTGTAACTCAAAAAAATTGTTAAATTTGTTTGTTAACAAATTCGCGGATAACTTTTTTTATTTTAAAAGATATTTTATGGGAATAAATTTTAGTATTTAGTTAACATACAACGCTAAAAAACGTTCATTATAATAATTTCTTTTTTTTCCAAAATTGTAAGTTAGAGATCATATAAATAAATATTATATAAATTTATTTCGAGTCAATACCGGGAGTAATACTGTTTTTAAAAAATATATAACTTATTTTTTATGAAAAAAAATCATCGACCATCGGACCCATTGGAATTATACTGCTAACGCACACAAATAAATTTGTATTTCGAACGATTTCCGCAGCAGGATTTGGTGCTGTTCTTCTCTTTCACTTTTTCTCTTCTAGTTTTTGTTTTGTTTGTTTTTTTTTTTTTTGTGGACTAGAGAATAAAATGGACAACGAATTTTGGATATGTACGTGGAATGTTAGGTCCCTTAACAGACCACATGCAGCCGAACAACTAGCGGAGGCCCTTGACTGCTGTAAGGCAGACAACCGCCATCCAAGAAATGCGATGGGACCGGCCGGGCAAAAAAAAGATGAAAAAACTGCGATATCTACTATGGCGACTGCTATACACAACAAAAGCAGCGCTTATTTGGATGTGGTTTCGTCATTGGAGGCAGGCTCCGGCAAGAGGTTTTGAGTTACAAATGTGTGAACGAGCGCCTCATGACGATCCGTATCAAGGCTAAATTTGCAATATTAGCCTTATATGCGCGCATGCTCCCACAGAGGAAAAAGATGATGACACCAAAGAAATGTTTTTTGAGCTCCTGTACAAAACATATGAGCAATGCCCTAGCTATGACATTAAAATTGTCCTAGGCGACTTTAACGCCAAGCTAGGGAGAGAAGATGTTTTTGGTGGTACAATCGGAAAACACAGCTTGCACGACACCACCTTCGATAACGGATTCAGGCTAATTGACTTTGCTGCGGGGCGAAATATTGTAATAGCTAGTACCAAGTTCCCACACCCCAACATTCACAGAGGGACATGGAGATCCCCTGATCAATCCACTGTCAACCAAATTGACACATTGCGATCGATGCAAGGCACTACTCCAGTATGATGGATGCCCGAACTTTCCGAGGGGCAAATACTGACTTGGAACACTACCTCGTTGTAGCGAAGGTACGACTTAGGATATCACGACCCACGCCAAGAAGAGGTAATACTGTGAGGAAGTTTAACGTCAGATGGCTGCAATCGCAAGAAATCTCCAGATCCTTTTCTGATCGAGTCTCAAATAACCTCCAATGGAGTCCTTTACCGCCAGCATCAAGTATTGAGAACCAGTGGCAACATTGCCAAAATGACATCAGGGAAGCCGCAACTGAAGTGCTGGGTTTTAAACGGCCACCACAACGAAACCCCTGGTTTGATGATGAGTGTCGGCAAGCACACGCAGCTAAACAAGAAGCATACAAGGCAGCGCTGCAAAGAAGGACCAGAACTACCCGTGCACTCTACGAGCAGAAGAGGAAAGAGGAACACCGCCTTCTCAGAAAGAAAAAAGGGAACATGAGAAGCGCGCGATCGAGAAAATGGAGAGCTGTTATGGCAGGAATGAAGTTCGAAAGTTTTACCTAAAGGTACAAAGAAACTGTCAAAAGTACAGAGCTCGAACTGAAGCTTGCAAAGACGATCAAGGGAACATCGTACTGGAATCGCAGTCGCCTAAAGCCATTCGTCAACAACCTGATAGGTCCATATCAGTGCGGTTTTATGCCAGGAAAGTCCACTATCACTATCACATTGCGGCAGATCTTGGAAAAAAAACTCAAGAACTTCAAATCGATACCCACCACCTTTTCATCGATTTCAAAGCGGCGTACGACAGCATTTATAGAGACGACTTATATATATATGTGCAGTTTTAACATCCCTGCCAAACTCGTCCGCCTGTGTAAAATGACGATGGAAAACGCACGTTGTTCCGTCAATGTCGGTAAAGACCACACCGACACCTTTGAAGTCCAAAAAGGATTTAGACAAGGCGATGCGATGTCTAGTGCAGAACTCTCAAACCAACACCAGAGGCAAGATCTTTCAAAAGTCCGTCCGTCGCATACGCCGACGATATTGACATAATCGGAAGAACGCAGCAGATGTCAGTAGCGCTTTTTTGAGAATTGAGACGGAAGCAGCAAAGATGGGTTTAGCAGTCAATGAGGGCGAAACCAAGTATATGCTGTCATCAAGAAGAGACACCCAACATCGACGTCTTGGACAAAACATCACCATAGACAGCTATAACTTGGAGGTAGTTAGGGCCTTTGTCTACCTGGGCTCCGCTATTAACTCAGACAACAACACCAGCGCTGAAATCAAACGAAGAATAACTCTTGCCAATCGCTGCTTCTTCGGGCTTAGAAGGCAATTGAGTAGCAAAGCCCTCTCTCGGGCAACTAAACTGTCCCTTTATAAGACCCTCATCATCCCAGTCCTGCTCTATGGTGCAGACGCATGGACGCTGTCAAAAGCGGATGAGGAAACTTTAGGCTGTTTCGAGAGAAAGATTCTCCTGGTGATTTTTGGTCCCATATGCATAAACGGAGAGTGGAGAAGAAGATACAACTTTACCGGCTGTACAGCGACACAGACCTAGCCAAAAGAGTAAAAATTCAACGTCTCAGATGGCTGAGTCATATAGAGCGGAAGGACATCTATGCACCGGCCCGGAAAATCTTCGAATCCACCCCAGACGGACGGCGCAGTAGAGGAAGACCGAGACTCAGGTGGCGCACACAAGTGGAAGAGGACCTCAACCGACTCCACGTGCGAAACTAGAGGCAGCTAGCTAGGGACCTAGCTGGGTGGAGAAGCTTGTTGGTTGAGGCCCAGGTCCATCCCGGACTGTAGCGCCACCTAAGAAGAATAAGAAGAAGAAGAAGAAGAAGAGAACAAAATGAGTCTGTTCGAATATGTTCGAACATTGCCAGTTTTAACTTATGTTCGTTCATACTCGATCGATCTTCTTATATGCTCGCAAACATTTGTTCATGAACAAAAATACAATGTGGACCATTTTACAGAAAAGGATGGCGTTTGGTGTCACACAAGCCGATCGCCCATGCAAGGAATTGTAATTTTTTTCACGAAAAAGGAAAGGTGAACAAAAAACTAAGGTATGGTGCCAATTGAATTGTTTGAAGGTTGTTTCTTTTGTGAAGTTTCTTTTAGGTTTATTTCGTTTTCTATGCAAAAAATTATGTTCGCTTGGAATTTGGAAATAAGATCATTATTCGAATGTCCAGTATGAGCTTTATACATAGGTATACAGGGTAATCGGAATAAGATGCACCAAAAAGTTAGAGAGAGTAGGTTGTGTTAAGATATGATAGAAAATCGTATTGGAAAGGGGTCTATTTCGCACTGTTTAGGCGGTAGAGGCAATTTCTAAAACAAATTACTTAAAACAGAAAAAAATTATTAAAAAAACGGTAAATTTTACAATGTAATGCTAAGAAAGCCAAAAATCTCTTCTTTGATTTTCATTTTAAACTAAGTTGTGTTAGTGAATATTTTTTAAAAAATAAATTTTCAAACTTGAAATGTTGAAAAAAAATTTCAAACAATTTTTTTTTTTCAAAATTTTATGTAATTACATAAGTATAATTTTTGTTTTCAAAATTCAATGCTCTTAGTAATTTTTTTGATAAAAACAGAAAACTGGATGTTTAAATTTATCTTAGTTTTTGAGAAATTAAAAAAAATAAAAATTAAATTTTCGAAAACTATTCACACAACTTAATTTGGATTGGATTGGGATTGGGGCTTTTTTTACAGATTGCGGATAATTCTATATGAAAAATTGGACCACATGGAGTTGAAGTCATTTTCCATTATAAAATTTTGACCCAAATTAGAAATGAAAAAGGCTAAAAAAATAAAATTGATTTTAGATATTTAATGAAAATTCACAAAAGATCTTCATTCAACATCAACATTGGCGAAAGTTAGAATTGAGGCCAGAGCCAGGTAGGTTTGCTTTTAGTGTCCATGCATTTCATTTTTTCGTGGTCGTAGAGTCGTCATCGCTCCTGATGATTGAAAACAAATAAACGCAAGCAAAAAAGTGCACATTCATATCCTGTGCGATACGAAGACGCTTCTCATCTGAACCTTTGAGCTCAGAGCACGGAAAAAAGAGAATTTTATTTGTACACCAATATATGCAAGTAAGTTTACTTGAGTTTTGAGTTCTGGTCTGAGGTACACCCAGCCCTAAGCACCAGCAGGAGGTTGTGGGAGCTAGTCGATATCACCTTTTTTTAATCTGTCTGGAACTGCGTGATTTTTTTTTTGCAATAGCAACATTTCGCTTTACCTTCTGGGAAAAGTATATCCAGGTGGCACTACGTTCCCCATTTAAGACCATTCTGAGTTTTTGTTTTTAAGAGAAACTCTAAAATAACAATTTGTTTTGTTTCTAAGGAAAAAACTTAACTTAACTTTTTAAAACGAATAAACAGCAATACAAAAAACAAACATTTTTGTTTTGATATAGGTAATAAGTCAAACTTACGAATTTCATTGAAATAGAAAGGATAATCTCCAGGAATTGAACAATTTAGTCTCGATTTGAGAAACGATGTCCATCTATTACGAAAACGGTGAGGACCACCTTTATCCCATTTACAAACTCTTGCGACACGAGAATAAACAGCCTTAAAAATGATATTGAAAATTTTAAATGTTTTAAATTTTATGTATTTGCTTACCTTTCCACAGTTTATATATTCAACTGCTGTTTCTCGGAAGAAAAAATATACAAAATCGCCTTGTGTAAACGAACTCACAAAGTTAGGGGCTGAAATTATATATGTGTGTATATATTTATTTGGAAATTACATTGAAAATGAATAAACTGTTACCATTTAAGCTTAAGCTATCGTACTGTTCAGTCTGAAGTGGTTCTCGATAGATAATAGGATCACTGCCACTGAAGTCGGCCACAGTGCCCGTGTACAGTTCATTATCTGTCAAAATAAATTACGAGTGAAACAAATATAATCTAAATGTAATTTATATAAATAAAGATGTTCTTCACATCTGCGAAAACGCATCTGCAAAAGTTTGAAAGAATATATTCTTGTAAATTTAAACTTGCATCTACAATTCCTTTACTGTTTTAGATAATTTCTTAGAAACTAATTTAAACAAGGAATTAGCCCAAGGAATAAATGTAACTCCCACTAAATCGTTAAAGAAAAGCTCATTTTTATTCAAAAACGAATCTAACGATTTTAATAAAATTTTATATCTAAACTATTTGAAGTATCTTCTAAGAAACGCTTCCTAGAGATTTGAATCAAAATCCACTTACGGAAAATATAATGAAATACAGATTTTTCAAAAACACACAATTTAAACGTTTAAACAAATTAAAAAAAACCTTATCAAAGCTTTTGCATCTGGACAAAGTCTCTTCTGATTATGGAGGCCATGGCTTTCCGCATATTTTCTGTTGGCGGTGACTGTATCTAATGTCAAACTCTTGTTGCAGCGTGTAGTTGGCGAATCTTGAAAGATGGTCCTGAGGACGTCGATTCCCTCAAAAAACGTTTGCCCGGAATTTGGTTTTTAGGCGTTTTCCGACTGGTATTGCTCCGGAGCCTGTTCAGCAGGGTGACGGTCATCCCTTCGTCATTGCGCCTTCTTCTGGCGCAATGTGGACAGCTTACCTATCGATGTGGGGATCTGCATTGTCGCTGTAGGTGTCCCAGCTGTTGCAAATCCATCATATGATTTGTAACCGAGCAGTATTCGTGTTTTGACTTTCCATGTTGACGCCTTGACATGAGCATTCTAGGGTAGCTGGTAAACTTGCTGCATGGGGTCGTCGCCAAACCTCATTTAGATTTCCTTGACCATGGCATCATAATCACGTTGTTTTTCTTCGGGGATGATATGCACCCATTCGGCAGCTTTTCTAAGCGCAAACGTAAGAGTATTGACTTGTCTTCGTTGTCCCACTTATTCGTCAACGCAGCAGCTTCAAACTGCCTCTTATAAATCGGCCATGATGTTTAACCATCAAAGGCAGAGTGCTGCATTTCCTTTTGTCATGGACCGGCGCTCGAATATTTCCCAACATTCTGCTTCTTTGAAGAATCAAATTCCTTAGCCAGTTCTTCCTAGGCTTACAATTTCTTCTTGCTTTCTGAATATTTCTATTTTGGCTTTAAAATTCTGATTTATTATTTGTCTTTTATCGAAGTGAACAGTCCGTGCATTGAATTTTGTTCTTCGAATTTCGACAAAAGCAACTTTATGAAAGTGGCATTTCATCGGCAGTGCTTATCTCGCTTTCTCGGCTTTGTTCCACAACATCGTTTAACTTTAATATTTGTTCTAGAAACAATAGAAAAAATAATTCACCGACACTGTTAAAAAAGAATCGCTATTCAAAACTTTATAACACAATCAGTTAAAATATTTCCGGAAAATTACTCTTTCAGAACTATAAGATTCACCTACACTGTTTAGACACAATATCTTTGGAAATTGTCACTTTAAAATCTGTTTGAAGCACTAACACCTATTTGGAAAATTCCAAATTTCCTCGCACTTTACTGAGTTTTACCCCACTTCTGACATTAATGTAATATTTTTACCGGGGATTTGATGTATAAAATTCAATTTCATATAACATAACTTCTTTAAAGTTCGAAATTACAATAATTCGCTTTCACAACTTATTCACAATTGAAATTAGCCTTTATTCTTCAACACTTCTTACTTTATCGTAATTAAACCACTTTTTGCTATCCCTTTCTATGTTCAGAATTCAACGCATACAAATCAACTTTGTCCCCTAGCGCCACCTATCCGTCTATTTATACAAATGGACTAACTTCTCGAAAATTCCCTTTTGGTAATTTTCCATTGGAAGGTAATTGCGACATAGTAAAATTTGCAGAACATTCAAGTACTTTCAGTTGCTGCCTTTTTTCGCCTCAAGGTCAATCGTCACATTTTGTCGCCATATCACAACATAACTATTTTCTGTACTATTTTCGGAAAGTTTTATGAATGAAACAATAAGGACAAAATTATAGCATTTTCTTCTTTCGAATTTCGTCTAGTTTCTGTTTATATGAACCCGAACAAACTGGATGTGAATGGTAAGCTCTTTCGTGTTCGCGGAAAACGTAGCAGTTTGTTACCGCCTAAAGTCCGCAATCATTTTACAAAGACACGAAGTCTCAAATAACAAAAAGACAAATATAAGATCTATTTTAGATTTTATTTCACAGCTTTGGGATAGAACTTAGATTTTCTGAGCTTTTTGTGCTTAGTTTTCATTTTGAATTTCTCAAAAAATTAAAACCTATGTGTTTGGCTTATTGAAGTCTTCTTCTTTAAAGCACAGAATCATAATTTACTTCTTAAAAATTTGTATTTTTTAGGGTTTTATGGCCAATTTTTTGAACTGGTTTTAGAGCTATCGGTCACTTCTGCTTAATAATGGATTATACCTATATATGTTGTATTCATCTTTTTATTTATAATCAACGGCGGTAAAGGGCTTTTTTGATTACCCTTTTAATAGTGGATAACGCAGAGCGAGCTTAGAACAAATGGAGGGGATTTAAAAGAAGATACCGATGCACATTGGTTTTAAGCTTTGAACATCGCAATCAATGAGATGGGTGAAAGAGTTAGACCCCGATTGCAGTGGTCGATTAATTAATCGATACTCGACTCTTTTCGATTAGCGGTCATCGATTACTGTTTTTCATACTGTGACAGTCGATTCTTCGGTTTGACAGCAGTGTTTGGATATCTTTTTTCGTGGTACGAATGTTATTATTTTGTTGAAATTGAAATTGTAAAGTAAAATAACATAAGAACTTTATGCTTAAAGGTCAAAAGTAATTACATAAAAAAAGATCATTTTGGTGAGATTAATGGAACAAAATCAGGACATCGCAAAAGGCGTCTGTGTAAAGTCCTAGGCAAAGATAAGATAAGAACAAATTTTTTTACGAGTTTCCTAAGCATATTTGGAATTTCGATTTGTCTCATTTTCAATGAATTTGAATTATAAAAAAACACAAAGTAACACTGCAAACTTCCTAACCTAAGCAAACTACGATAAACTGTCAAAATCGTTATATTCACAATATATTTATAGATTATAGATATATTCGACGCAATTGACAAATGCCGAGTCGATTGGTAGTCGATAACCCCAATCGGGGACTTAGGCAAATCATTCCACATTTGAGTTGTACTACTGAAGAATCAATCTCTGTGAATACCATCTAAAGGAATCAAATCAATAGAAGGAGCAACCTCCTCTAGTCAGTCTTACTTCTAAAAAAAAATAAACATGTTATTTTTAAATTAAAAAAACTTACCAGTAAAAACAGATGTTGAGTTGTGCTTCGGGTCATATGGACAAACTGCTTGTCCACTTTTCGTCGCCTCAAGAGAGTAATTGTTTGCATTTATGATATATGAAGTGCATTCAGGTCGAAATGAATTTGTACCGCAAACAAGTAATCTTCCCGGCGATGTCACCACTAATATTCGAATATAGTTTTGGCAAGCCTCCTGCAAAAAAGAATTTAAAAATAAAATATTTATAGGAAAGAGACGTTAAATTGTCCAGGAAAAGTGAAAATGTGTGAACCTTATATGAAATTTGAACCTGATATTGTAGGTTTTGACCATTTATTTTTTTTTTTTGAAAAAGAATTTTATTGAATACCACACATTAATATCATATTTTTTAACAGGAAACTTAATAAACGTAGAATAGCGAAAAGTTAGGCCTTATTCACTTAGTGCAAAATGTTAAATAAAATAAATAAAATAATATAATAATATAATAAAATAAAATAAATAAATAAATAAAACAAAATTTCGACTAATCGACGTTTCCTAAGTTAAACCACAAGCCTCGGATACGGACGGATTTACTGATGATGAACCCTGCAAACGAAATAAGTACAACGAATTTTGGATATGTACGTGTAATGTTAGGTCCCTTAACAATCAATTGTCCTAGGCGACTTTAACACCAAGCTAGGGAGAGAAAATGTGTTTGGTGGTACAATCGGAAAACACAGCTTGCACGACACCACCTCCGATAACGGATTCAGACTAATTGACTTTGCTGTAATAGCTATTACCAAGTCCCCACACCTAAACATTCACAAAGGGACATGGAAATCCCCTGATCAATCCACTTTTAACCAGATTGACCACATTGCGATCGATGCAAAGCACTACTCCTGCACTCCAGTATAATGAATGTCCGAACTTTCCGAGGGGAAAACATTGACTCGGACCAATACCTCGTAGTAGCCAAGGTACTGCTGAGGATATCCCGACCAACGCCAAGAAGAGGTGAGGAATTTAAACAATCGCAAGAAATCTCCAGGTCCTTTTCTGATCGAGTCTCAAATAACTTGCAAAGGAATCCTTTATTGCCAGCGTCAAGTATTGAGAACCAGTGGCAACATTGCCAAAATTCCATTAGAGAAGCCGCCACTGAAGTGCTGGGTTTTATACGGCTACCACACCGAAACCCCTGGTTTAATGAAGTGTCGGCAAGCAAACGTAGCTAAACAAGAAGCATACAAAGCGGCGCTGCAAAGAAGGACCAGAACTGCCCGTGCGCTCTACGAGCAGAAGAGGAAATAAGAACACCAGCTTCTCAGAAAGAAAAAAAGGGACCATGAGAAGCGCGCGATCGAGGAAATGTAGAGCTTCAAAAGTTCTACCAAAAGGTAAAAAGAAACTGTCCAAGCTACAGAGCTCGAAATGAAGCTTGTAAAGACGAACAAGGGAACCATTTTTGTTCCCGTATGCTTTATCGGAGAGTGGAGAAGAGGATACAACGACCAACCGACTGTAAAGCGACACAGACCTAAGCAAAAGAGTAAAAATTCAACACTTCAGATGGCTGGGCCGTATAGAGCGGATGGACATCAATGCACACCAGAGGGACGGCACAGTAGAGGAAGACCGAGACTCAGGTGGCGCACACAAGTGGAAGAGGACCTCAACCGACTCCACGTGCGAAACTAGAGGCAGCTAGCTAGGGACCGAGCTGGTTGGAGAAGCTTGTTGGTAGAGGCCCAGGTCCACCCGGACTGTAGCGCCACCTAAGTTAAGGTAATGTACACAATAATATGGAGCAACATTAAATTTGCGCTTATTTTGCATTTCAGTACACCGAATGGTCAAATGGAATACAATCAAATAGGGATGGGGTAAAATATTACTGCATCGCCTCCTCCCTAATCGTAAAAGACGAATAAAATAATAAATAAATAGGTATTGTAGTTAAGTCAGGGACAGTCATTGCTTCTTAGTATTTTAGTTTTATCAGAACGTGAAATAAGTCACCAATTTTCACATTTCTTACATTTTGCAAAGAGCAAAGAGGGTGTTGGTTGGAGAGTGGTTCTGGTTGTGCAGAGATAGTGTTAGGGGCGATAAAATTTATCAGTCTGAGCGTACTCTTTGAGGGTAGAAAATTATTTTAGCTTTAATACGAAGAAAAGGCGGAGATCGAAATAGTTTGGAAAGGGCATAAGGGGCCTCAGTGCAATCAACAAGGTTCTGCTGAGTTACTTTTACATTAGCTTAGATTTAAAATATGGGAGCTCATAAAACTAAAGTATTTTGCTTCTGCTGCGAGGTTTCAGTAGGATTTGAGGAATTTAAGAGTGAGGAAAGAGAGTCAGGATTGATGTTGAAAGACATTCGTTGATTAGCATGTCTCGGTGTAATTGGGTTTTAGTAAAGACAATCTTGACCTAGGTTTGGGGTATAGTTTGGGGTTTGGCTGGGGCTTAGGTTGGGGCTTAGTTTGGGATATTAGTTGGTACTTTGGTTGGGATCTATCTTGAGACTTGGGTTTTGCTTCTGGTTGAAGTATTGGATGGGGAACGGGTTGCAAGGAATAATGAAGTTGGTTTGGAATTATAAATGGCGTGTGTAATCTGGCATTATGTGGGTTTTGTAGGACTATTTAGGCATAGAACATTGTTCAGAGGGTTTGGGAATGGGATGACTAATCTAAGATTAGAGCTATTTTTATTATTATCCGATTTTAAAATTAACATCTTTCCAATTTTATTTTGATGGTATTAACAAACGGGTTTGTGAACAGCCATTCATAGGTCTAGGGAATGCTAATCCGAAATGAAGTTGTGTTCAGAGTAGAGATCTTCTGGATATTTGATATGTTGATGGTGGAAAAAAGTGGATATCCAGACGGCGTCAGCTTCTTTGGGTGCGTTCTTTAGCGTAAAGATGGAAATGTTATTGTTGCTTAGTTTTTGTATATTTGCGTTTCGAGAGACCATGAGGAACCAAAACGCTTTGTTGTGGTGGCAGGGGGAGGAGAAATCAAAGTTACGTTATTTGAAGGTTCAAATACGGCCGCAGTAGAAAGGGCAGGAACTAAGAGAGCTCTTGTTGTTATTTGGGAGGAATCCAGTATTGAGGGGGGTTATTCTGGAGTTGATCGGGGATGCTGTTGATTTTTCGTGACGCTTTTTTCATTTCTTCAGAAATTTCACCAAAGTTGTGGCGAGTTTCCAAAAGTTTGCCACTGATAGCATTGAATCGTGTCAACTGTTTCCTCGAGTATCGCAAGTGGTTGACAAGGCCGGGTAGGACACCTTTGGAAAAACTCTGTAGGTATTTATCAAGGTCAGAGCGTACGATGGATAAATATTCGTTTACCGCTTTAACAGAGTCAACAATGAGAAGATTTCCAGACAATCAATTAAGTTCAGACTTGAGTGATCGACTTAAATCGCTCTTCTTACTTACTTAAAGTCTTCACAAAAAGACTTAAGAGATTCATAGTTTCTTGAAGCTTGACTTTCAACCAACTTGAAATTGCCATTGTTCGTATTTTGCAATATTTGGGTGGCTGAATTAAATTTGTCGCATTCTTCAAAACTTCATCGAATTTGGCAATCTCTTGCATACCTTTTTTGTGGTATATCTTCAAATCGGATGACATTTAAATTGTTCAACAGGGAGATCTGCTTGCATTCATCACAAATGAATGTAAAGTTGCGCACCGACCGACACAAAGGGGATGGACAGATTTTCCACATAATCCACTACACACAATCAATTTTGCAGCGCTTTCAGTAACAGCGCATTCCAAATTATTGCACTTTTCCATTGTTGCAATTTGTTTACTTATTTTTCAATTTGTGACAAAATAAATGTAGATTATGTTGTGCCACGGAAACGAATGGCACGGTTTGTTTGTTTTTGTTATTTTATTTCAGACAAAGAACCGAATGAGAGGTTGGGAAATTAATCCAAAAAAAGGGACGATTAATTGATTTAATTTATTGAAAAAAGGTAAAAAAAAGGAGCAGGGCGAAAACAGGTTCGATCGGTTTGAAAGACAAAAGGTCGCACTTAAGGGACTTACATTCAATAATTTACTTTACTTTACTTTCTGATCGATTAGCAGAAATCTTGCACGAGCCCCTCAGAAAGAGGACGTACGGCGGATGAGCCCAACCAATTGGACCAACGGTGGCATCAACAGTCAACGAACAGATGCCCTAATGAGCTACATTGACGTATTTGAAGATAAGGTCATTGGGACAATTCAATGCAAGTCATGGCATTGAAATAGAGATGGTGGCGGATGAACCCTTAATGGGCCAACGGCAGCGCTCATATCCCCGAAGTGGGTTAATGACTCCGGATTCTCCGATTTCTTTTGTCCAAGGAATCCAAAAAAGGACCTGGCCGTCCAGGTTGGGGGTTGTGCCTGGGGTTAGCAACCCTGCCATGGAAAAAAAGAAATTAGCGAAGCGACCAATAGCCTCGGAAAAGGACGGACCTTCAGATCTGCACGTGGAATGTTAGAACACTTAACAGACCACGTGCAGCCGCAAACAATTAGCGGAGGCTCTAGACTGCTACAGAGCAGGAATTACTGCCATCCAGGAATTGCGATGGGATGGGCCGGGCAAAAGAAGGAGGATGAAAAGCTGTGACGTGTACTACGGTGATTGTGCAAGAAGACCACGGCGTTTACTTGGGCTTTCGACACGTAAGTGAGCGACTTGTGACAATTTGTATCAAGGCCAAATTCGCCAACATAAGCCTAATATGAGCTCATGCCCCACAGAGGACAAAGATGACGCCACCAAGGATGATTCTACGAGCTCCTCGACAAAACCTATGAGGAATGGCCTAAATACAAGGTTGAGATCGTACTTGGCGATTTTGACGCCAAAATAGGTAAAGAGGAAATCTTTTGTAGGACTGTCGGAAAACATAGCCTACACGACACAACGTCTGAAAATCTGAAAACGGACTTAGGCTAATTGACTTCGCAGCGGCACATAACGTCACCATTGCAAGCACACGGTTTCCTCATCTCGATATACACAAAGGGACTTGGCGACACCCAGATCAAAGAACCGTCAACCAGATTGATCACGTTGCGATCGATGCAAGACACGCCTCCAGTATCTTGGATGTTCGCACCTTCCGAGCAGCTAACATCGATACGGATCACTACCTTGTTGCAGTAAAGGTAAGAATACGAATAACCCGAACACCACAACAACGGAGTAATATTGTGAGGAAGTATGACGTCAGAAAGCTGCAATCGCAAGAAACAGCCAGAACCTATGCCGATCGAATATCCCGTAACCTCGCAAGAAATCCAGTACCGCCAGCATCAAGTGCCGAAGACCAGTGGCAACACTGCCAACAAACCATCAGAGATGCCGCAACTGATGTGCTAACTTTCACCAGACCACCACCACGAAACCTCTGGTTTGATGACGAATGCAGGCAGGCCCATGCAGCCAAACAAGAGGCATATAAAGCGGCGATGCAAAGAAAGACGCGCTGCTCGCGAGCTCTACGAGCAGAAAACACGGGAAGAGCACCGGTTTCTCCAAAAGAAACAGAGAGAGCATGAGACGAGCGCGATCGAAGATATTTAGAGTTGCTACTCCAGGAACAACGTCCGGAAATTTTACCATTAGGTACAAAGAACGTGCCAAGGAAAATAAATCCGCACAGAAGCCTGTAGAGATAGGAATGGAAACCTCGTAGTAGTCACAGTTGGTGCTGAGTACATGGAAGGACCATTTCTGCAGACTGTTAAACGGCGATGAAGACCAAAATCCCGCTGTCAGGCAGAATGAACCATTCAACATGGAAAATGACAGACAAAACTTCCGTCCACCTGACCAAAATGAAATAAGGATAGCAACATATAAAATAAAAAACAACAAAGCTGCTGGACCCGACGGACTACCCTGACCTGGTGGAGTGCATAAACCAACTCATCTCTAATGTTTGGTCAGAAGAAACTATGCCTGATGAATGGAACCTCAGCATCGTTTACCCGAAAGGAAGAGAAGAGACCCTCTAAACTGTGCCAACTATAGAGGAATTAGTCTCCTGAATATCGCCTACAAGATCCTCTCTGCCGTACTATGTGAACGCCTGAAACCTTTCGACAGCAACCTGATTGGGACCTATCAGTGTGGTTTCAGACCAGGAAAGTCCACAATCGATCAAATGTTCATGCTACGGCAGATCCTGGAAACTACCCAAGAATTCCAAATCGATACCCACCACCTCTTTATCGAGTTTAAGGCCGCGTACGATAGCATTTATAGAGACGAGATATACAGAGCCATGCCAGGTTTTGGCATCCCCACAAAACTCGTCCGACTGTGCAGGATGACGATTGAGAACTCTCGCTGCTCCGTCAAGGTTGGTACTGACCTCACAGAAGCTTTTGACGTCCAAAAAGGATTCCGACAAAGTGACGCGCTATCGTGCGATTTCTTCAACTTAATACTTGCAAAAATTATAAGAAACTCGCAAGTCAATTGTAGTGGGACAATTTTTTTCAATGTCTGTGCTGACATCATTGGCAGAACTCGGCGAAGCTAAAGCGGCTAAGATGGGACTAGCAGTCAATGAGGCCAAAACGAAGTACCTACTGTCCACAAAAAGGGACACACAACACCGGCGGATCTGACAACAACATCTCGTCAGAAATAAAGCGAAGAATTACTCTTACCAATCGCTGTTTCTATGGGCTAGGAAGGCAATTGAGTAGCATAGCCCTATCTCGAAAGACAAAGGAGACTCTGTATAAGACCCTAATCATCCCAGTCCTGCTCTATGGCGCCGAAGCATAGACTCTATCTAAAGCGGATGAAGATATCCTTAGTCGTTTCGATCGTAAGATTCTTCGGAGGATTTTTGGCCCTATCTGCGTTAACGGGCAGACGTTTAAGATGGCTAGGTCATGTAGAGCGAATGGAGAACAATGTTCTGGCTCGCAGGATCTTCGATTCCATCCCAGAGGGTAGACGCATGCAAGGAAGACCTCGCCTTAGGTGACGCGCACAAGTGGAGGACAACCTCAACTTGGAGTGCGAAACTGTAGGCAGCAGCGAAAGACCGAGCTGGATGGAGAGGCATGTTGGTTGAGGCTCAGGTTCGTCCCGAACTGTAGCGCCCCTTAAGTAAGTAAGTAGGCTTGATTTTATTTTTTGTTTGATCGTTCCTTTATGTTGTGAAATTAATATTACAATTGGCGGGGTTAATCTAGGGCAAATTCACTTTTGTAAGGCTCTTCAAAAGATTCCTCAGATGATTTTTGTAGATAGCGGCTCATGTGGACTTAACAAGATGTCAACAATTTCATCCAAATAGCAATTTGTTCAGAGTTGAGGTCAACAATCTCCTCTATTGCTGGTGATACTTCCAGAGCAACTTGATTAGCTAAAGACAAATTTCTTAGTTGGAATATATTTTCACTAACCTGGTCCTTCAATATTTTTATCAGGATATTGTTCCATTTTTTTTAACATTGGAAGTAACTATGTTCCAACGTGTTACAGTCCATAATAATAAATAATAATTTTACTTACAATGAATGACAAAATACACACAACCACAAATACAGAAGAATTAAGGTAAATCAGTAAACATATATGAACACGGATAATCGAGTAAACCCGGATAATCGATTTCGAATCAAATATTTTTTGATCGAATGGTGCGACCGTTTTTGATCATATTCATTAATTGCGAGTAAACAAATTCACTTTCTGCTTTGACCACCTTAATAACCGGATATCAATATCATAGAAAATATATGAAGCTAGCTTACACGTAAGGTAAAAGAAAGAAGAAGAGAACTTGATGACAGGGGAAGACATCTGCTAAGTTTTTTTGCCATTATTTTCAACGTGGTATATAGACTTTTTTATTAAAACCTTCATTTCGACAAGCCTGGCCACATACTTAACCTCTTTCCAGCTTAATGATTAAAATTTGTATTTTATTGAATAAATTTATTGACAAGGTACTCACTGTCAACTGAAGAGTCTTAAAAGAGCAACCGAGACGAAACGCCAATTTCTTACAAGACTAAATGGTAAGAAGCTATTTTGAATCAACATTCTTTTTTTACTTCTATCTTTTAACGGTAAAAATTTCAGTTGATTTTCTCTGAATACCAGGTTCTATGCTAATGACTCCCTCGAGTGTGACTGAAATCTATGAAACAAATTCCTATCTATCTGAATAGCATAAATTATAATCGCCTTTCAATATAAGTAAAAGAAAAAATCAACTAGTTTTGTAGTTCTAACAAAATAAGATATTTTGTTGTTTTTGTTGTTAATCGTACCTCATCCTTTCCTTTCATAACGCACATCTTTACGTCATTTTCGGGCGATGACCATAGAAGTCGTTGCTGTTCCGTCAAATCGTGCAAGCTCAGATTATAGACGACATTCCTAAAAAAGAAAAAAAGTGTATATCACATAACTTTTAACAATTTTCTATCACTTTAATTGTTAAGATTTGTTCTAGTAATAACAGATTTTTACATAACATTGTTACGGCCATATTTTCAGAAATATAAAAACTTTATTAGTATTTAATTACTAAGTTTTTATAAAAAAGAAAAAACAAATAACATAATAATATATGGTAATGTAACAGTATAATAACATAATATATAATATAATTTAATATTTTTTTTTTAAGAATTGGGCATCACTAGTGAAATTTCAATTTGATATTTCTGTCAAATGTTTTTTTTAGCAATGTTCTTGCTAAATGTATTTAAATGTACTTCCGAAATTCGAAACGCAATTTCTGAATTTTATTTTCTTAGATACATTTGTTCGAAAATCGGAAATTTCGCCCTTGGTAATTCTATTTTTGTTGCTATTTACTTTCGAAACTCGGATATTTCATTCTATAGCTAATTACATTACATCTTTTCGACACTCGCCTGTTTCGCCAATGGAATTCGTCTAGCAGGTTGCCGGATCTGATCCGTTGTCTATGCGGTGCTGTACTAGGTGTGTTCGACCATAGTCTCCATCCTATGATGCAAACATAATTTAGAATAGCAAGCTCGCAAATGAGTTTAACTTGCATTTGAAGGTCTAAAATAACGTCATGTGCCTTCATGAAATCCACTCCTATGATGCATTTTTCCGCATGTCGGCTACCAAAAATACATGTGAGAAAGTCCACCATGTCATCAACCCTGTACCTCCCAGTATACTGTTGCTAATTCTCCCGTAACTGTCTACAGACTGTAGCATCTGGTTTTACGTAGACAGGACGTCTGAGCAAGGTCTCTTCTGAGCCTAGGGGCGTGGCATCAGTGTAGATAATGGCCACACATTTTCTGTTGTGTTTAGTTTGCCAAACTTACATAATGGTCCTGGAAGCGTCGATCCCATGAACCCCATGAAAAGTGGGTAGCTTACTTATCTAGTTGGGCATATGCATTGTCGCTGTAGGTGTCCAAGCTTGTTGACACAAGCATCTTAGTGAAGCCTGATGCGATGGCTACCTAAGCTTGGTCTGCTGCTTCTATTGTCAGGGCAAACGCTAGACCCTCAGCGAGCGTTTTCTTAACTGCCATTCTTACATCAATTCGTATAATTCCATCCGCAATGGTATAAGTAAACGCATCGGTTGTCGTTTATGATTTCCATGCTTAGATTGAGATAAGAAAAATTCGCCAAGCGCTCGATGTCAGCTTGCAACCGTTGTAGCTCTGCACCTTTTGTCTGGAGCCTTCGACGCAACTGGATTCGGTAAACTTGCTTCATGTGATCGCCAAACCTTATCTTTATTGCCTTGACCATTGCATCATAATCGCGATGTTCGTCTTAAAGAATGCAGCGATTCGACAGTTATTCCTCTGAGCGCAAGCGTCAGAGCAATAGACTTATCTTTATTGTCCCAGTTATTCGTTAACGCGCATGATCAAGGTCAAACGACCACCGAAGACAGAGGGGTTGCATTTCCTTTCATCGTAGGCCGGCACTCGAATATTCCCGAATCTTTTGTTTCTTGAAAGAATCAAATTCCTTAACCAGATGTTCATACTGTTGCTCTAGACTTTCTACCTGTTTTCCGATTTTTTCTTCCGACTTTTCTATGTTGCCTTCAAATTTCCTATTTACTGTTTAAAGTCTTTTGTCGAAGAGAACATTCTGTGCATCGAGCTTGTTTTCAAGAGCATCCCTGCGTTCGATTAGTTGTTTCGGGAGATTTTTTTAGGAATTATCTTGCTCATTTTTTTGTTCGTGGAATTTACTTTCGAGAACGTACTTCTGTTTTCTAATTTCAACAGAAGCAACTTTATGAAAGTTTGTATTTCATCGGCGGTGGGTGCTCTATGAATAGGGTAAGCACTGGACGGCTTCCACCAGGCAATGCACAGTGTTGTAACTATCTCGTACGCGTCAATTGTGCTTATTTTACCTTCCCGCGGTAACCACAGGGTATTGGTCTGTCCATCCGGACATTCTTGCTAAACTTATAAGGACGAGTATTAAACATAGAAAAAATAGCAACACTATAATGCTCTGATCGATTCGCAGAAGTCTTGCACGTGCCCCTCAGAAAGAGGACGTACGGCGGATGAGCCCAACCAATTGCATCAACGGGGGCATCAACAGTCAACGAACAGATGCCCTAATGAGCTACTTCGACGTATTTGGATATAAGGTCATTGGGACAATTCAATGCAAGTCAGGGCATTGAAATAGAGATGGTGGCGGATGAGCTCTTAATGGGCCAACGGAGCGCTCATATCACCGAAGCGGGTTACTTACTCCGGATTCTCCGGTTTCTTTTGTCCAAGGAACCCAACAAAGGACCTGGCCTTCCAGGTTGGGGGTCGTGCGTGGGGTTAACAACCCTACCACGGAAAAAAGAAAAAGTTGCGAAGCGACCAATAGCTTCAGAAAAGGACGGATTTACTGTTGACGACCTGGAAAAACGAATCAAGGACAACGACCTTCGGATCTGCACGTGGCATGTTAGAACTCTTAACAGATCACATGCATCCAAACAACTAGCGGAGGCCCTAGACTGCTACAGAGCAGAAATTACTGCCATCCAGGAATTGCGATGGGATGGGCCGGGCAAAAGAAGGAGGATGAAAAGCTGTGACGGTGATTGTGGAAGAAGACCACAGCGTTTATTTTGGTGCGGATTCGTCATAAGCGGTAGACTTAGGCAAGAAGTCTTGGACTTTCGACACGTAATGAGCGACATGTGACAATCCGCAACAAGGCTTAATTCGCCAACATTATCCTAATATGCGCTCATCCCCCACAGAGGACAAAGATGGCGCAACCAAGGATGACTCTACAAGCTCCTCCACAACATATATGAGCGATGCCCTAAATACGACGTTGAGATGGTAAAATAAATCTTAGGTAGGATTGTCGGAAAACAAAAAAGCCTACACGTAACAACGTCTGGAAAGGGACTTAGGATAATTGATTTCGCAGCGGCACACAACGTCACCGGGAAGAACCCAGGCTTCTCCAAAAGTAAAGAGAGAGCATGAGAAGCGCGCTGTCAAAGATATTGAGAGATGCTACTCCAGGAACAACGTGCGGAAGTTTTACAAACAGGTAAAAAGAACGTGCCAAGGGAAAAAAACCGGCACAGAAGCCTGTAGACAGGAAACCTCGTAGTAGAGTCAGTAAATGGAAGGCCTATTAACGGACTGTTAAACGGAGATGAAGACCAAAATCCCCAGAATGAAATATTCAACATGAACGATGACAGACAAAACTTCCTTCCACCTGACCAAAATGAAGTGAGGATAGCAATATCTTAACTAAAAAAACAACAAAGCTGCTGGACCCGACGAACTACTCGCCGAACTTTTTAAGGCGGCCGGAGATAAATTGATGGAGTGCATACACCAACTCATCTCGGAAGTTTGGTCAGAAGAAAGTATGCCCGATGAATAGAACTTCAGCATCGTTTGCCCTATCCACAAGAAAGGAGATCCTCTAAACTGTGCCAACTATAGAGGAATACGTCTCCTGAATATCGCCTACAAGATCCTCTCTGCCCTACCATGTGAACGCCTGAAACCTTTCTATCAGTGTGGTCCACAATCGATCAAATGTTCACGCTACGGCAGATCCTGATAACTACCCAAGAATTCCAAAATCGACACCCATCACCTCCTTACCGATTTTAAGGCCGCGTACAATAACATTTATAGGATCGAGCTTTACAGAGCCATGTCTGGTTTTGGCATCCCCACAAAACTCGTCCGACTGTGTAGGATGACGATGGAGAACTCTCGATGCTCCGTCAAGGTTGGTACTGACCTCACAGAAACTTTTAAAGTCAAAAAAGGATTCCGGCAATTTATTACTTGGAAAAATTATAAGTAACGCGCAAGTTAATTGTAGTGGGACAATTTTTTTCAAGTCTGTGCAATTACTAGCATACGCTGACGACAAAGACATCAGAGGTCAAAACGAAGTACCTGCTGTCCACAAAAACGGACACTAACACTGTTTTAGAAAACTTTGATGTAGAATTTCCAATTCCAAATTTCTAACACCAGTTAACTATTTAAGCCTGGGGTTCGTTGAATTAAACCCAATTTCATTTTTAAAACTACACAACGAATATTTTTATTTATCAGACACAACTTCGTTAAGTTCAGATTACAATAATTTCACCTCACCAATCTTTGACCTGCCCAACATTGTTCTCCAAAAAATATGGACCGATGACACCGCCAGCCCAAAACCAACACCAAACAGTGACTTCAACGGAATGCATTGGACGCTCTTGGATCTCATGATGATTGGTATCGTCCCAAATTCCACAATTTTGTTTGTTCACGTACCCATTCATCCAGAATCAGGGCATCAGGGCGCTGAAGATGAAAATTAGGGTCAGTTGCCAACTGCTCCAGAGCTCATTCAGCGAACACACGTCCTTGCCTAGTCTCAGTGCTTAGATTTTCTGTATCTATATACCTAAGAAGTTTTTTCCGTCTTATTTGGCTAGAATTTAGAACTGTCTCAAAAACATATACCCCTCTCGAACACCGAAACATGTTTCAGGTCTTTCGTTGTTATATCGCTTCTTTTATAAAAATGGTCATTCGAGGTAGCTGACTACGTTAGACGTGTCGGGTAGGTCTTTACCGATCCTGACGTAACCGCGTGAGTCATTTTGCATAGACAGTATTGAAGAATTCGGCTCCGGCGGCTATATTGCTTTTAAGGTAAGATATGACTAGCTATAATTCGACCAGATGGAGGGGCAGAACCGATGTACAGATGTGATTTTGTATATTCTCAGCTTTGAATACGATTCAACTACGACATTCCTTTGAGTGTTTTGCAAGCATCGAGTTCTCCAGCTTTGACAGTTTTTTTTTACTTTTGTAAAATTTTCGAATTTTATACATTCAGTAGCAGACCTCTAACCTCATAACTAACTCCCCACCAAATTCCTCTTATTCCTGGGGACCGTAATGGGTCCTTGAGATCCGAGTGAGATGATTTGCCGAATCATCGCCTCCTCGCTCAACCTAACCCAACCCCCTTAATTCCTTAATCGCGTTCTTCTCCCTTTATTTCCTTCCTTTATCCTTGTCTGCTGGTAAGTAGGTACTTGGCGGCACTCGTTGTCAAACGATGGAGGTCATTAGACTCGATCGGAAAAGGACTTAGCGATTTTTTGCGAATGCAACAATCTGACGTCGAAATTCCTCACAGTATCACAGAACAACCGTTAGTTGTTCGGCTGAACGTGTTCAGTTAAGGAACACAACATTCCACGTACATATGCGAAGTTCGTTGTCCTTATTTAGTTTACAGGGTCCGTCATCAGTGAATCTGATCATTTTTTCACCATTCACGATGGAAGGCCTAGCTTTTAGCTTAAACCACATAACAGAATAAACTTAACTTAAGCAATGTACTGCTTGATTTTTTTCAATGACTCCTCAGAGGGTACTTTTGTCACATGAACTCGAAGGATATGTAAGCTAACTTGAAAACACTATTGTTTCAGGGTTCTTTCCAAACATTGTTTTTCACGAACATCATTGCTGCTCTATATATTTCATAAAATATTTTTGATCGAGCTGAGGTGATGGGAGAAAAAGTTAGTTTATTTGAACTGTCTGATATTGGCATACATTTTGCCAGTTCTGCATTTGTTTCCAATATTGTCTTTCTAAGACGTTGGCTTCTCAAATAGATGTCTAAAAGATGGTTTATCTGCATGTATGTTAAAATAGGAATCGAAAAATTCCACCGTTTAACCCGGTGTAAACATTGGTTGTTTCACCGTTTAGCCCGGTGTTGGCATTGGTTCTGTCGTTACCAATAAATGCAGTTTTCTAAAAAATTTGAAACAATTTCCGTTTTTTCTCGTTGAATTTTGGGTTTTTTTTTTGCAACACTAAAATGCTGACCGTTGGAATTGAAAACATGGAATAGATTTGCGTGATTATTTTCATAGTTGTGAGTGTTATGCTCTTCGTCAAGGAGTTTTCTTCTTTGGAGAAGAAAAGGTGGCGACAGACTAATTCGTTGAATGGGGTCGAAACGAAGTTGCAGTTGATCCCGATTTTTAAAAGAACGTTTTGTTTAGCGATGAAGCTCACTTTTTGTTCAATAGACTACGTGAATAATTAAAACTGCCGCACTTGGAGTATATATACTTCTCACACATTGTTGAGACGCCATCGTTACATCCAGAAAAACTGACAGCTTGGACTGATGGAATCATCGGTCTTTACTCCTTTAATAAAGATGCCGGCCAGAGGGTTACGTTAACGTTTGTGAGCACATAATTTCACGTTTTAGACCTGTTAGCTGGTCTCCAATATCATGCGATTTAACACCTATTTTCTATGGGGTATGTGAAGTCGCTTGTCTACACCGATAAGCCAGAAACGATTGACGACTTAGAAACAAATATTGCCGATACACGACCCCAAATGCTGCAGAGTGACAGATACAGAAATCAAATTCAAATAAAAGTGGCTAAGAATTATCTTTCAAATAAAGCTAATTTTATAGAAGTTAATACATTTATCTGTGTTTTATTTCATTATTTAGTTTTATACCCCTAAAAAAACAGTTCCATTTTGCTGTTCAGGCAAATTTTTTGACTTACAGATCATTTTCTATGAAAAATGTACTAAGGTTAATAAAAACGATACAAAATTAATTGCAACAACAAAAACTATTGCTAGTTGTTTGTTGTTGTTTTTTGTGGAGTTTTTGTTGAATTAAATTCAATAAAAGGGTTTTGTGTCCTTTACTCCAAAAAGTGTGCGTTTCGTTATTAAAAATGTTACTATTGCCTCTTATCGATTATGCTAATGTCGTTTATTGTAGGCCCGATTCACTTTCTCAACATAAATTGCTTGTGGCTTTCAATGACATGATTAGATACGTTTATGGTCTCCGAGGAAATGAACACATCTCACATTAACATAAATTGGTCCTTGGGTGCTCAATACAGCAGTTTTTAGATGCAAGATGCTGTATATTTTTGCATAACATTTTACAAAATAGAACACCAATATACATTTATCAAAAATTACAATGTGCCCAATCTGTTAGAACTAACAACCTAATAGTACCAGCGTTCAACTACTTGAATTCCTCACGGCTCTTCCAAATTATGGAACTCTCTTCCAGTTACATTAAAACGAATAATTGGAATCACAAACTTTAGGAATGCTATCACTTCTCACGTTTGCTAGAATTAAATCTTAACTGAAATAATTTTAAGTTACATTAAGTTCATTTTAAACAGGTTAATTAAACTAAATAACTGACTGAGCTGCTTAAATCTAAAGTAAATAAGTAAAACGTGACACATAAGTTTATCTTACCTTGCACCCACAAGCAAACTGTTTCCATCTTTTGTCACAAGTTTGAAGTGATCCAAAATAGTGTCATTTCCGAGGAATTTAAGGATATCTTCAGGACCTTTAAGATATATAAAATATAAATATAGAGTGACATATAAAACATAAAAGAATGTATGTAACCTCAATTAGTTGTATTTTAATATTTTAGAATAATTATTATTAAGATAAATTAATTTTTTAAACATAAATATTTTGTGTATAATTTAAATCTACATGTCTGAATCTTTTTTTATAATTAAGAGGGATTATCTATACAAAATATTCCAAACACAGTTCTAACGAAATCCTGGGTAAATAAAGTCTAAGCTAAAATATAAATAAATCCTTCGAGTTTCATTTTAACCTGGGCATGACGTTAGGAAATGATAGACGGCAAAATTTTTGACCTTACTTATGTTTTTCATCAATAACTTTTTTTTCTTGTATTCTCTTGGGTGCGGTATGACACTGAACGGCATCAAACAGGTGATGCACAGTGCTGCAACTATCTCGTACACATCAATTGTGCTTATTTTACCTTCCCGCGGTAACAAAGGGTATTGGTCTGTCCATCCGGACCTCGCTGCTAAACGTATACGCGAGTGTTGAACACAGAAAAAATAGCAAAAAATGCTCTGCTTTAATGACTGTTCTGATCGATTCGCAGAAGTCTGCACGAGCCCCTCAGAAAGAGGACGTACGGCGGATAAGCCCAACCAATTGCATCAACGGTGGCATCAACAGTCAACGAACAGATGCCCTAATGAGCTACTTCGAGGTTTTTTGAAGATAAGGTCATTCGGACAATTCAATGCAAGTCAGGGCATTGAAACAGAGATTGTGCCCGATGAGCCCTTAATGGGCCAACGGCAACACCCAGATCAAAAAACTGTCAACCAGATTGACCACGTTTATAATATTTTAACTATGTGTCTGTAAGAATGCAATATGACGTTGCACAACACTAGTTAGAAGAATTAGAAAGATAGGAAACATTTTTTTCTGCGCAGAAGATCGAAAATTAGGTGACTATTTTCTCAATTAAAACTCACGGACGACTCTAGCTTGCACTAGGAGTTAGAAAAATACTTCTCAACCTGAGTATCGAACTGTCAAGCTCCGGGTCAGAAGCAAACATCTTATCCACTGCACCAATAACGCCCGCGTTGCGATCGATGAAAGGCAAGCCTCCAGTATCTTGGATGTTCGCACCTTGCGAGGAGCTATGATCAATTGTTACAGCAAAGGTAAGAATGCGAATAAACCAAACACCACAATAACGGAGTAATACTGTGAGGAAGAATGACGTCGGAAAGCTGCAATCGGAAGAAACCGCAGAACCTATGCCGATCGAATATTCCGTAACCTCTCAAGAAATCCAGTACCGCCAGCATCAAGTGCCGAAGACCAGTGGCGACACTGCCAACAAGCCATTAGAGATGTCGCAACTGATGTGCTAACTTTTACCAGACCACCACCACGAAACCTCTGGTTCGATGACGAATGCAGGCAGGCCCATGCAGCCAAACAAGAGGCATATAAAGCGGCGCTGCAAAGAAAGGCGAGAGCTGCTCGCGAGCTCTATGAACAGAAAAGACGAAGAGAACACCGGCTTCTCCAAAAGAAAAAGAAAGAGCATGAGAAACGCGCGATCGAAGATATTGAGAGATGCTACTCCAGGAACAATGTGCAGAAGTTTTACCAACTGGTAAAAAGAACGTGCCAAGAAAAAAAACCCGAACAGAAGCCTGTAGAGATAGGAATGGAAACCTCGTAGTAGAGTCACAGTCGGTGCTAAGTACACGGAAGGAACATTTCTGCAGACTGTTAAGCGGCGATGATGATCAAAATCCCGCTGTCAGGCTGAATGAACCAAAATGAAGTGAGGATAGCAATATCTAAACTAAAAAACAACAAAGCTGCTGGACCCGACGGACTAACCGGACCCTCTAAGCTGCGCCTACTATAGAGGAATAAGTCTCCTGAATATCGCCTACAAGACCCTCTCTGCCGTACTATGTGAACGCCTGAAACCTTTCATCAGCAACCTGATTGGCACCTATCAGTGTGGTTTCACCAGGAACGTCCATAATCTATCAAATGTTCACGCTATGGCAGATCCTGGACACTACCCATGAATTCCAAATCGATACCCACCAGCTCTTTATTGATTTTAAGGCCGCGTACGATAGAATTTATAGAGACGAGCTATACAGACCAGAGTCTGGTCTTGGCATCCCCACAAAACTCGTCCGACGATGACGATGGAGAACTCTCGATGCTCCGTCAAGGTTGGTATTGATCTCACAGAAGCTTTTGAACGTCAAAAAAGTTTTCCAACAAGGTGGTGCGCTATCGTGCGATTTGTTCAACTTAATACTTGAAATACGTCGGATTGAAGAAAATATTACAATAGACAGCTACAACTTTGAGGTAGTTGGGACTTTGTTTACCTCGGATCCGCTATAACATCTGACAACAAAATCTCGACAGAAATAAAGCGAAGAATTACTCTTCCCAATCGCTGTTTCTATGGGCTAGGAAGGCAATTAAGTAGCAAAGCCCTCTCTCAAAAGACAGAGGAGAATCTGTATAAGACCTTAATCATCCCAGTCCTGCGCTATGGCGCCGTGGCATGGACTCTATCTAAAGCGGATGAAGATATCCTTAGTCGTTTCGAGCGTAAGATTCTTCGGAAGGTTTTTGGCCCTATCTGCGTAAACGGGCTTTGGAGGAGAAGGTTCAACCAAGAACTATACGAGCTGTCCAACGACATTGACAGGTCAAAAAAATACGCATATCACGCTTAAGATTGGCTAGGTCATGTAGAGCGAATGGACAACAATGCCCGGCTCGCATTCCATCCCAGAGACGCAGTCAAGGAAGAACTCGCCTTAGGTGGCGCGCTCAAGTGGAGGACGACCTCAGCCAATTTGGAGTGCGTAACTGGAGGCAGCTAGCCAAAGACCGAGCTGGCTGGAGAGGCATGTTGGTTGAGGCCCAGGTTCATCCCGAACTGTAGCGCCCCCTAAGTAAGTAAGTAACTTTTTTTCTTGAAGTCTTAAGGTAACACTACATTAGAATTTCTTCAGTTATACACAAATTATGATGAAATTTCACAGTCACCGACCATCTTCAATTCTTTTTCAGTGCGTCCCATTCTTGTTTTTTCGTTAAGTTATTTTTCCCGCTATTTCCAATGGCAATTTTTCGCTTTATCTATTTTTTTCTTCGACCCGTTACCTACTTAGTGCTTTTTATTGTATAGTAGTAACAATAAAACTATGGCCTTAGTGCCACAGGTGCTTGCGGGTAACCGGTTTCGCGATCTCGATGTAGATTTGCAAAACGATTATTGTAATAAAAAGAAAAGAAAAAAAACATATAACACAATCGCAAACCTTGGTATTTCATTGCAGAATCACATTTCAACACCAAATTTATAGTGATGTCTCCATCTGACAGCAACAAACCTTTCTCTAAATGTAGTGTGTTTTTGTTAAAAAGAAACCATTGATGGAATTAGCATCCTATCAATGAAAACGTTATCAAATTTTTGTCCGATTAATGTTATCTTACAAAAAAAACCTCAACTCATCCAAAGGTACAGACTATGCACCTTACCTTACAACTGTACCTGACGATAAAATAAAAACTTATCTGAAAACGCAAGGTGTTACAGATGTCTTCAAGTTCTCCAGGAAAAAATGGAACCGAAACACCAACTGGTCTCATTCTCTTAACATTCGAATCCTTCCGTCCACCACCCTCTGTGAATATTGGCCGCTACAATTGTAAGATAGTTGAGTATTGCCTTAACCCCATGCGGGTTAAAACATTCCAACTCTTAGGGCACACGACACTGAGATGTAAAAATAAACCATCTTCTGAAAATTGCAACATGCCACCTAACGACCCCCACTCATGTACCCGTCCCATTGCTCAAACTGTTCGGAAGATCACCAATCTTCATCCAAAACATGAAGAAGTTTTCTAAAAGAAAAATAAATACTTAAAATCAAGACAATAAAAAAGCGTACTATACATGAAGCCAGTCAAGCATATAAAGATCTTTATCCCGATAACCACTCTCATCAAACACTCGAATCAGTATCAGCCAACACATCTGCTCCCAAACCTACCCCATCACCCGATAATTTCAACACAACTGCAATTAACCATTCACCAGTTCAAGTTGCACCTCATATACAAGAGGTAATTCAAACAATAACAACGATCACACAAGTTCCAACTCTCTTGGAATTCCTAGCCCATAGAAACAGCTATTGGCAAAAGTTATTCTTTCCTTTATTTCTGACGAGATGTTTTTGTCAGATGTTATAGCGGATCCGATGTAAAGGAACTCCCCAACTACCTCAAAGCTGTACCTATCTATTGTGATGTTTTACCCAATCCGACGGCTGGTATAGGGAATTGGTGTTGCTTGTGTTTTTCGATGTCTTCTTATGACTGCAATGATCAGCAATATGATGACAATTGTGGAGCTGGAATACCATAGTATCCAAACTGAGTTGACATCCTGGTTCTATGGTGAGGATTCCGTCATTAACTAAAGTAACTGTAAACGTATGTTCCTTGCATACAAGATTAAAAGATGTTTCTTTATCCATTACATATAACCAACTGTTCATATTCCTTAGAAAGGTCCAGACTTGTCTGGGTTTAATGTGTATCAGTTCACATTTTCCTTCTATTTCCTTGTTGTGGTTTAGTAAATTGATTTCGCATTGGGATGTGTTTGACTGTAAGTTATATAGTGGGTGCCGCTTCGAGCAATAGTGGAGTCCTTCTTCTATTGGAATACATTTGTCGAATTCACTTTCCTGCATTGGATAATAATTTTCTCGTGCAAGATTAGTCAGTATGTATTTTGATGATTTTGTATGAATTTTTCGTGGTCTTAGCGAATGAAGACATTGTATTTATAGTGTTTCTCTATCTTGGTTTATTATTTTGCTTTTGTCATTTGCTTGTTGTTTATTTCATCTGGATTTTCGTTGGCCTTTCCGTTGCTTAATATTTGATTGTTTCGTCTAATGCTTGAATGTTTATCAACTGTCGCAGTTTTAGTTGGTTCATCTGTTGCAAATTTTGATATTTTTGTTATGGGGCGAGTTAAATATCCAGAAGATGTTTTGATTGAAATGACTCGAACGTGACCATCGTTCCCAGGATGTGTTGCTTGTACTCTTCCCATACACCAATTTGTAGGTGCGAGGTTATCTTCTCGAATAAGCACTAGGTCTCCTTTTTCAATGTTGTTCGAGGAAGCTGCCCATTTGGGTCTTTGTTGGAGCCTAGTAAGATATTCAGATGACCATTTTTTCCAGAATTGCTGTTGTAGTTTATTTAGGTATTCCCATCTAGTAAGTCTGCTTTCTCTCGTATTGAGTACATTATCTGTATCTCTGCAGAACATATTAGATCCAATAAAGAAATGTGCTGGACTTAACGATTCTATATCCTCAGTGGTACCGTTCATTGGACATAGTGGTCTTGAGTTCAGACATGCCTCTATTTTGGAAAGTAAGGTTGTGAATTCTTCTTATGTGAGATGGGTATCGCCAATTGTCTTTTTCAAATGCAGTTTCACGGATTTTACTCCAGCCTCCCACAGTCCTCCAAAATGCGGCGATGCTGGCGGTATGAAATGCCAAGTGACTCCTTTGGCTGCCATTGTCTTATTGAGATCATCGTCTTTGTTTTTATATAGAATTTTGATTTTATTACAGGCTCCTATAAAGTTTGTGGCGTTGTCACTATATAGATGGCTTACCAGCCCTCGCCTAGAGCTCAATCTATCAAATGCGGCTAAGAATGTGTCAGTAGAAAGATCAGATACTGCTTCGAGATGAAAAGCCTTTGTTGATAAGCAGACAAAAACAGCAATATATCCCTTCGTTAGCTTTGCATTGCGGATTTTGCTCGTTTTCATCATAAATGGGCCTGCATAGTCTACTCCGGTGTGCGTGAATGGTCTTGATATGGTTACTCGTGGTGAAGGCCCATTACTTGTGTCTGGTTTCGCTCATTAAACCTTTGACATTTTATACATCTTTTCATGACATTTTTTACTTCACTTCTGCTTTTTTTATTATCCAGTATTTGGTTAAAATGCATGCCATGGTCAGATCATTTCCTCCGTGAAGTGTTGCCTTATGAGCCCAATCGATTATTAATTTAGCCAAATGTGAATTATGTGGAATTATGGCTGGATGCTTTCCTTCTGTGGATAGATGTGAGTTTTGTAGTCTTCCTCCAACCCTTAATATGCCCTCTTTGATGAATAAATTAAGATTGGCTAGTTTACTTCTAGCCGGTAATGAATCTTGTTGTTCTATGGTCTCATATTCTTCGTGTAGTGCTACTTGTGCTATTTTTATAATAGTGTAGAGAGCGTTCTTCAGCTCAATGGTGGTAAGTCTGACGAATGAAGTTTGTAATTTTGACGATGATGTCCTTTGTCTCTGTAGTTCCTTGTTTTCCCTCTGTATTCTTTTTTGTGTCGTTATGCTTATTGCTGCAGTAGTTTTGATGTTGTTCTGTCCTTTTCTTTCCTTAACTTTTTCTCTTACGATATTTATATATCTGCTACAGAAGGCTATCACTCTTATCAATCGTGTAAGTGATGAAAATCTAGATATTATGTCTTCATGACTGCTTAATTCTTCCTTTATGATATGATGTGACGTGATTTTAAGTTCTAACTCAGTTACTAAGTTGACGCTTGGTTGAGATGGAGAATCAAAAGGTTTCATTGATTGGAGCCACATCGGTCCCTTCCACCATATAGATGATTCTTTCAAGAATCCTGGAGACGTACTTCTTGACGTTAGATCTGCAGGATTGTCTTCTGATTTAACGTGGTTCCATGGGTACTCACTCTGTGTTGAGGTTTTGGATTTGCTGCACTCTATGTGAAACATATGTCTTCCATTTATTTGGATTTGCACTTATCCAAGCGAGAACAACTGTTGAGTCACACCATGCATATGTTTGTACTGGTTCAATATCTAGATCTTTTTTGACTTTACATAACAAATTTGCTAACAGGACTGCACCGCATAGTTCAAGTTTTGGTATAGTTAAGGTGTTTTTGGTTTTATATTTCTTTTGATTTGGTGTTACCTTAGATTTGGACGTTAATAAAGTGGTTGTAATCTTTGCTTCTTTATCTATTATACGCATATATACAGCGGCTCCATACGCTCTTTCTGATGCGTCACAAAATCCATGAATTTCAACTCTTGGGATCGTACGCGAATATCCTGTCCATCTTTGTATTTGTATTTGTTGTATGCTATTAAGATCGCTTCTGTAATCTTCTCATTTTGTTTTTAGCTTGGCAGGTAGTGGATCATCCCAATCTAATTTTTCCTCCATCCAGATTTCTTGCATTATTAATTTTGCTCTAAGAACGATTGGTGCGATCCATACTAGTGGGTCAAATATTCGAGCAATTTCCGACAGTACATTTCTTTTAGTCCAGGTGGATTTTGATTCATATTGTTTAACTTCGAAGGAAAAATAGTCTTTTAATGGATGCCATTGAATTCCTAATGTTTTCACGTATTCTTCTTAATTTAACTCGAGACTGTTTACTGAGTGGACTTCCTTTCCAAGTAGCTAGTTTATGTTACTGTTCCATTTGTGCAGCTTAAATCCACCAGCCTTAAGTATTTTTGTGAGCTGGCCTTTTAATTCCCTCACTTCGTCTATTGAATCACCGCCGGACATGAACTCGTCCACATAGAAGTTTGATAGCACAACTGGTTTGGCCTTTGGGAAATTGTTTCCTTCGTCCTTAGCAAGCTGTTTGAGTGTTCTGATTGCTAAGTACGGTGCCGATGCAGTCGCATATGTAACAATATTTAGCTCATATTCCGAGATATTTTCTTTTGGTGAATCTCTCCATAGTATACGTTGGTACTTTCGGTCTGCGGGAGCGATTAATATTTGTCGGTACATTTTTTGTATGTCAGCTGAGAACACAATTCTATGTTTTCGCCATCGGATGAGTATTGACGTGAGGTCTTCTTGTATTTTGGGTCCTGTGTACATTATTTGATTCAGGCTATTTTCTTTTGCGGACTTTGCTGAGGCGTCAAATACTACCCTTAACTTTGTGGTGGAGCTGTTAGGATTCATTACAGCGTGGTGTGGTAGGTAGTGTGTTCCCTCTTCATAAGTTGTGCTGCATTTGGGCATGTGTCCTAGCTCCATATATTCTTTCATAAATTTGCGGTAGTCATCACCTAGCTTCGGATTTTGTTCAAAAGTCTTTTCCATGTGTAGTAATCTTGCTGTTGCCCTTTTTCTTGAGTTATTGTTAGCTAGTTCTTGTTCTGGAGGAATTTCGAATGGTATTCTTACTATGTATATGCCTTCATTCTTACGTGCTACCGTTTGGGTAAAGTACTCTTCACACGTTGACTCTTCTGTTTGTGCTTTTTCTGGTGTTGTTGTCCCAAGTTCTTCAGACTCCCAGAACTTACGTACTTGGTTGTCTAAATCAGTAAGAGTTATATGACATAACAACGATAGATGGTTTGGATTGGTTATAGTTATGTTTTCGGATATGATCCATCCAAATATGGTCTGTTGTGCTATAGGTGTACCAGGTTTCCCTTTGATGATTCCCTCCTGCAGTATTTCGGCAATTACTTCTGCACCAAGAATCATCATCGATCTTACTTGGGATGTTGTAATTCGGGTCGGCTAGTATTAACTTTTGTAGATGATCCCATTTTGTTGTTGTAAATCGAGTGGATGGGAGTGTTTTGGTGCCATTTTTAAGAACATATGCTGTTGTTGAAATGTCTAGGTTATTACTTAAGGTTATATGCACCTTATATTTTATTGTTGATACTTCGTGCGATCCAAGTCCAGAAACGGTTGCATCAATTTTTGTTTTCCTTAGTTGAAGTTTGTTTGTTATGTCTTCAGTGATAAAAGACGCTTGTGAACCTTGGTCTATCAACGCTCTGACACATTGTATATTATTGTTATGTCCGAAGATTTTGATAAGTGCAGTGGCAAGAAGGACATTGTTGTCTGTTGTGCAATTGTGTGATTGTATTTTCCCAGATTGTAGTTGTGTTTTGCTTTCAAAGGCTTATTGTTCACGATGTATCGATGTATGATGTTTTCTTTGGCATTTTTGGCAACGTGCGGGTGACAAGCAATTGGACGTAAAGTGTCCTGGTTTAAGACAGTTCATGCATAACCTTTTTTCTTTAGCAACTTCATATCGCTGCTGTATTCCTTTTTGCAAAAATGTTTTACACATATTCAATTGATGGTCTCCTTTGCATACTTCGCATTTTGTAGGATGTAGTGTTGTATGATACGTCCTTGGTTGGTACGCCAAGTCTCTTGTTTGTTTTCGAAAAGGGTTGTTATTCATTGTATCCATCGATTGGAATCTTTTTTCAATGAATTGTAGTAGTGGTTCCATCTCTTGAATTTCTCGGGGTTTTGTTAATCCTTGTTCGTATAATCGTTGCGACTCTTTATCCAACTTTTGGTTTATCACATATGCGATTAACGTTCCGCAAGTTGAGGTGACGATGCCCAAATTTCTTATTCCTGATATGCATTCTCGGGTTGTGTCCAGAAGTTTTTTCAGTGAATTAGCTGATTCTGATGCAACGCTGGGTTGATTCATCAGGTTTTGTATGCATGTCGTGAAAATGAGTCGCTTGTTGTTGTAACGTTGTTCTATTAACTGCCATGCTGTTTCAAAATTATCTCCTGTGACTTGGAGGTGTTTGATTATTTTTCTTGGTCCTTCCATCAAATGTGTTTTCAGATACTGCATTTTCTGAATTGAGTTTAACGATTGGCTGTTATGTACTAACGTTGTAAAGAGATCATAGAACGATGGCGAAGCATCATAACGTCCATCGTACGTTGGTATATTAATCCGCTCCAGTATCAGCTCGTTGTAACTATTTCTCTGCTGTTCCTTTTTTCTAGTTTTTTTCTTTTGTCTCTATTGAGATCTCATGGTACATATTTTCAATCTCTTTATATTCGTCCTGTTTCAGGTATTCCGATTCGTCTAAAGAGATGGCGTTTGAAATGATGTCATCGTGTATCTCTACAATATCTCTCCAATACTGATCTAGTGTTTTCAAGTATTGTTCGTATAAGAGATTTGAAAGTGACTGTGTTAAGCCTTCCTTCAGCTTGTTGTATAGACGTACAAACACAGCAATTTTGTTTTTCTGCCGTTTGTAACGTTGTTGTTGTGGATTCGTTGCATCTTGTTTGCTGTTTACTGTTTACTTCTTCCTCCTTTTTGTTATCTTCTATTGATACTTCACGAGCTTCCTCAATCAGTTTGAGCATTTCTTCGTATACAGTGTTGATTTTATCGATCCTTGGTCCAGGTATGACTGTTCCTCCTCCTTGTAGACTTCATGTATTACTTTGTCATTTAAGACAAATTTATCCCATTGTTCCTTTAAGGCTTGACGTTGCCTTGTAACGAACTCCGGTGTTAATCGTATTTTTGGTGATTTTTTAAAGTTTTTTAAGAGATTTTTAATCAGTTCTCCAGTTTCTTCCTTCTTTTCCATTGTTGACACTAGGTTTACTTGCTTGCTTTGTTTAGATTATTTTTCTTGACTTCTTGGTGTAAGCCCCAAGAACGCTTGTATAAAGAACGCTTGTAAATTGCTTCCTAAAATCTTCTTTTGGTTGAGCCCCCAAATGATGTTTCAGTTTAATACGTTACCACTGGTGAGGCGTATTAAACAATGAGAAGTCGTTTAATTGATTGTAAAACTATTCTGCTTTATTTCATCAAACTTAACTCTATTTATAGTACTTAACATGTTACCTTTTTTGCTTACATTAGTTGCGGCATCTCTGATGGCTTGTTGGCAGTGTTGCCACTGGTCTTCGACACTTGATGCTGGCGGTAATGGATTTCTTGAGAGGTTACGGGATATTCGATCGGCATGGGTTCTGGCGGTCTCTTGCTATTGCAGCTTTTGGACGTCATACTTCCTCACAGTATTACTCCATTGTTGTGGCGTTTCGGTTATTCGCATTCTTACCTTGGCTGCAACAAGGTAGTGATCCAAATCGATGTTAGCTGCTCGGAAGATGCGAACATGCAAAATACTGGAGGCATGTCTTGCATCGATTGCAATGTGATCAATCGGTTGACGATTTTTTGATCTGGGTGCCGCCAAGTCGCTTTGTGTATATTTAGATTTGTGTATATTTAGATGCAAAATCAATTAGCTTAAATCCGTACAATGCTGTATTTTTACTTATATCATATTTTTCTTTGCATAATCTTTTAATTGAAATTCTTAATTATAATAACTGTCTTTGGTTTTAAGAAAATTGGGGTTAGAATGCGGTGTTGTTTATCCTCTGTTGTGTCCGTTGCTGGTTCTCTCGTAGAACGGGGCTCCGTCATTGTTCATTATATCCTCGAATCTGTCGTCTGTGATGGCTCGAATGTTGAGGTAGTTGCTGGATTTCCAAGTTGGGGTGGTCCTCCAAGTTCCTCAAAATATTTTTTGGAGAGCTGTGTCATGAACTGATTTATTGGGATCACTTTGGTGTCTTCATATAGCTTCTTGTTTGGGACATATTTCCTTGTAATGTGGTTCCGGTGTAGGCCTGTACAGCTACGGAGTATCTTCCTTTCAAAAAGTTCGATCTTCTTCAGCTGCTTATAGATGAGGAGCTTAGTATTAGTGCTTAGTCCGTTTCTTCTCCTAAGAAGCGGGTGGACTAGATGTAGGGAGAAGTTGGCTCTCTTAAGCATAAATGAAGCGTGCTTGTGGAATTTGAAGCGGTTAGTGAAATTCACTCCAAGGTATTTTGCTGTTGTCTTTGTTCTTATCACAGTGTTGTCTGGTAGCGTAATACTGATATTATCACAGCGTGATGCGAAACGTCTTCGACCTCTTGTTGCTGTTGTTGGGGTTTTGAAGCAGATAAGCTCGCTCTTATCGCTTTTTATCTTTAGTAACCATTTAAGGTAGTAGTCCCACAAGTTTCATTTCTGGTGAAATGGATTTTGCATATGTTAAGGAGTCATCGGCATATAACTTCGTTTTCGTCCCTGGGATGTTAGTAGGCTGGTCTTTCTTTGTGAATATTCTTTGGTTGCCTGTACATAAAAGAATCTATGGGTTAGAAAATTTTTGATTAATTTTACCAAGTGTTCAGGTAGTCCTAGACTTGACAGTTTGAATATTAGTCCTTTTATCCAAACTGTGTCGAAGGCCTTTTCGATGTCCAGTAAACGGGCGACTATCTTTCTTGTTGAGTCCGTTTGTCACGTCGGAGTGCAGTCCAAAAAGCGGATGGATGGTTGAGTGTCGTGCTTGGAAACCATACTGACATTCAGGTTTAAATTCCCTTTCCCTGAAGAAATGATAAAGCTTTCTCAGGATAAGTCCCTCCAGTATTTTGCTGACACAGCATAAAAGCGAAATCGGCCGATATCCATCGACACTAGTCCTGTTGGGTTTTCTTCGGAACGGGCACCACTTTTGCCGTTTTCCATGTTTCGGGGAAGTAGCTGTTATTAAGGCAGTTATTGAAGATGATCGTCAGCAGTAGGATGGCAAGATTTGGTAGCTTTTAAGCACAAAGTTAGAAATCCCATCATTTCGTGCTGACTTCTTAGAATTTCCTCCGTGGATTATATCAGTTACTTCCTCGATGGAAGTAAAAGCATCTCCAGTTGGTCCAAGTGCAGGATTGTCCTCATTAAAGTTGGTGACTGAAGTATTAGAGGCTGCAACTTCTTCAAACTTGTTTTCAACTTCTTCGATGAATTCAGAAAGGTGATTGGGCGGGCAATCCTTGAAGGTCTCTTCAAAATGCTTAGCGAGGGCTTCTGCTTTTTCGGTTGGTGTTGTTGCAGAATATTGCCCGTGCATTATTGTATCTGGCATCGTGCTTTTTTTCCCAACGAGCTGGTAAATTTTCTTGAAGGCATCGGGTCCCGGTTTGATTTTGGCAAGTCTTTTCCTGAATTCATCCTCCTGGTGATGTCATTGATTGGTTGAACATGGTGTTGGTGCATTGAAGTTCGTTGAAGCTTTTTGCGGAGTCTCTGTCTGTGAGCATATATGACCTGTATATGTTCCAGTATATTCACAAATCGGTCTCTGCTGGTTTTTGCGGTCTTGAGCTTTTCCAATGTGTTGGTAACTGTTGTCTTGAATTGGAGTATAGCCTTGATACGGATTGTCACAAGTTGGCCTCTTATCCGCGTTGGAGGAAAGTCTTACGGAAAATTGTTTGCCCCTTGTGCAAGGGAGGACAATTCCGGAGAATGATAATATCCTTACAAAGGCGGTTTTCGATTACGTCAGATCCTGAAGTAAATCCAAGAATTTAACATCGAGGCCCACCACCTGCTCATCAATGTTAAGAGATTATAATATATATATGTTATCCGGCTGCAATGCAGCGCTTAACTCCTTCTGGAGCATAGGGCAGAAATTTATAAAATATATTCGTATTATTTCAAGAGATTATAAACAGAGATGAATTATATCGGGCAATGTCCTGCTTTGGAATTCCTGCTAATCTTATACGTCGGGATGACTTTGAAGAATGCTTGCATTTCCTTCGAAACTGGTAGGATTTTACTGAGACGTTCAACGCCACCAATGCCATTGTCCATAAATGGCACTTAAATCGAAGAAACCGAAAAGATCTCAGTACTCGGTATGTGTGTCAACGACGACCTCCGTTGGAACGACCATATATTTGAGATCGCTAAAAATACTGCTAAGTGCTTAGGTTTTCTGTATCGGTGTATTATTCCCCATCTGATCTGGCTACATTTTATAAAGCGTTTATAAGCCCTAAACTTGAGTAAACTCCCACCTTTGGGCAGGTTCTTCGCAAACATCACTGCACCTGCTTGATAGAATACAAAATCGAGGGTTAGGATTGATAGGAAATGGAACTGCCGCTGAAACAATTGCCCCTCTCGAACACCGACGCAATGTTTCATGTCTTTCCTTATTTTATCGTTTCTTTTATAAAAAATGTTCACTCAAAATAGCCAGTTGCATTCCTCCCCTTAAAAGTTTATCTCCTAATACACATCTCGCAAGGAATGCTCATCAGTTCCCCCTTGCGCCCAATTTCGGACGTACCGTGAAATATAAAGATTCTTTTTTTAGCCGAAAAACACGAATTTGGAATAGTTTACCCGGCGAGATTTTCCCTTGCCATTTTGATCTGCAAGTATTCAAAACCAATGTTAATCGACACCCCTATCTTTCCCCTCCCTATCTTCTAAATGCCCGCGCAGTGTGTTCTACATTAAAAGGGAAACAATAGTCAAATAGAGGGTTAAAATATGGTTACACGCCATCGTGTCGTGCAGCTATTTCAACATCTTTAATAAATCAACACAAATACTTGGATTTGCTATTGACATTGGTGTCATTGGAAGAACCGGATCTTTCGTTTCCATGGATTCAGAGGCAAGCAGAATTAAACTGATTATAATCGAAGACAAGACGAAGTGTACACTGTCATTAACATGTCCAATCCCACCAACGACTTGGTCAGAACGTTAAAATTCTTAGGTATAACTTCGAGGTAGTCAGAGAGTTTATCTACCTGGTCAATGCTGTAAGCACAGGAAACAACATCAATTTAGGAATTAAGCGTTCAAACACTATTGCTTATCACTGTTTCTTTGACTTAGCTCAAAGAGCAATTGTGGAATAAAGACTTTTTGATAAGAACCAAGGATTCGCTATTTCAAACAATCGGGATGATAATGGTCCTTGTATATGATGCATAAGCATAGACTCTTTCCCAGTCGGAAAAAAGCTTAGGTATTTGAGAGAAAAGTACTTTGAACGATTTATGACCCCGTTTGCGACCCAGTAAATAACGAAAGGAGGAGTAGTACGTGCTAAACAGCGACATAAGCCTAACCAAATTATCGGTAACGCATGTGAACTTCACTTAGAAGTTTGTTTATGATCTTTCCTTCTATATTAACTTAATAGTTTTGTTTTATGCGTCTGACTCTTTTAAAATTGGACCAATCCATCCACTTTGTTGATATTTGTCAAATTTAAATAGTTTGTATGATATGCCTTTTTATAAAATAAATGATGTGTTAATTCATAAACAACTCATTTTAATCAATTTTATCATCTATCGGTTTAATTAAATATAATTAAACTTACCCAATTCTACGTAAAGTTTCGGTCTAATATTTTCCTGCCAGGCACTTAAATTTCCGGTTACGTAAAAAGCTAAAACCAGGAAGATGTATGTTTTGCTTATGCTTATTATTCGCAAAAGCTTTGGCGATAAAGCTTTCCAAAATGATGTCATCGTTGCTTTAAAAAAATATTCGTTATGAGAAATTACTGAATCTTTCCCCGTTCGGTTGTCTGTAATTAAAAATAAAAATACATGAGATAAGATAATTAATAACAGGCATAATTTATTATATAAATATATTTACAAACAGTGGAGAATTCAAGAATTCGCCAAGAGCCGTTTTAACATTTAAAAATTCAGTTAAATAAATTTATTCATCTTATAATTCTTTGGGAAATTAAGGAACGAGAGAAAGGAAACGCTGACAAACATTGCTCTTAATTTTTTTAATCTAAATGGAAAAGGAAAACCGTTCTAAATATATAATCCCACTATCGTGTCGTGCAGCTTAAAAATGAAAAATTGTTCGTCAGAAATTGGGGTGAAAGCGTGAACTAAAAGAAAATCAACTGACTGCTTTAAATGAGAATTTATACGAAAAAAAAGAATAAAATACAAGAAAACCTGAAACATTTCTTCGATGTTCCACAAACGAGAATGATTCAATGATAGTTATATTCGCAATGAGTTTTAACGCTCTATTCTGGATTTTGTGCATCAGGTGAACTGACGTTTCAAATGCACCTGTCTAAATAAGTGAGTTACACTCAAGTTCAGAAGGTTTGAAATATTCTTTGCACAGACATAAGAAAAACCTTAGCATTAAACAGCGTTTATGACGGACTCTAGTATGTGATGAACCACATAGTATCGAGAACTGAGTGCTTTTCGGTTTCATCGATGGTTTCTAATCCAACGAAAGATAATATCGCCCAAAACAATGCTTGCATTGTTATCGTAATGGTAAACCATTCGCGAGACATTGAACTTGTCTTATAGTTAAACTTTATCTTTTAAATAAGGTATTACTTTTTTTTTTGAAGATTTACCTTTCAATACAATATTTAACTAAAAATGGAAGTGTTCAATACTCGCATTTGAAATAAGACGTTATTTGGCTACATTTAAATTACTGTGATAAAAGTTTTCGTTGTACCATAATGATAAAAAAATCTCAATGAATAAAATAATCTACCCCCCCCCCCCCCTTCCTATTAAAATTGCCAAGTTCTTTTATTGAAGGGTGAAAATCGTACCCGGTTAAATTATTAAAAAAACATAGGTATGAATGTATGGTACCATAAAATTTATATTTGGAATGTGCTTCTCCTTAATCTACCAGGCAAGTGGTCGTCTTTGTCCAAAGATCTAACTAGCTGAAATCCCGTTTCATCAGCACTCAGCAGGGACAATACGAATGTTCCTATTCAAATGGTTTTGATGAATCCACTTGGTTTCCACCAAAATTAAAAAGTTAAACTTAGGTTAAGACAGAAAGGCTAACAATGCCATGTTATAACTTTGTTAAGCCAGAAACGTAATTTAGCACAATTTTCTTTTCCAAAAATCAAAAAATCTTTAGTGAACTTTTAGGTAAGAAAACTTTGGAAAAGAAGAACCCGATTCACATTTATTTTAATATTAAGAGAAATGTCGAGAAGGGGGAGGGGGTAAAATAAAATAAATTGCTCAAGTGCATTACAATTATGTGCGGTCACATCGTCGAATAATTTAATTACATAATGGCTGAAACACAATCACAATTTAGCTTTGGTTTCCGTCACGTCACCATTCACACGCTTTGAGTTCGCTTTAAGTGACTTTTTCCAAATTTCTATTATTGTTTTTCTTTCTTTTTTTTTTGTTAAAGCGAGCAAAATTTTAACCAGTTTCTATTTTTATCTTAGAGCTAATAGTCCTGGCAGCTAGGCCCGTTAAGCTTAATATTATCATGAAATTTTAATTATTTGGTAATACAAAATAATAATAATAAAAATAATAATCTTTGAGTTTGAGTCACGTTACCTTATCTTTTACATGAGCCAAACGTAGGGTCGAAGCCAAAGCGGCATTGTGAAAAGATCATTTCGAAGTTTTATTCTATTTTTTTTTTTTTTTGAGTTTTAATTGTTCTAAATAAGTACGAAAAACAATTTTCAGTCAACAGAACATTTTTTTTTCTTCATAATCGGGGGCATAAGGATACTACGATCACCAGAAGAGTCATTTGGAACTACCAGCAAGGGCATAACAGGACTCAGCGAAGCCAAAATGTTTTGAGAATGACAATAAAGTACTCCGCAAAAAGCTTGACGTAATGGCGCAACTATATCAAGAGTTGACAAAAGGAATTTCATCTTCTTCGCAAAGAAAACAAGATGTTAAAAAGCTCATGAAAAGGGACGAGCATGCGAAACTGAACAAAGGCCAGGTAAGAAACACAAAGCTGGTTCATCCACTATCGATCGACGGGCAAAAATTAGCGATATTTACAAAATTAGGAAAATCATCATAAAAATGTTGACCTCTGTTAACCCGCGTGCGAGAGAGAACGATAGAAGATACTATCATCAATTGTATGAAATCTACCTCGAAGCAGGGATGCTTGAGGAATTTTTTCCCGTTTTTTTGGGTATTTTTCAACTCTAAAGGTAAAAACGGAAAACCAACCCAGAAAACGGGGAAAACAGCCAGCTCAAAAACTTTCAAGTTTTAATGCCAAAACTTTTTACAACGTTCAAAAACCACTTAAAATAAAAAACTTACAACCCTTGTAGTCTTGCCATGCACTTCCTACTTAATTCATACGCGAGCATTACGTTCTCTTCTTGTTTCTATTCTTTGGTTTTTTATGTTTAAAAAATGTTTTTGTTATTTTTGCTTAAAAAAGGAAAAAAACGGGAAAAACTAAACTCTAAAAAGGGGACAAGAATTTTGAATGAAAAACAAGAGAAGTCTCTAAGCAAATGTTCAGGGAAAAGTAAAACTCGGTAGACTCCGATGGAACGGGCACCAAGTTTTTTCTTTGATTATTTAGCAGCTTGAAGAGCAAAGTAAAACAAATAAACTAATATTTGAAAAATTGAGAATTGATTAAATATGAAAATGGACCATTTGTTTTATTTTTTTACATGAAATGCCAAGGGCGTTTTTCCTGAAATGGGCGAATTCGAAATACATTTGTCAAACAAGAAAAATTGACATATGCCATATTTCTAAAACGCACTTTAAAAAGAAAACTTTTTTCAATATAAAACGATATTCTGTGGATCATGCGTATCATTCATCTGATTATAGTAATACCTTACCTTACCTTAGATTACCTTAGGTGGCGCTACAGTCCGGGGTGGGCGCCGCTTCCGTCTCAATACTCATAAAAGCGCTACTGACATTACGCTGCGTTCTTCCGATTATGTCAATATCGTTGGGGTTTTTTTTATAAATGGCCCACACTAAAGGGATTTTGACTACCCTTATAATGTTAATTAAACACAGCGAGGGCTTTAGGTAAATAGGGAAGGATGTGAAAGGAGGTAACGATGCACATTTGTTTTAAAGTTCTGCACTTCAAAGTGGGAGGGAAAAACAGAGTGGCAAGGCATTCCACATTCGCGTGGTACGACTAAAGAAAGAATTCCTGTACTTGACAGTACGTCCGAAGTTGGGCTCAAGGGTATACTGATGGGCATTCCTTGCAGTGCGAGTATTACGGTTGAATCGTTTCAGGGGAGGAATGCAACTGGCTATTTCGCTAAAGCATTGTTTATGGAAGTAGCGATAAAATAATGAAAGGAGACTGTAGCCAGATCACACGGGGTGAAGAACTTCTTGCATCTTCGAAGGAAATCCAAACATCTCGCATCATTTTTGGCAACGTCAAATATGTGGTCATTCCACAGAAGGTGGTCTGCAATGAACATACCGAGAACTGAGAGGTGGTTGGTTTCCTCTATGCAAGTGCCACTCATGGATAGTGGCATTAGGGGTATATTTCGCTTTAACGACAAAAGACAACATTGTGTTTTCGAAGCATTAAATTCTACGCGGTTTTTTATTCCCCATTGTACAATGCTGTCAAGTTCAGAATTTAATGAACTTATCATACGTTGCCTTTGCAGTTCTACATCCGAAGAACGAGGACGTGAATCCGGAAAAGAATACGAGAAGCTGAGAGTACTGTTGTCAGCGAAACAATTGATAGGATTAGTTGTTTCAGATAATAAGTCGTTGATAAATATAAGGAAGAGAGTCGGAGACAAAACAGAGCCCTGGAGCACGCCAGCGTTTATTTTGTGAGAATCAGACTTGAATCCGTCCAATAAAACTTGTATTGACCGTTTCGAAAGGTAATTACTAATCCAACGTCGAGTCCAAATGCACGCATTTTCGATAAAAGAGCTTGATGCCTGCGAAATATCAACTGCAATAATTTTGCTTTCCCCAAAACGTTGGAGAGATTGGTTCCACTTTTCGGTGAGATATACCATCAAATCACCAGTGGACCTGTTGCTACGAAAGCCGTACTGCCGGTCATTAAGAAGCTTTCGGTTCTCAAGATATTTCTTTAGCTGAAAATTAATCAGCGTTTCCATGACCTTGAAAAGAAGGGACGTAAGTGCAATTGGACGATAGTTTGAGGGAGAACAAGATTCGCATTTTTAGGGATTGGCTGGACAAATGCTGTTTTCCATCCACTCGGAAAGAGACCAAAGGAATAGGACAGATGGAAAAGCTTACGCAATCTTTTTGCCAGCGTTTTTAACAAATGACCAAATATTTTTACTGTCTTTGGGACATTTCAGTATTTTTTGCCGGATTTTTTGTTCATGTAAAAATTTAGTCTTGCGAATGTGAACTTGAGCTTGCTGAAACTTTTTCCGGTTTTCCTCGGTGTTATTGGCTTTATAACATCGGAGACTTACCTCTTTCAACCTGATAACCTCTTTACAGCTCGAATCAAACCATGAGTTATCTTTAGGTTTGATACTTTTTGACCTATTCGGGACAAAATTTCTCATACCTAAGAGGAAAACATTTGTTACCATAACTGCGTTGGAATCTATGTCACTACCGAGGAAGCAGAGCGATCAGTTAAAGATCCTGAAGAAATTATTGAGACCGTCCCAGTTGGCTTTCTCGTATTGCCAACCGATTCTCCTAGGGGGTTTCTCTTCAACTGAGTTTTGTTGGCACGAGAGATTTGCAGAACTGACACAATGGTCTGATGTGCCTAGAGGCGAAAAAAACGAATTTTGTGTTTATCAGGATCGGAGGTAAGAAACAAGTCTAGTGTGTTGGGGGCTTTGCAAGCTGAGTAAGTTGGTTTAACTCAGCAAAGATTTCAACATACCTTCCGTCGGGTGTTGTCTGGCCAGAAAAGCGAAGCCAACTTGAATTGTGTACATTGAAATCACCCGTAATAATGATTTCAGTGTGAAGATAATGGGCAACAATACTTTGTATGGAGTCTGACAAAGCATCAAATTCGTTGAAAGTTGACACTATCCAAATTAGGGCTTCTATAGATAAAACAAGTATGTATGATGCGCTTATTTGCCGTGAATTTTAACCACATGAAGTTAAAATCTGTATTTAAACACAGACCGTATTGTGGTAGAAGTTGGTATGCAACATCATTCTTAATATGCTTTCTTCTAACCATATGTTGCTTATGACTTGGTGCATATTTGGCTGCATAGCCAAGTCATCGCCTGCAGCTTTGAAGAGCTCGGCAGCTGGGCCATCGGCTCCGGCGGTTTTGTTGCTCTTGAGCTTAGATATAGCTAGCTTTATTTCATTCAGATGTGGTGGGCGGAATTGTTGGTCTACTTCGCCCAGATAAAATGGACCATTATTGCCTGACAGCTGAATTCGGTTCGTCATCGCCGTCATACAGTCTGGAGAAATGGTGTTTCTCCATATTCTCAGCATCGACTGCGATTCTACTACGATGTTCCCTTGATCGCCTTTGCAAGCTTCAGTTCGAGCTCTGTACCTTTGACAGTTTCTTTTTAGCTTTTGTAATAGGTGGTTAAAATCAAGTGCAATGCAAGTTTGTGCAGTCAATATAAAATGTAGATTTTCGACCTATAGCATTGCATCTATATATTGTCCTTCTAGGTACAAGATAGAGAAAATAGATTTAATTTCATTTATGTGTTTAAAGCTCTCTATTGGAAGTTAAATAAAGACGATCACATTAATTCAAAACAAAACTTTTTGGAATCAAGATGCATGTCGACCAGACAACAACACGTGTGACTTTCGCTCAAGCCAACATTGGGTAAGATGCCCCGCAGAATTTCAAGTCAAAATTTGAGTTCAACCTAGTATTTTGAGTCATAATTCTTCTTTGCTGACAATTAAGCCTTCTTAATTAAAGATCATATATCCTTAAAACAAGTACTTTATGTATGAACAGTTCTTTTCAAGTGCGAAAAGTTTAAATATCTTCCATATATGACCAATATCTTGTGATGACGATATCAAGCATCACGCAAATGATGCCATCTTCTAAGGCTTTGCAGTTTTTTGTCCAGACCAATTCTTAAGGCAGTAAAATGCCACGTTCAAACACTACCGCGAAAGAAAAAGTTGGCCCAGACAGAACAACCCGACGTATTTTAAGAATGTCAACGAATTTCAGAAGAAATCTTCTAGTTTTCTAATAATAACAATCTCGTGTCACGATGTTTGTTGTCGCACTCTTTCAAAACGGCTTATCCGTTTTTTATCCTCATCCGTTGTTTTTTTGGTAGGTATAAGAATATGTCGTAAAGTATATTTTATACCGCTAGAAGCTAGGTGATTTGATGTCCCTATGCAGATTTTTTTTATTTTTTTGACGATTTTTTTGGTTTTTGCCGTGTTGAATAGACGACACAAAAATCCTGACGTCACTATCATCTGTTATTATTGTTTTATTTCTTTTGTGAAGACTTTAACTTAACATTAAAGATTAAATAAAAAGTATTAAAAAGTATAAAAAGTATTGATCTGCTTGCTTTTATTACGAAGCCATACACGAATTTTCCACAAATATTTATATAAAAAAATCTGAATGTATAGTTTATGCCAAAGTAAGCCTTCTCCTTAATCCTCGCTTATGACTTTTAAAAAGTAAATAGGCAGATTGTAAAGCGTTAAATAATTTTTTTTTTATTTTTACTATTTTTTTAATTAATTAATGCCTTCAAATTGTAAATGAACCAACCAGAATTACTAGGGACTCAAGTACACTTATTGAATACGTTGTTACAAATAGTACTTAATTGATTAGAGCAAAAACTGTAAAAGAACTTAAACTTAGTGATCATGAAACGATTGTAATTGAAATAAAATGTGAAGTAAATAAGAAACAGATGAAGTTTTTTCCTTATTTCAAATAAAAGAAAAATCTATTCGGTCAAGTGTTAGAAGCCAAGCTACTTAATTCGTATAGTATAGACTCAAATTACTTACCAGATTTTTTTTTTAAACAAATTAATGAAAGTGTATCGGTATTTCTGATACAAAAAACAGTGAAACCTTGTGGAAATGCGTGGTTCAATAGTTTTTTAAACAACCTTAAAAATCAAAAAATCTTAAAGTATTCAAAAGCGTTACTAAGCGGCTCGGAAGCAGATTGGAAAAATTACACTTCCATTCGTAATAAATATAAACAAGAAATTTGTAAACGTAAACGTGAATATGTTAGGTCTAAAATATCTGGTTCCATAGATCAAAAAACAATGTGGCAAAATATTAAAAAATTTATTTTAAAAAAGAAAAAAATGAAATTAAAAGCGTTATATTTGGAACAGAGACTTGTAATAAAAATATAATAATTTCAAACAAATTCAATAATTTTTTCGTCCAAAGTGTAGTAGACATAATTGAATCGATTCCTTCAAGGCCATTTATTAATCATGTTGAAGAAGTGGAACACCTGTTTAAATTCAAAAATGTTACATTAACCGACTTAAAACGAACTATAAGAAATATGAAAAACAAACGTGATTTTCAGTTTATGAGTCCAAGTATCTACTTGGAGCATTTTGAAATCCTTGGTCCAATTCTGTGTAAAATAATTAACAGTTCTATATCTACAAACAAATTTCCTGACACCTGGAAAGAATCCTTGGTAACACCAATCGAAAAAATAGCTAATACGGTGAAATGTGAAGAGTTTAGGCCTGTGAATGCCATGCCGTTGTGTGAAAAGATTTTTAAAAAAGTGGTATGTAAGCAATTGTACGACTTCTTTGAGAGTAATAATTTAATAATTGACTTGCAGTCAGGTTTTCGAAAAGTTCATTCGTGTGAAACTGCCATCAATGCAATTATTACGTCATGGAAGGAAGAAATTGCTAAAAAAAGAAGTGTAAGTAAGTAAGTAAGTAAGTAAGTAATTCATTTATTTATCGATGTTTTTATACAGTTTCAGTAGACATAATGAATTTTAAAGCTTTGACATAGCCGTCAGCTCAGTTGGCAAAGTATATAAAACAATTTTTTAATTTATAAATAAAATTTAAATGAATTGATTTAAATGAATTCAGACATTAATAGATTTCGATACATATAAATTGAGTTTAAAAAACAATACAATAATTTCCAATTTACACCATTTAATAATTCTATTGTTTCTTGCATTGTAAAGCTGTTTTTCTTAAAAAAATTTAGTCTTTGAGGTTTAAATACTGGACAAATGCTTATAAAATGGAAGCAGTCTTCTTTTGCTTTAATATTGCAGAGGGTACAGAATTGCTGGAATTTTCCGTTGTATGGACTGCCATTTAAGGTTAAAAGCTCACATCTGGATTTGAAAATTAGTGATATTTCTTTATAGCTGAATGTGTCTTGAAAGTAATTATTGTCCAACAGGTTATGGTTGAGTTGTGAGTAAATTATTCTGCTCTCAGACTGCTCAGCTTCTCCTACTAATTTTTCTCGAACATAGTCTTCGTGTTTTTGAATTACGTTGTAAAGCTGCTCCTTTAGTTGAACTAAGTTATTCAAATCAAATTGGATACCTTCCGCACAGCTATCACCAATATTTTGCCACTTTGCGATCCACCAGTCCTTATTCCGCATTTCATAAAGGAGCATTTTCTTGGTCAAACGAGCATCTGAATGTGAAGCAACTTTATGGATGTAGTCTGCCTGCAGCTTAAGGGTGTTGGTAAACAGTTTCGCAATTCCCGTTTCCAAGTAAACTGCGTAGTTAGGTGTTCCATTTGGCAAATTAAAAAGTTTTTTTATGAAATTTCTTTGGAGCTTTTCTACAACATCAAATTCATCCGTTCCCCAAACTTGTGCCGCATAGCAAAGAGATGTTTTTACAACACATTCAAAAATTTTCCATTTAGCTGACAACAATACATTTTGGTTTGAGAAAATATTCCTCCAAGTCATATTTATCAAACTTTGGGAGGACTTCGCTTTTTCAGTTAGATGATTTTTGAAATCCATCATTTTGTTCAACTTGACGCCTAAATAGTTGTAATCCTTAGTGATTTCAAGCCGATGATCATTGAAGAACCAACTTTCTCTAACCAAACTGTGAGAAGATCTTGAGAATACCATGATTTTAGATTTTTCAGTATTTATTGTAAGTCCCCATGTGATACAGTATGTTGCCAACCGATTTATCATAAGCTGCAAATTTTCTGGTGACTCTGAAAGAATCACTAGATCGTCTGCATACAGAAGAACATTGATTGTAGTGTCAGCTATCCGAATCCCACCAGGAAGATATTTGCCAATATCGTTAATATACAACGCAAACAACAAAGCACTCAGAGGGCATCCTTGTTTGACACCAGCGTTAGTATCAAAATATTGTGAGAACGTAGATCCATCCCATACCGATGCTTCTGTACCAGTATACATGTTCTTTAATACATTTAAGAGCTTTGTAGAGATTCCGAGTTGAGAGAGTTTATACATGAGTGCATTTCTATTCACAAGGTCGAAAGCTGCCTTAAAATCAACAAAGAAAGCGTAAATCTTCTTATTTCTGGCTTGGAATGCTTTAACAATTGACGTTAATACGAATATTTGATCAACAGTACAATAGTTTTTCCTGAAACCCGCTTGGAAGTCTGTTAAAATGCTGTTGTTATCAGCCCACATTTCTATTCTGTTCACGAGAACACCGCAAAATATTTTGGCCATAACGTTCATAAATGATATTCCCCTATAATTCTCGACGTTGTTTATATCACCTTTCTTATGAATAGGGAAAATAACAGATTTTTTGAACGAAGAGGGAATGAAACCGGTTGAAAAAATGTTGTTGAAAAGCTGCTTTAGCTTGTTAATGAAAGCTGGTGTTGCATTTTTGAAGTATTCATATGGAACTCCGTCTTCGCCTGGTGCTTTTCCATCTTTCGCTTTTTGAAGTACCATTTTTATTTCATTTTCGTCTATTTCAGAGTCCAAAGTTTCCTCTATAACCAGTGGTTCTGCATAAGAAAAGGACAAATCAGACTTATTGGAGAGCAGGTTTTTGAAGTGGTATGAAAGATGTTCTGCGGATATATTTGTACCAATTACAAAGTTGGATCCATTTATTTCTTTAGCTAGGTTCCAAAAGTCTTTTGAATTACTGGCCAGACTTAGAGATTTTGCTTGAATATTTTCAAATTCAGCTTTTTTTTTGCGACATAAATGCTTGTACTTGGAGTTTGAGTCAACGTACCATTTTCTAAGTTCCTCAGTATAATAGTTCCGTAGTGCTTTTAAAAGAGCAAATGATTTTCTTCGGGCATTCATACATTCTTTATCGAACCACTTTTTTTTGAATTTTGTAATATATCCAGAAGGTTGGGCTGGTGAAGATTTTCTTATAAGCAATATTATTTTCTCTGAAAACAACTCGACAGATTCATCAACTGAAAAAGTCTCAGAGATATGTAAATCCAGATTATTTTGGTAGGTATACAGGTTTTCAATTTTCCATTTAAGTCTTGGTAGTAGCTTTAGGTTTTGATGTTGAAATGTATTTTCACTCTTCCATTCAAATACGAGGGGCATGTGGTCAGAATAGGTTTTATACTCCACTACTAATTTTGAAACCAAGTTAATCCAATCATTATTCGCTGTGCAATAATCGATAACAGATTTCCCTTGTCCTCCAACAAAAGTGAAGTGTCCATCCGTATCTCCAAAAGCGCAACCATTTAAAACGATACTTTCATACATCTGCAGCATTTCTAAAAGATCTAGACCATTTTGATTGTAGATATCATCTTTAGACCGACGAGTGGTTGTTGAGATAAGAATATTGTTTGCAGGTTGTGCGGTGTGTATTTGCATACTACTTATTCTGGCATTGAAATCCCCAATTAAAATAACACTTTTACTGGCCATGTGATTCATAATGTTGTTTAATTTTTCAAAATCTTCTTTCCACTTGTTGCAATTGATGTAGACCGGAACAATAAACATATTATTTCTTTGTAAGAGTTTTACTATGGTAGTGCCTTCTAGTTCTACAAAATCATAAATATTAAGTAGTGCCGTCTTGATTCCAAAAATGCTTCCTCCACTTGCACGTCCTCTAGTTGATGTCTTAATTGCTGCGTTCCAGAAAAGTTTGAATCCGTTAAAGAGACTTTTAAATTTAGAAGAATTTTCAGAAATAATATGTGTTTCGAATAGGAAAAATACATCAAATGTTTTGATATAATTAAAGAAATCAGGAAAAAGTATTTTGTTATTGAGACCTGATATGTTATACGATAATATCTTAGAACTAAAACTATTTGTGCTGACGGCTTCTGTATCTCAGTTTCGTACTAGAGTACTACCATTTGGTTTAGGTGACACCCCTGGTGGCGCAGAATTGCTTAATCTAGTACATTCACTTTGACGTCCAGAAGTTGTTGTTGACAGTATGGTTTTTTTGACAGCTTCAAAGCTTATTTTGCCAAACAATCGCTGTAGTTCTTGTTCTCCATCGTTTTGATTTACTTTAAGAATGTTATCGTAGTTTAAATAAAATGATTTATTACCTATCACAAGATTGTTGTTTTTTAATTGCACCTTTTCATTTGGTTTATGTGATATGATTACTCGGCGGTAACCTAGTAAAATTCGGCGTTTTAGTTGCATCTGTTTTGTCAGATCTCGCTGGACGTAAACACCTGTGCCTTTTAATTTTGAGCAATTCAACAACATCTTGTTTGCTATTTCATTTGAGCCTGTGTTAATTTTCATTTTAATTACGTTGTTATTTTCGTTAAGCTTAATTGCATCTGGCATATCGTGTGCACCCGAACCTCCAAGAAGTAGTTGAGTTACACAACGTAGTCTTTCCTGTGGATCAGTCCCGTCCTTTGGTATAGAGACTATTAAATTTTTGCCTTTGAGTTCTCTACTTTGCAATTCAATTTCATCTTCTAAAACATTGCAACGTTCTTCAAACCGCTGGACTTTCATCGAGAGTTCTTCATTTTGTTTACGTAAAGAGCTTATTTCGGCATTTAGCATAGTGACGTCATCTTTTGTGGCTAACTTGGCGGTCACCTTGACCAGCTCTGTGTGGATTGAGTCGTCGATAATTGCCTTAATTTTCTGAAAGTCGGCCGTCGACAGTGACATGATTGAATGTGGTCTATAAATTTTAGTTGATCTGTCAGTATCAAATTCTGAATCGGATAGGTCCTCGAAGGAAATTTGGTGGCTCTTCCTTTTGTTCTCAGTCATGTGCGATGATGACAGTGGGGGTTTTTTTTTTTTTTTTTTTTTTTTTTAAAGGTGTATTTTGTTGCGTTACCTGTTATATTTTAATTGGTTTTTTATTGCGGTTAAAAACTTTTAACGTAAAAATGTATTGAACAAAATGTAAACTTTTACAATAGTGAATTAAACTGATTTTATTTAAAAAAAATTCAAGAGCAATTCCTCAGCACTTCTATTCACTTGCAAACCATGGTTGCCCAAAAAAAGAAGTGTTTATTGTGTATTTTTGGATTTGAAACGAGCGTTTGAGACAGTTAATAGAGATATTTTAATAATGAAATTGAAAAAATACGACTTTAAAGACAAAAAACTATTAGGGTTTGAATCTTATCTAAAAAATCGAAAAAAACGTGTGAAAGTCAATGGTGATGTATCGGAAGCGATTGATGTAGACTATGGGGTACCTCAAGGGTCTGTCTTAGGGACTCTATTATTTACAATTTATATTAACGATATAAGGTGCGTGTTAAAATTTAGTAAATTAGCCTTGTTTGCAGATGATGCTGTTGTCTACATCTCAGGTAATAATACCGTAGACAATAAAGTTAAAATTCAAGAAGACTTAGACTCTATCAATCAATGGCTTATGGAAAACAAACTTAAACTCAACATTGGAAAAACGAAATTAATGGTGCTGAACGAGAGAAGCAGTGATGACATCGACATTAAGATAGGGGGCATATCAATAGAAAGAATAAGTGAAATTAAATATCTAGGTGTAGTATTAGATCAAAAGTTACAGTTTGGAAATCATATTAACTATATCTGTAAGAAAATAGCGAAAAAAATCGGATTTATGAAACGAATTAGAAATCATATTTCAACTATAAGTGCAATAAATATATATAATGTCATTGTAAAACCACACTTTGAGTACTGTTTCACTATTTTGTTTTTATGTAAGGGGAGTGATATGTTAAGACTGCAAAGATTACAAAATAAAGCAATGCGATGTTTATTAAAGTGCAATAGATATATGTCAATTCGTTTAATGTTAAGTTCACTTAAGTGGCTATCGATTAAACAAAGATTGCTTATGAATGTTTTAGTATTTGTACATAAAATAAAAAACAATTTAATGCCAAATTATTTATTTCAATATATTAATTTTATCAGAGATTTGCAACCTTATGCATTAAGAAACAGAAATGATCTAAGACTGCCAAATTTTGTCACAAGCAATACACAAAATTCTCTTATCTATAAAGGTTTTAAATTATACAATACATTGAACAATCAATGAGGGGGAGGATGGGTCACCTTTCTTAGGGAAAGGCTGGACAAATGCTGTTTTCCATCTTCTAGGAAAGATTCCAGAAGAGTAGGAGCGATGGAAAAGCTTACGCAGTGGCTTTGCCAGTGTAGAAGAACACCTCTTCAGAAGAATCGGGGGTATACCATCCGGGCCAGCGGATTTGTGTATATCGAGATCTTTGAGAACTCTTGCTACTGTACGAGTGCGGAAAAAAATCTGTCCCATGGATGAATTTACATTCTCAAGTACAGAAGGGGCAACGTTGCTGTGAGGCAGCGTGGAGCTGGCAGCGAAATGGGCGGCGAGCAAGTTTGCTTTCTCTAAAGAGTAAACAATTGGTTATTACGTAATTGAAATTTAAGGTCAACCAATTGATGAGATTAACCTTCATTTAATTATATTCGTAAGTACACCAACAATAAATTGACAAAATTCTGAATTAGCCGTTTTAACATTGAAATTGGAAACACAGACAAGCTCTGATTACGTTCAGCAAGTTAAATTTGACCCCACCTTTGGGGTTAAAATTATAAACCACATTTTTCTAACTTCAATACAAAAAATCAGTGTGAGATAAATAATTATGTCTTAAGAGATTTCTAAAGGAGAAATCAAATATAGACAATCAACGTCAAGATTGGCCTAGCCACGTTTTTAACCATTAAGGTTTCCCAGAAGTGTGCATGCAAATCCTTGGTAGACGATGTCGTTTAAAGTAAGATCAAACATACAACAAAAAAGGATCATGCACGTGCGTGTACATAAAAAAACAACTGCGAACCTCACCGAGGATCATATTAAGAACATTTGAGGAACAAATGGAAACAAGATTTTTTCCTGATGAGCGTTTATCAGTAAAAAATATGTCAGTTGACTTCACAAAAAACATCTCAAAAAACAACCTTCTTTTTTCTGTGACTAATACTTGCTAAGAAAAGTATGAATTTCAAAATTTACGACCCACGAAGTTATCCAAAAGAATTTTTAGTAAGGATACGGTTTAGGGAACTCACCCTCGAAGACCTTGAATTTGAAAAATTTATTGGAAACCAATGAATTTTTTTTTAAATAAAAGAAACAAATTTAATTAATTTATTCAAATAAAACTCCAAAATCCTGGCTTCAAAAATAGGAACACTTTTAAAACTTTCAAAAACTTATTAATAAATATTAATAATAAAATAATTATTAATAAAAAATTATTAATAATAAAATAAAAAATAAAAAATTTTTTTTTTATTTTTTCAAATAATCATGAAATAAAAAAAAATATTTCATTGGAAACTCATTGTTTTTAAGGCTTCGTTAATTCTGTTGGGAAGTAGAGACCAGATTCGTTTGAATATTTTCCAAAGAGCTTTTTGGTGTTTTTTTTTATTTACATACATATTTCAAATTAGCCACGCCAACAAATTTCAATGGGGTTTTAATATGGGGATAGAAGTGGCCATTCCAAAACATGGACTTTATTTCTCTAGCAGCATAGCTTTGTTAATTTTGACGAATGTTGTCTCGGTGGAAAGACCGTTTTAGAGGCATATTTTCCTCTGCCAACAATGGTAGCAATATAGACCACGCTGTTCATACTGTAAGGACGGAGAGGGAAATCTGATCACCGATCCTGAAGGCAATCTGGACCGATGGGAAGTGTATTTTAATGAATTGTTGAACGGTCAACTCACGGAAGAAATGGACACTCCAACAAAAGACCTCATGCTGCATCCACCAAGCATTGGGGAGATACAAAAGGCGATTAATTGGCTCAAAACAACAAGGCCTCGGGAGCCGACGGCATACCTGCAGCCTACGATAGCATAGTTAGGCTAAGACTTTATAAAGTCATGAAAGAATTCAGCATCCAAAATAAGTTGACACGACTATGTGGGCTGACCATGACCAACATTACAAGTCAATTAAAAGTAGCTGGTTTGTTGTCCAGACTAATCAACATCTTTAATGGACTTTCTTGCAAAACCTACTATAGTCTGTCAAGCTTCTTTAAATCCAGAAACCTTAGCATACAAATCAAACTGCTGCTGTACATGACTTTAGTCTTACCAGTACTAACATACGGATCCGAGACTTGGGTGCTTACAAAAAGGCACCCTGATCTCTTGACCGCATTCGAGAGGAAAGTCTTACGGATAATTGTTGGCTCCGTGTGCGAGGGAGGACGATCCGTAGAAGATACAATCATGAATTGTATGAAATCTACCTTGAAGCAGATGTTGTGGAAAAAATAAAGCTCAGTACACTCCGGTGGGGTGGGCACTTAGCTCGCATTAGCGAAGAGGACGCCCGAAGCCCTTGGGTGCACAATTGGATAGCGACGGCCAGCAATCGGGATGTATTGAAGAACTTGTTGAAGAAGGCCCGGAACGGTTGTTGCGCCGATGATGATGATGATGAACAATGGTAGCATTACATCCATAATGCTGACATATGACTATTTTGGTATAATTGCGTTCAATCAGGAAAATTGGGCTTACACCCTAACTAAAGAAACAACTCCACAACATGATGCTGAAACCACCATGATTTATTAAGAGCTTTGCGTAGCGTGAATTAAAAGATTGACCCTTTTGACGTTTACATAACCGTTTTCCGTCCATTCCAAACAGATTCATCTTAACCTCATCGCTCAGCAAGACTTACCTCCAATATTTTCTAGATGTTGGGGGATCATCGTTGATTCGAATAGAATTTGGCAAAAGTAATCAGTTTTTGCCTGTGTACTATTTTTTAGCAACGGAAGTTTTGTGGCCGGTCTTGAAGGTACTTCTGCATTCTGTATTAAACGACGGATCGTTTTGCAACTAACACTGATTCGGGCGCGGAAAAGTCGTCTTCACAGTAAAAAAAAGAAAAATTTAAAAGAAAGAAAAATATAAATATATAATATCAGGATTTAAAAAAATCGATAATGTGCTAAGGTAAGATGTTATGAAGCAGAAATAAGATTTTGAAAGTAGATTAGTAGCTTTCGGCGAAACTGTGCTTCACCCCTTACTCTTTTAAGGTCTCGTGGGAGATTATTCCACAATCGGATGGCGCTGAAGAAGAACTGTCTCTTCGAAGTCAAACAAAAATAACGCGGATGAATGAGTTTTTGAGATCTTTCAGAGGAACCAAACTGTATCCTGTTAAATAAGCAGCTTGGCTGTTTACTATGAATTACGTTTAACAGTAATAGAAGTGTAGTAATAAGATATTATAAAGTTGAACCGAAAAGCGTGCAATATGGTAAACCAAATGCATAGCGTGCTATGTTATTAAACGCGACATTGAGCTTTCTGTTACTAATTGCATCGCAAGGACCAAAAATTTCGCAACCATATGTGAGTATAAGGTCTACAAGAGTTTTGGCTAGGAGCAAACGGGGTTTTAATGGAGTATAGTGTTGAGAACACCAAAGCATACGTAGTACACCATATACTTTACCGACGGCACAGTTTATGTGTATGTTCCAGGACAGTGTCCTATTAAATAGCATACCAAGATTTCGCGCTGTAGAGACATATGCAATCGGTGAACAATCAAGGTATAAGCTGGGAAAGTAGTCCAGGCTTAAGGTATTTCTGCCAATGACAAGACATTTGGATTTCGACGGATTAAGAAACAGACCATAACATGCCGACCAGTAAGAGATTTTATCTAGATCCGAGTTTATTGAAGATACACAGTCTTCGATGAGCCCAAGAGGGCTGCTTTTGTAGATCTGAACATCACCAGCATACATTTGGATAGACGCTCCTGCAATCTTATTGGGAAGTTCATTAATATACATTTATATACAGAGAGAAAAGAAGTGTTGTTTTTTAAGGTAAGTGGACCACAAATTTAAAAAAAATAAGGAAGAACAACTTTTATAACTTAGATAAAGTAAAAAATACCGAATATTTTGCCTAACGCTCGTCGTTATTTCACGGCACCATTATAGAAATATTAATCTCATCAAATCTATAGTAAAAGCTAATCTCATGGTGGTCATTATATAAACTTTTAACAACACATAAATATGTAAAACTGGCTTTTCCGCCCCTAACATTGTACATAATCTGATGATGATCGGCATGCTCTCCTATATATAGGGTGAGTCGCATAAAATGCACAAAACGAGCTGCGCCGATAGGTTGGGTCGAGATATGAAAAAATCGTATAGGAGGGTTGGGTCTATTTTACTTCATTTAAGCGGGAGGGACATGAAAAAATCGTATAGGAGGGCGGGGTCTAGTACACCCCATTTAAGCAGGAGGGAAAATTTTGTAAAAAAAAAGATTTAATATCAAATAGAGGCACCTACAGTAACGTGCTTTAGCATTTTTCTGTTCTGTTCTTCAATAAGCATTTTATTTCGAGATAATTGAGTGAACGGTTTTTGAGTAATCAAATTTAACTCAAAATTTTGGAAAAAAATTCCAATTTTTTTTTAATTTATAAAAAAATAATAAAAAAAAACAAATATGTTTTTTCAAAAATAAATAAATATGCAGGAAAAAAGTTAAATATGTATGTGGAACAATAACCTAGTTAGTAAAAATAAAATTTCTACCTGCCAGAAGAACCGAAAAACGAAACTGATATTCCAAAATATTTCCGCGCAATAACACTAATAGAAATATGGAGTAAAATAAAAGATGGTATATTAATACTTTCTTCTTTAATTTAAATCTTATTAGCATAACCTATAAGAAATTTTTCAATATGATCCGCATTTTGAAGAAGAAAAAGCTCTAAGGTGAACGTAGTTCTTCATGAATCCCCAAGCATAAAAGTCCAATGGTGTTAGATCTGGTGACTTGGGGCACTTCTAACATCGTAGCTTTCCTCTTGCCACTAAGGAAGGGATTACGTCATACCAAACTCAGAATTTGCTCGTTTATATTGACTGGTATGGTCGATGAACTTCCCTCCTTCAATACTCCAGCACTCTGTGTTCCGTGAAGACGATTGTGTATTCTTGAAAATTTTGAATAATGGGAACAAGTCCTATTAAGCGCACAGTCTTTGTGCTAAACGACTGCAACTATCCGCTGGCTAGACCATTGTAGAAATACAATGATACATGATGATGCAATTGATACATTGACTTGCAGAATTGAAATAATTTGCCAAATGAACGCCCTTGCGTATTTATTTGCTTTGAAAAAACATGTTTGGGCTTTTTAAGTGAAAATACTGTTCAACCTTTTGAGAGATTTTTTTTGTCGATTTTAGGTAAAAATTGTATGCAACCTTTTTTTTTTACTGGCGTCAACAGGTAGGCAAGTCATTTATGTTGATGTTAATTGTTGTTAGGTAAATAAACAATAAAAAAGATAATTGATAATCCACTAGACCTGGGGTGAAATAGCCAAATATCCGTTTTATGTAGTTTCGAAAAAAAATTAATGTGTCAAATTTTTCTGTTAAAATTATTCAATATTTAAGCTATTTTTAGAACGCTGTGAAATCTTTCTCCATAGCATTTTTTAAAGCATGCCTAGCGTAAGTACATGTTAACGCGATCCATTATTTTCTGAGTAAGCTGAAAGATTCCAAAGATAAGTTAAATAAAAATGGCTCCTTACTCCATTAAAAATCAGGTTGAAAAAATAAGTTTGAAAAAGTGCAACTGATGTAAACCTTGCACTTTTATAATCAACTAACCGATTTGAAGTCGACTGAGCCAAACCCAACATATATGTAAATGTATGAAAACAATACATAAATTGCTGTCACTATCAAAGCAGTACAACGATTGTCGATTTGATAATCACCTTACATGGAGAAAAATTGTCCATTTTGATAATCAACTATCGACTATCGCTTTAGCCGATTGACCAAACAATCCATATCTAGGAAAATGCCCTAAAATGTGCTTTTCCGACAAAAAAAGTAAGTATCTTCGTTTTTTTTTTGTAATTTCTCAAAAACTAAGAAAGATTTTTACATCCGGTTTTCAGTATTTGACTCAGAAAAAATTGATTATTTGAATTAGAGGAATGAATATTGAAAAAAATCGAATTCCCCGCCTAAATGGGACCCCCACCAAATCGATTTTTTTTTTCATTTCTCGACCCAACCTATAGGCTCAGCTCGTTTGGTGCATCTTATGCGACTCACCCTGTATAACATACATTTCCAATTCAAGGTCATCGGTGGTGATGGCGAGTCGCCTAAACTACCGTTAATGATCGCTGACTGGCCACTAAAGCAGCGAAATGGGAGTTATTGTCCTGGTCGTTATTATGGCAATAGTCGTTTATTTGAACAACAATCCTATCATTCATTAATTGACCTAAGACTTCAATCAGGTAAGAACTGACAAAAGTTTCTCTGTGGATAAAGCAACGTAAAATTGTAAAATTATGAAAAAACAAAGATTGAATTTGTTTTTCAAAACTTCCAATTTGAAATACATACATACAAATGTACATACATATTTCAAAAAAAATGTTCAATGATTCATTCATTGAAAGATAAAATAAGAGAAGGGACTTCTGGTTTAACATAAAATGTTAAGTCTTGCTTTTTTTAATTCCAGATATTTGCGCCTCCCGCCTTAACGGGAGAAAAGACCGTCTTGTTCAATATGATTTTGCTATACGACCTATACGCTCTAGTTTTTTGTCCCACATTATGCGAATCACCCTTTTTAATCTAACAAATGGATTTTTAAATATTGTGGTTCATGAAAATCTCCCTAAAAATCCAGATTACCCAAATTATCTAGCCAGATAAAAAACTTGATCTTTGTTTAAAAACGAAAATGAACGTTATAAACAATAAATAATAATAAAATTGATTTTTTAACGATTTTAACATTAATATTTGTACATAGGTATTGGTAGTTTAGTTACTTACTTCTGGTTCATACACCAAATAATATGGTTTAAACTTCGTTAGTCCTGTTTTGAATCATTTATAATTTTTCGAGAGCATACAGCTGGGAAGTGTAAAGGGAAGAATTTTTGTTTATATATTTTGTATACACTTAACATGGATAAACATCTTAAAAAAATGATTGCGAATATGGAAAATTGTCTTAATGTTCATGCAAACAAATTTCATTTTTTTAGTCCATCATCTGAAAACAAAATAATCACACCGACTATCCGAATGTAGCCAGGCAAGTACACTTTACTCTCTTTGCTTCTTTAATTGTTTAGTTTTCTACAATACCATGACGAAATCATTTACATTCTTATAGATTCTCTTTCGAACAACACTAACACTTACACAATTAACTAGAATAGGAATTAGGAATAGTTTCCCATGTATAACACTTATTACTCAAGTAAATACATATGTTAATTCTGCAATAGCAAATGTAAACATATTCATTAATTAAATTGTATTAAGCGTTCTATCCCTAGCACGTACATGTACGAAAAACTGTCAAAATTGAACTTTGACATGTATTTTCAACCTTTCTCTTCTCTTCTTTATTAAAGCTCAAGTTTTGATAATATCACATATATAAGCATAAAACACACACCAAATGGAAACCACTACACATCCAGGATGCCTATTGAGGTTTGAGAATAAGAAAATCAATGAATCTGTCTGCCGCTGCTAGTGAACAGTGAAGTGATGCTTCTGCTCCTGGAAATGGAAATGCGATTTATGGAATTGGAGTTATATTCAATGGTATTGGTGTTATTCTGGGTTTCTCTGCAATTTCTAATGAGTATATTGAATAATTTTTTTGTGGGTGGCATAATTCGATTTATAATTTTTTTTCTTTTGGGCAAATTGTAGTTTTTAAACAGAATATTTTCAAGAAATCGGATGAAAGATTAACTATATTCACTGGAATTATGTATATTTCGTGGTCATACAAATGGAAAGATATTCTGAGCGTTTATCTAATGACCACATATTTTCAATGCAAGTTTCTTGAATTAGAAATAGAAAATTCCAATGCATTTATTAAAAATAATGGTTTTATACAACGCGAACAAAACATTTAAACAGTTTTTAAGATGGTTTTGTTTCAATTAAGATGTGAAAAACCAAATAAGCCGACGAACGAACGATTCACCTACGTTTTAGGGCAGACATTTTTATCACTTATGAGAAAATGAAAATTTTCTCTTGCAGTGGGAATCGATTTTTTGTTTTCATGTGTCAAAGTGAACTGCATTGGAAAAGAAACAGAACATGTTTCCTTTCGTAACGTGTCGTTATTCATTCGTAAATGAGTAAAGAGTAACAAAACATTTCTTTTGAATAACGTTAGTGACATCTGTATTCCAGATACTTCCTCCGAAATCGACGTTGTGTGAAAATCAAGGCCGAATCTTTTACGTCAGTTCAGGGAATTTCGTTGACATAGCACTCGACGTAGACGGATAAGAATAAAAAAAATGGCTGTTTTGGTAATGCTTGTTGCCATTTCAACATATTCGATATTCTAATAAAAAAGGGAAGGATGGTAAAAGCTTTTGTTATGAATAAATTAAAAATAAAGACGTGTGTTCAATACATACAACCATGGCAGAAAGGAATCTTGAGAAAAATAGCCTACGAGAGAACGATATATGTAAATGTAGAGTATCAGCAGTTTTAGTATACACGTTTCAGTCGTACCATTAAAAACAGGTCCCTTTTTAGCCGAGAAACAAGAATTCTGAATAGTTTACATGGCAAAATTTCCTTTTGCCATTTCAATTTGAAAGCAAATCCAATCTACACATTCTGTTCCACCCTCCCTAATTTTCTAAAAGGCACTACTTCTGATTGTCGCAAAAACAATCAACATTGTGATCTCCTTCAGAGCAGGTCACAAATTATTTAAGATATAACATTTCAATAGGTAAAAGTTTCACCCGAAAATAAAAAGGGAATAATTTTTTAAAAGCATATAATAATTTTCAATAAAATAATGATATTAATAAGATTGATTATAGATTTTCGTAAATTGCTAATTGTGTGTTTATGAAAAATGGAATTGGATTAGATTATAGGTCATCCTATTACATAACTCACATCAGAATATCAATTGTCACATAACGAATATATCATTGATCAAAAAGAAAACGAATATAACGAATTTGTTTCAACATCAAAAGAAGATGGCGTTCGGGATGGTATTGTTATCGAAAATGAAGATACCGAAGTAGTTCCAGGACTGAAAGAGGGTGGCGTTTCCCGCTCAAACAGCAGACAGCAGGTGACAAAATAAAGAAGAAACATTAGCCATAGCCAGACGAGAACGAAAAGGAAAACTTCTGCACTTCTGCTCCACTTAAAAGTAAATTTTTCGTATTTAATGTAAAGTAATCGTAATAAATAATTATTAACTGTCAAAATAAATCCTGAACTGTTTCGTTATTTACTAAGAAGAAATATTCTACTCAGTGGGAACATTTCTGTCGTTAACTTTTTGTAGTTCATCTTTACTTACCTTAAGTAAAAGTAAAAACAGAAGAAATTTTATTTACTCATGCACAACAGAAGTGCACGGAAGATAAAGGGACTTTTACCGGGGCAATTTTAGGATTACATCGTACAAAAATCAAAGATGGCAACTAGCGCTAGGGGCGAAATGGATATTGAAAAGGTTAATGGAATTGAGGAGGACAACACTGGATCTGCAAGCACAGTAGAGGAATTAGCTAAACGATTGTCCACGTTGGAAAAGGCCTACAACGAAATTCAAGGGCAATTGGCAGCTAGCGTACAAATACGTAAAAGTCTTGAATCTCGCCTTTACATGAATGAGTCCATTCAGCAGACAACCATCATTGCACCCGACCCAACTCCCCTAATATACATACTTACGTCAATCTAACTTTGAATCCTTCAGGGAGAAGCAGTTCGCCTCAGCTTAAGCACAATTTACCAATGCAGTCAGTAACATGTCCATCAGCTCATTCATCCTACAGTCAAGCTACACTTCCACAGCAAATGCCATTGATGACAGTAGTTACTACTGGGATGCAAGGAAGATATGCCCATCCGTCTATGACATCATGGTCAATGATGGCGAATAAACCGTTACAACAACCATATAATCAAATGTCAGCTGCTTCGGTGGCAGAAGCTATCACATCAACCGCTGCTCAACAACTGCGTTCGAACAATTCGTTGGACAGGCCAACGAATAAAAACATCGTATATCAGGGCAGTCGAAGAAGACTACGATCTGCCAGAGTTTAGTGGTCAACCTAAGGATTGGCCTGTCTTCATTTCAACCTTCAACGAATCGACAATTGCGTATGGGTATACTTATCTGGACAACACCATCCGGCTTCAAAAATGTCTAAAGGGAGCAGCAAGGGAAGTGGTAGAATTTCTGTTAATCCATTCTACTCTATTAGAAGAAGACTTGGCAAAAGAAAATATAATTTGCGACATGTTCGGACATTAAAGAAACTATCTTTGCCGACTCAGACTCTACAACTTAAAGTGTTGCAAGCCAAGTTTAAACACCTACGTAACTTACCAGTTTATGATTATGTCGGAGCAAAACCAAGAGTGCTGATTGGTATCAATAATTATCATTTAGGGGTACCACAAAGAACAGTCAGCCGACAGGGAGGTCCAGTCGCTGCCAAGACCAAGATGGGTTGGGTTGTCTATGGACCAAAATCATGAAAGCAGGAGGAGGTTACGCCAAACCAAAAACTTTGCGTCCTTAGCTTCGATGCAATGAAGATAAAAGAAGCATACTGCTATGACATACTTCATCAATTATCTTACTTGTATAACAGGTTTTTATTCCAAGACACAAACATTTACCTGTGTTGACGTTCCCAATTTCATAAAACTAAAAAGAAATCATTTTATTGACCATGAATTATTGATGAATGGAATGGTTGTTAAAAAGGAAATCATCATGACGCTTCTTTTACTCAATTAAGGAGAGTTGTGCATTGGCCACAAGATTTCATCTAACTACTTGCATGTGATTCAAGCCGGAAGACAAAAGGTCAAAAAATATGATAACAATTTTGACGAAATTGTTTTCCCACACTGTTGGGCATCTCGAAGATTAAACTTGGGAAGTCATTCAAGAAAAAGAACATAGAGTATACTATTTTTTATATTTTTTTTGGAGACGAATGATTGGTTGAGCATTGCCCACAAGATTTCATCTAAATACTTGCATATGGTTCAAGCCGAAAGACAAAAAGGCAAACAATATGATAACAATTTTGACGAAATTGTTTTCCCACACTGTTGGGCATCTTGAAGATGAAACTTGGGAAGTCATTCAAGAAAACGAATATACAGTATATTATTTTTTATATTTTTTTATAGACGAATGAGTGATTCTAAGGAAAAGGTCCATGCCTACGGTCTACACCTGGAATCACAAAACAAAATACTGGACGACATGTCATTCATTAAGTTGAGCCAGAATAATTAAATTTTAATTAATGTAAATAATCGTAGACACCTTTTTGTTATCAGCAGATTGTTAAATCAAATCCATTGATGAATAAATAAATAAATAAATAAATAGACATGTTGAATCTAATCCTAAATATGCGTGTGGTAGGTAAAAAACCCTTTGCTGCCATTCCAAAAAAGGTAAGAACACATACATTTGCTTGAAGGCAATTAACTTACGTGTTTATTTTTTTAAGGTTTGGTCCATTCTAAACCTGCCTTAAAGTTATTGCACAAAGCCGTACTGGAGCGCTTTGGCGTGAAGTTCATTATGACAACGAAAATGGTAATGTCTGTGTGGATGATACACCAGATCTGTACTTAAAAAAACTTCTCTTTTAGGTTTGTCTTTAGTTTACTTACCTACTTTATAACCAATTCCTTTAACTAATAATGTTTTTTTAGGAAGGATCTTCAACATTGTACAAGCCAAAGAAATTGTCGTGTCGAAGCCAGAAAAAAATCTGTCATTCCAATACGCTGGGCTGGACAATTGGGGGGGGGGGGGGGGCTACATTATCACCAGTTCAAGTACATAATACCAAACCTTGAACATGAAGAAGAGAAGAGAGTAAGTATTTAGATGAAGATGGCCTCTCTAAGCAGTTTTTGGAATACAATTTACAATGCTGTAAATGCAGGCTTGCATATTTTTAAAAACTATCACCATTTACTGGAAGTTTTGGTGAAGGCTAAAATTGAAAAACGGAAATTAATAAAAGTTATAAATTTATTAAAAAATACTGTGATGTAACAAAATTAAACAATTTAAAAAAAACTAAATGTTAAGATATTCGGAGGATACATTTTTGTTTTGTATCTGGATATATTTCAAGATCCAAAAATTAGTACTTATTCTGAAAAACAGATGGCACTTTTGCAGTATTGTTGTGGGAACACAATGGCCCTCTACTTGTGAGCATGTACAACCAACTTCAGCCTAATTTCGTTCATCGTTGTTCGTCCATCTCCTTTTTAAAGAAGATTGACAATTTTTATTGGGCGCATTCCTGGACGGATTTCTTCTAATTTGGTTTCCGGATGAGAGCAGCTATCCAATTTAATTTAATCCAATATTATAATTAAGTGTGGAATAAAATCAAGTTCCCACATTGTAATGGGAATTAAACACACAAAATATTCATGATCTGGATCTGGATCGTTTTATTATCGTCAAAGATCTATATGGATCTTGATTGATAATAAAACGCAGCTAAAATATACCAGAAATTTAGCGCTCGGTTTCGATTTGAAAATCATATGTTTTGTTCGTTGTTATAATAGAAAAAAGAAACAAGAACGACAACTGGGAGGATAATTCCCTCTTCGTCTACAAACTGAAAAATACCCGTTCAGCGACATATGTGTACCGGTCCCTGCACATTTCTTATGGGACTACTAATACGTTTACATTTAACTGGGCACGTAACGTATGGCGGATTGGCTGCTTCTCGCACGAATCTCACACGTATTCACATACCCAAAATAAAATTTCAGCGTTTGCAGGGCATGGTCTGTACGAGTTGCAGTTCTTTTATCTTTTTTCTATGGCTATATGGTCGTCAGCTGTCAATCAGCTGTTATTTAACACGTATTGCAACAACAACGAACATATTGCACTAGAAAGCTGTGCGACCTCGAACCCTCCTAAATTTATTGGATACTTTTCTGTTTGGAGCATAAAGTAAAAATATTATATAGAGGAAAATCTTTCGTACGTTTCACGCCTCAACACCCTGAATTTTCGTTGATTCTTTGGTATATCATATATTGTGTTTCGTATTCTCTTTTGTATATCATTCATTGTCCGCGTAAAAAAAAAAGAAAAAACGATGTGGTGAGTTTTGTTAATTTTGACATTTCATTTTGTTCTTGTTGACAACAACTGTTAGTAAATTGTTATTTGTGTTTCAGAAAATTAGATTTTATCCTAGCCTTGGGAAGAAAAACCCAAAAAATCATTTAATTCATTTAAAAAGTAAGTGCTAATGTTGATTCATTTGACTAGATTGAACTTCAAAATGTGTAAATCGCATTTACTACTCAAGTATGCTGAAAATTGTTTTGATTGACTCGAAAAAATACCTTTTTTCAGACTTACGAAAATTACAAAACACATCAATATTAAGCATCTTTTGTACAAAACAGCAGTGCCAAGAAAACACTTTTAAATATGAAGAACCATGCGCCAATAAGATCCCAGTCAAGAAACCAAAATAGTTTGACGACTTAACCAGGTATGATGCAATAACTTGAGGTTATAGGTTCATCATTAATCTTTTTGCAAGTCATAATTCTGATCCAATAATCTACCTGGATTGGCTCATTTATAGGAGAATAACCGGGTATAAGCTATAGGAAATCAACTTTTTCACCCATCCATCAAAATATCCTTTGGTGTGTTGGAATAAAACCATAGGTATAAAGAAAGGTGATAGAATTACAATTACACTTAAAGCAACTAGATAAAATAAATACAAAGCACAGCCACAAAATAACCATCATCATCAGAACGGCCATAAATATACAGACAAGAGCTACTAAAATGTATCCACCAGCGAAATACCAATCACCGAACCTGCAACTAACAAGATAGGAGCAGCACCAAGCAAGACTGTTAACGTTGCAACACCTCCAGTACCAATTTTGTCACCAATTCCATCTAAAGGTGCTACTAAATAAAATTAAATTCTGCAATCAAGCCTATCCCAAGGTGCAAGGTAGTTATAATTTCCTGTACTGTTCTATAATTAATTTGAAAAACATAATCTTTTTATTAGCAAAAGGATAGACGAAAAACTGACGATGCTTTCCAAACCAGAAAGCCTAAATGAAATGAAAATAGGCCTTCTTATTTTGTATTTAATCAAATGTGAGTATCATTTCACTGGTGATGGCATCGGACCGAACAGCATACTATGCAAGTAGAGAATTTCCATTATATACTGCCTGACTTCTCAGAGGGAATTAAACTTCATTAATATGGAGTGAAGGAGAAGGCAGTCAGCAAGAGTGTAAAACCTGTGTTTGTGTAAATAGTTAAAAATATTTTTGTATTCAAAGAGTTAAATTACATATTTATTTATTATGCGTATGATTTAGTAATTTTATTTTTTATCAAATATTTTGTTACGGTCGCTTTAATAAAAAAAAGTCTTATACATATTTTTATAGTTGTTTGGCTTAGCTTTTTGTTTCATCAGGTTGTTGGTGATCTACTGAAATGACTGAGTGCTTTATCGAACACGATTTGAGTTTGTCCAGGATTTCTTTATATTAGGGTGTCCATAATGAAAGTAGAAAAAAAGAGAACATTTTCAAAAATTCAAATGATACTACCCCCCCCTCCCTCAGCTTCTTTCTTACTCATTCACTCTCAGATGAACGATTATGCACACCGTAAACTTGACAAAGGGCTCTATAAGTTCGGCCAACAAAGCGTGAATTTCGAAAATAAATTTCTACGATTTGTAAGCGTTGCATGGTGATTAGTATGACAGCTAGTTTGACAGTTATCCAAATCGGAAGTTAATCTACCTATGCCTCTAAAAACACCCTTTTATTTTCAAAATATGGGCTTGACTTCTGACTCTAGAAACTCTTTTTAAACGTGTTAATGTAGTTTTATATGAAAAATTATTTTGATGTTGAAATTTCAAACTTGAAGTAAGGAAAGGAACAAATTTTGTAGAAAAAGAGACTAAAAAGAGGACATGTAAAAAAAAGAGGAGAAAAAAAGAATTTTATAAAAAAAGAGAGTGTAAAATAGATCTGAATTGAAAAAGAGAACATGTTCTCTTTCAAAGAGATGCTCTGGAAACCCTACTTTATATGCATGTGATATAGGCTTTTGGATTACTTCCCGGTAAGTGTAAGTAGAATCAGGATCCAGCTGTAAATGAAAAGAAATGTTAAAATACTATTCTATAAAGTTACTTATAATAGATCTTATATTCAAACTATAAGACATATAAGAATCAAATCCCTGTAGATCACCGCATACTTCAAAGGGAATTATTTGTTTGTTGACTTCCGATTCAGTGGCACTGGCTATAAGCTTAACATCGTCCACCATTGGGTTGATCATCTGGGGAATGTAACCATCGGGACACTTGTAGTTCTGACGTATAACAAAAGCCTCGATGCTCGAGTTCCTTGAGCTGCGCGGCTATGCAATGGATACAGTTTGGAAAAATATCCTAAGTTGTGAGTAAAAAAGACTTGTGTCTTTACCACGAAAGATTTTTGCAACAAAATTGCCGTCCGTCATTAAGACATGGGTAGTTATGCTTAGAGCAGCAAGCAACAGCTGTGATTGAATATATTCGTCGATGTCATGTAATCCAGTAACATTTAGTGCTCCGTCACAGACGACAAGCTGTGCTTTCTTCTTGCTGAAATGCTCAATTACTTAGCTTCGTAATATCACCTTGAATTTAAATAACAACAGGTAATGGAGCCATTACCTGAAGGTCAACGGCTATAATTTTAACATCCTCGTTGTTGCGGTATTCATAAAGCCGTTTCCAAAGATCTTGACTCCAACTGCCAAGAGCTGCACAAAGATCTACGGAATAAAAAAAGTCAAATAAATGCTGTCAAGGTGCATCAAGAATAATGTTTACCTACAAACCCGAAGAGAATTGCACCATCTCATCGGCTTGGATTGTGTTTAAACCGAAGACACGAGCAATACCATCACCAATTCTCAACACACTCCGAACAATTTGTGAGAATTTCACAAAATACCACCAACGACGACGATGTGCCTGATGAGAATACTTAATTCATAAAGCCGTTTCCAAAGAACTTGACTCCAACTGCCAGGAGCTGCACAAAGATCTACGGAATAAAAAAAAGTTAAATAAATGCTGTCAAGATGCATCAAGAATAATGTTTACCTTCAAACCCGAAGAGAATTGCACCATCTCATCGGCTTGGATTTTGTTTAAACCGAAGACACGAGCAATACCATCACCAATTCTCAACACACTTCGAACAATTTGTGAGAATTTCACAAAATACCACCAACGACGACGATGTGCCTGATGAGAATACTTGATACAAGATACAATATTACTACTACACAATATTCACTAAACAATTAGCTTCAATGTCCATATTGATATTTTAATAAAATTTTCTATCGAAAAAATTTGCTTGTACCTAACCTATAACTTTAACTTGTTTTTTGTTATCTGTTTGTTGTTGTTAACGTTTTAAAAACTCACCTCCTTCATACTCCTACATATCGAGCGGGATGTGTTCGAAATGTATTCCTTAAGGCTTAAGGTGATTTTCTTAGGTCTTAGACTTTGTGTACATGTTCCTTTTTTCGGATGTTTCTTCAAACTTTCTTTTTGACAATTGGGTAAGGGGTGTGAAAAGTAGGGGGAATGAAGTAAGGAATGGAAGAATGCAAATTTTGACCTTATGTACATGATTCCTTTTTTCGGATGTTTCTTAATTCTTCAATTTTGACAAATAGGTAAGGGGTGTAGAAAAGTAGGGGGAATAAAGTAACGAAGGGAAGAATGAAAATTTTAAGATTTTTTGTGGTTGAGCTTTGAAGTTTTTCGTTTGAGAAAGAAAATGCTATGCACGGACTAAAAATATGAACTTTTGAAATTCAATCATGTTTTTTTAATGGTAATGGATGGTTTTAATTGATTTTTTATTAAATTTTGCAAATTTCTTTAGAATAAAACAGCACAGTTTGTAGGTAAGCATTGGATATATTCGGGGTAATCAAATATATATAGTTTTCAAGCACACAATCTGTAAAAGGCAGGGAAAAAATAGTAAAGTATAACAACTTGCATTCGAGTAACTTGCTAGTGTCTCCTCATGATACAAGAAAACAAGATAGCGACTTTCGTATTTTTACGTCATCAGTGACCCTTGTTGATAAAAACTAATTTCCGTTTTAGAAAAAATACGGAAAAGTAAGTTAATTGATGCAGGTTTGGTCCAATGTGTTATCTGATTGATTTAATATACATTTTAAGTCCTCTAACAAATCGGATTCTTTCCGAAATTGGTAATTTAATTTAGTCAGTTTGGGTCACTGATGAAAATTTCGGGATGGGACGTTTTATCATCAAGTATATTCCAACACGCCCAGTTTCGTGGTGGAAAATAAAAGGAAACTCAAAAGAACAGGTCAATTATTTGACTACTACACTCTCAGACGGCGTCAATTATTTAACAGTTCAGCACTACTACACTCTCAGACGGCGTCAATTATTTGATAGTTCTACACCGATACTTATTTGACCAGCTTGTAGGCATTGTCAAAAGGAGGCAGTAGATTTCCCTCTTTATAGTATAGTTACTCTATGGTTTGGAGGAATATGTGGTGGAAAGCTGACTATGTTTTTCTTTTGCTTCGAATTTAACATGTAGTCTCCACGAGCGAGATTTTCTAGTGAGGTAGATAGCATTCTTTAAGAAATGCTCGTGGAGACCGGAAATTGCTCAGCTCATAGCTTTCTATGGATTGTATACTATTTGCAATAAAATGTAGAGCGTTCTCTTTTCTTTTATTGCTATTAGAGCATGACAGTAAGTATATTGTAAAATTTAGAACTTGGAGACACCGTGTTGTAACCTACGTGCTTGAGTTTGGTCGTTCCAAAATTGAAAATCCGCATTGTTTATGAAATCTATAGTACTACTATGAGGCAGCATCTAGTTAAGAGAGATATTGCCGTAATAGCGCTGCAGTAGTTCTTGATATGCATTTGTATGGGTTTAGGAGAGTATAATGAAATATAATGATGAAAGAGTAGGTTGTATGTTATATTTTCAGAAAGGTATGAGTTAGAATGAATAAAAGCATTTGCAGGAATAATGAATAATAAGTACGAGTGAAAGGTTCAAAAAGTGACGCTAGACCATATGGTATGGTAGAGTAAGGGAAACAAAAATTATTGGATTTCCCTTTGATTTTTCTTAAGCAAACCAAGATTGTGCGTCTTCAATAATTTTTTGATTTTCCATTTTTCAAGAAATTTCGTTAATTATGTAGCTTATACCGAAATCACATACCAATTTTGCCATATTCGGATTTGACATTCTACAGTTTTAATGAATATTGTTCAATTTCGAACGTAATAACGAATTGATTTTTTCTTGTATTTAAACGGTTCCTATTAACTTTACTTTTGAATGAAAGAATAGTAAAAGTTAATGTTTATTTAAAACGGAATTTTACTGCTTATGACTGGAAATAGATGCGGTCTATGTTTCCGTGAATTTTTTGTTCAAATATTTAAAACCGAGAATATTTTTTTATTTTTCAAATTTCTATTTAACGGATCAAAAAATGTTAACCAATTTTTTTTAGATACTGAAAAGCAATAACATAGGTACGAACATCTGCAAACAATGTATTTTATTTGTAAAATAAGTAACTAGGTAGGTACTTCAACTCAAATTAATTTTTTGCAGACTTAAAAATTTGATATAATAATCAAACATGGTAACTATACATTTGCAAAGCAGCAAATTCTTCCAACAAATCCACGCCAATAAAGAAAGATACAGAATACGAGTTGCGTTCCCTCCCTTCTACAAATTTGCAAAATGTTGAGAAAGTATATAAGAATATAATTTAATCTTTTTTTTTTTTGAATTTTTCAGATTTTCCGTGGCAAAAAAAAATTTAAAGTCCGTTCTCCTTAAGGCTCTTAATACAACGTCAACCATTTTGCACTCTTTCCCTATGTGAATATTTCGTCATCCTTCAATACCAGTTTTCACTGATACGAAAATGATTTAAAAATAACACGAAAAAGTGTCGATGGTTTGTTTTCTTCTGACTGCTAACACTTTATATAAATCTTTCCCGTTCTGTCGCTTTCTAACATTGCATATGTGTTGAATACATCTCCCCGGCTAAAAGTCTACAATGCAAAATAGCGAGATTGCGAAACTAGATGGCGCTAGGTGAAACACCCATCTTGATAGTACTATAGATTTCATATACAATGAAATCCGATAAAACTATGAACTCAGCTAATGTCGAGAAATAAAGAAGGTGGGACGTTTGAGTACGCATAGTTTTCTCGTGCAACACGTTCGTTGTTGTTGTAATACGTGTTAAAAAACAGCTGATTAACAATTGACGCCCATATCGAGACGAAACTAGCGCTAAATTTCTGGTATAATTGTGTTTTGACATTTGGACATTTGAGGTTAGATCATTGTATATGAAATCTATAGTACTACCATCAGGCAGCATCTAGTTTAGCGAGATACTGCCGTAATAGCGCTGCAGTAGTTCTTGATATGCATTTGTATGGATTTTGGAGAGTAAAATGAAATATAATGATGAAAGAGTAGGTTGTATGTTGAATTTTCAGAAAGGTATGAGTTAGAATGAATAAAAGCATTTGAAGGAATAATGAATAATAAGTACGAGTGAAAGGTTCAAAAAGTGACACTAGACTATATGGTATGGTAGAACATCACCTACCAATGTTACCATACTTGGATTTGACTGTTAACATGTATATTTTTCTATTTCGAACGTAATAGGGAATAGATTTTTTTTTATGTATTTAAACTTAGGTGGGGTCCTATTAACATTTATATTGAAGGAAAGAATAGTTAAAGCTAATGTTTATTAAAAACGGCATTTTGCTGCTTACGATCGTACATAAGTACGGTCTATGTTTCCGTGAATTTTTTTTTGAATAATTTTTTATTTTTCAAATTTCTATTTTATGGTTCGAAAAATTTTAACCATTTTTCGAAGATACTCAAAAGCAATAACATAGGTACACACATCTGCAAACCATGTGTTTTATTTGTAAAATAAATAACTTGGTAGGTACTTCAACTCAAATTAAATTTTTGCAGAATAAAAAATGTTATATAATAATCAACCATATATTTGCAAAGCAGCAAATTCTTCCAACAAATCCATGCCAATGAAGAAAAATACAGAATACGAGTTTTGTACATACATATATACATACATACAGTGTAAGTGATGTATATTGCTAGCGAAGCTGCATAAGAGATTTTGGTCGATCCCTTATTTTTTTTAATTCAATATTGAAAGACTATATATAAGGTGTTGTCTTGTTTGTCGGTTTTAATTATATTGTTGTTCAGTTGAGTTAATGGTACATATGTCATGTTTATTGCGTAAAATTAACAAACTCCAAAATTTATTTTGCAAAATACTTTTGAATGTGATTGTGAATAAAACATTTTGCATGGTTTCCATATTTTATATGCATCTCTGCATTTGGATCTATCCGACACCAACATCGACATCCGTGTTTCGTCAGTTAATCATTAAGGTTGGGTGTATGTATCTGTGTATGTCTCTCTCTCTAGTCTCACTCTCTTTGTAAAATAAATACTTAAATTTCAATTCAGTTTCACTTTGTTTCGTTCATTTATTTCAATCGTTCTCTATCTCTGGTCTGGTTCTTTGTGTATTGTGTATTTTGTGTTCTGTATTGCATTCAATGATTGATTGAACTTCAGTTTCGTTTTCCGCATCGTATCGTTCTCGTTCATTTCAAATGTATTGATATTGTGAACCACCGACACATGGAAGTGTGATTGCAATCATCAATACTTTTCAGTGAACGGGTCATAAAGACCGAATCAATCCCGATTGACACAGCTCTAGTCAGCCCTCGATTAAGCAATAATACCGACTCTAGATAATGTGGACTTTTAGTTCAGAATCCTCAACTAAATTTTAAACAATTTTAAACACATTAAACATCTTTGTTAACTAATACTGACATATAACGTAACGCGAGAAAATATTTTTCAAAAAAGGTGAAACAGTAAGTTGAAAGTTAGTGCAAACCAAAAAAAGATGAAAAAGTCAACACAACTAAAAAACGTTTTTATAACATTTTTTGTATGTACATACATATATCTAATTATTTTTATTTAAATAATAGAGATTTTGGTCATCCACAACAAGCCCATCTATCTTATGGGCCAGTTATAGCTATCATTGAAAAGCATCATTGAAACACATCATTGGAATTTTTTGGAGAGATCAGTTATAGCAATCATTGAAATTTTCTGTCATTGGAAACATTTTCCTGGTTGAAATACACACGAACAAAATTTTCGGATACAAATCTATCATTGGAACTGAACGAAATTGGTACTCAAATCAGTGGAACGAGTTGTTACATATTCTGTCAAAAAACAATCAGCTGACACCAAAGACGAATTTGCATCAGGAAAACAGATAAATACATTTTTAGTAAAAAATATTTGTGCAAATTGATTTGTTCTTATCGAAAAAAATTCTTCGTATCATTTGCTATCGATTGGTATATCATTTGTATTACTTATCAAAGGAAAACATATAAAAAAATCGGTTTAAAGTTTTTCAATGATGCATTTCAATGATAGCTATAACTGGCCTTTAGCACAAGCTGGTTGCTTGATTTTCAAATAGATGCAGTTAATTGCTATTATAAAAATGAGGATTGGGGAACCTGGCGAGACACAAACATTCTTAGTTTTCGAAAAAATCGCAAAACCTTAAAAAATATGGAATTATTCTTTCTCCGAAGACATTTTTACATTTTAAATTTGTATTATTTTGATTTGAAATCATTGTATATAGAATCCATAGTACTATCAAGATGTGTGTTTCACCTAGCGCCATCTAGTTTTGCTATCTCGCTTTTTATCAGTGTAGACTTTTAGTCGTGGAGATGAATTCAACACATATGCAACGTTAGAAATGGACAGAACGGGAAAGATGTATATAAAGTGTCAGCAGTCAGAGGGAAGCAAATTATCGAGTCTTTTTCGTGTTATTTATTTGTCAATTTCAAATAATGAGAGAATGGAAGATAGAAATTTAGACAGGGGTGTGAGGAGTTTTCATTTCTGTTTTGAAAATACACTGTTTTTGGGTGGTGTTTTTATAGATACGGCAACAGGATGAAATTTACCGTTTTAAACGCATTTTTGCTGAAATTTGGTTATTGGTTTAGTTTTTTGAATAATTTTGAATGGTTACCATGTTTGATTATTATATTATTTTTTTTAGTCTGCAAAAATTTAATTTGAATTGAAAAACCTACCTAGTTACTTATTTTAGAAATAAAACACATTTGCAGATGTTTGTAACTATGTTATTGCTTTAGAGTATATTTGCTTATCACGTCAAAAAATCTAGTACTAAATATACTACTAACTAATAATTATAGTACTAAATCTACTACTAACTACTAAATATAGTACTAAATATAGTACTAACTCTAGTACTAAATATACTACTAAGTACTAAATCTAGTACTAAATATAGTGCGACAACTACGATAGTTCTAAATTCTAGTACTAAGAATTAAAAATCTAGTACGAAATATACTATTGTACCGACAACATTGTACCAATTAAAACCAATTACCAATTACCAATTCAACATTAAAATCTTAAACAGTCAAATCCGAATATGGCAACATTGGTAATTTATTTCGGTATAAGATATACAGAAAATACAGAAATAACAAAATTTCTTTAAAAATGCAAACTCCAAAAAATAATTGGTTTGTTTACGAAAAATCAAAGTGAAATCCATTAATTTTTGTTTCCCTTACTCTGCCATACTCGTACTTATTATTCATTATTCCTGCAAATGCTTGTACTCATTCTAACTCATACGTTTCTGAAAATATAACATACAACCTACTCTTTCATCACTTTATTTCTTTCTACTCTCCAAAACCAATACAAATGCATATTAAGAACTACTGCAGAGCTATAACGGCAGTATCCGCTAAACTAGATGCTGCCTGATGGTAGTACTATAGTTTTTATATACAATGTTGAAATGTCAAACGGTCACTGTATAAAGTATACATTTAAAAGATAATAGGGACCCAGGCTGCTATTAAAGTTACACGACTCTATTAACGATAAAGTGTAAATTATGTTGACTAAAATTATGAAAAAGTCGACTTCCGTATTAAAATAACTACTTAGAATAGACTCTGACATTAAATTGGATTTGAGTCGGTATATAATCATTAAAATTTTGCCCTAGCAAAATTAATATAGTTTATCATATAGGCACTAGACAGACCAATTCTAATTCGAAAAATTCAAATATTAATTCAAAATATTGTGAAATATGAATTAAGATACTTGCTGTAAAAACCTTAATAAAATGTACAGCTATTACTACTACTTTTATTTGTTTTTTTTTAGAACGTACGTAGTCGCTAGAGGACTAACGCAAACAACGTTTTCTGCGATGCAAAAAAAATTAATTTAATAACTGCGGTCTGAAGTACGTAAAACTTGATAAGACGATTGCTCGTTCCCAAAAGTCTACATACATCGATGCTCCAAGTAAAAGTAAATCTTTAACCATTTATGCCGTCGTCACTATGCCATCCCTCGCTGCATTTAAAAGAAAATACTTACAAACATTATGTAATGTTTTTTTTTATATAATTGGCCCGCGCAAAAGGGATTTTGGCTAACCTTATAATGTTGATTAAACACAGCGGGGCATTAGTAAAATAGGGAGGGGTAGTGGCATTGGGGGTATGAGTTTTTGAAGCATTAAATTCTACACGGTTTTTTATGCCCCTTTGTATAATGCTGTCAAGATCAGAATTAAATAAATTAATAATACGAAGCACATGGATGAGAGTCTGCAAACCAATATGAAAAGCTGAGAGTGCTGTCGTCAGTGAAACAATTTATTGGATTAGTAGTTTCAGGTAATAAGTCATTGATAAAAATGAAGAAGAGAGTTGGAGATAAAACAGAGCCCTGGAGTACACCAGCATTTATTTTATGAGTATCAGACTTGAATCCGTCCAACACAACTTGTACTAACCGGTTCGAAAGGTAATTACTAATCCAACGAAGAAGAAATTCGTCAAGTCCAAATTCACGCATTTTCCATAAAAGGACTTCATGCCAAATAGAGTTTCAAATGCCTTAAAAATATCAAGTGCAATAGTCTTACTTTCACCAAAACGGTGAAGAGATTGATTCCACTTTTCGGTGAGATAAGTGGATCTATTGCTACGAAAGCCGTATTGTCGGTCGTTAAGAAGCTTTCGGTTCTCAAGATATTTCTTTAGCTGAAACCCTTGCAACTGAACGAGTGCGGAAAAAGATTGGTCCCATGATATCATTTACGCTCTCAAGTGCAGGGGATTGATAACAACTGCCGGAAGCATTGAGTTTGCTGCAAATATCTGCTTTTTTTGGGAATCGATAGCAGGTGTATCGGTCAGGACGAGCGTAGGAACCGATTATGATGTTTTTCACAAAAGACCAAAAATGTGTACTTCCTTTGGGACATTGATGAATTTTTTGCTCATGTAAAAAGTTCGTCCTGCGAATGTGAGCATCGCAGGCCTTTCTAGCTTGTTGAAACTTTTTCCGGATTTCCTCGGTAGTGGTGGCTTTGTAACAACGGAAACTTGCATCTTTCAACCTAATAACCTTTTTGCAGCTCGCATCGAACCATGAGTTATCCTTAGGTTTGATACTCTTTGACCTATTCGGGATAAAATTTCTCATTCCTAAAAGAACAATATTTTTTACCATATCTGCACTGGAGTCTACGTCACAACCAAGGAAGCATAGTAAGAAGTTAAAGATCCCGAACAAATGATTGAGACCGTCCCAGTTGTCTTTCTCGTATTGCCAGACGGATCTCCTAGGGATTTTTTAATTAACTGTGTTTTCTTGACACGAAAAATTTGCAGAAATAACACAATGATCAGATGTGCTTAGAGGCGAAACAACATGAACAGCGTATTTATCCGGATCGGAGGTAAGAAACAAGTCTAAGGTGTTGGTGGTTTGACCTGCAATGTCAGGAACTCGGGTTGGCTCGTCAATAAGCTCAGTAAAAATCTCAACATACCATCCTTCGGGTGTTGTCTGCCAGAATAGCGGATACACCTAGAATTGTGTACATTGAAATCACACGATTTCAGTGTGAGGATAATGGACAACAATTCTCTGGATGGAGTCAGACAGAGCATCAAATTCATTTGAAGTTGACACACTGTCTAAGTTTGGGCTCCTGTATATAAAACAAGTGTGGATGATGCGCTTGTTAACTGTGAATTTGAACCACATGAATTTGAAATCTGAATTAGAACACAGACCGTATTTTGGTTGAAGTTGGTATGCAACATTATCCCAACCTCAAGTTGGATCGATTTTAGTTTCAGTTAATTTGGGCGACACTAGCCCTCCTGAGTACACTATCGGGAAAAAAATTAAACCTCAATTTTGACATTTGATCCAGTAATCCCAGAATTTTGCAGCAGGTTTTCGCACGTTGGAATGTTAAAATTTCCTTTTTTCTCCCCGTGTTATTTAGAATATCCCACAATTAACTAATAAAAAATCCTTTTTTTCCCTCTAGTGCTCTTAGGCACAAACCAATAAAAAAGGAAGTTGTCCACGATCTAAAAAAACAAGAGGCAAAATATCAAAGATGTCGCACACTTATACGGATAGAATTCAAAAGTGTCAGTTATGTTTTACCGGTAAATGCGACTTTTTGAATTTTTAAAAACAGATGTCACGAGTTTCTATGTCAACATTTTAAGTAGTTATTTTTTTCCTGAAGTGGGTTCAGGAGAGCTAGCATCGCATTCTCAATTTTGACGACATTTGTTTGACAATTGTGTATGAAGCAGGCATTAGACCAGCAGTCCATATTTAATACGTCCATGAATTAATTTATACGATAACGATCTAGTTAAGCCATTGCGATTAACACCGACAGCCAAACACAATCGTCTGCGAGGAATGGACTAGGAATCAAGAGAAGGGATTATCCTTCGCATACGCACTTTTTGGTATTATGTATATGCTTTGAAACTCAAAACCTTGTTTTGGCACTTAAGTTTCCCCAAATACACAGTAGGCAATTCTTTTTCACAATGCACTGCACTAGCACTGAATTGGTGTTTAGTGCGCGTGGATTTTGGTGTAAGGGCAATTTTAAATTTTTTTTGCTTTGATTTGCATTTATTAATAACATATACAGAACAGTTATAAATTTTTTTTGAAAAACAAAGAAGAAACAAAAAACAATAATGGGGCGGATAACGAGACAACACTTGACTTCAGTGTTCTTCCGCGCCTGAACAGCCGAAGGGATGTTGACTAAAATAAAAACTGAAATAAAAAAAACAAAGAAACAACGAAAGTTCACAGATTTCGCCTTGAAACAAGAGAAATTATTCGATTATCAACGCTGTAAAGAAAACCAAATAAAAAATAAAGAATGAAGATCCTAACAAAAAAATTCGTTGTTTTGCGAAGAGGCAGTCGTTTTCTTTGTTTTACAATTTCATATTTTGTGTTATCCGTTTCCCCTCGGTGTTCAATATGAAAGTGACACCTAAATAGCAATCACAAGAAAAAAGTCACAAAAATGTGACTATCACCTATCACAATTAGCTTACGCAGACTAAATTTTGTTGTTGTGACAATCAGTTATCACATATAACCTTAACCGGTTCCACCGGTGGATTTTTATGTAGATTAATACCGATTTGCACACACTTCAACTCGCAAATGTCACTGAAGTTTGCATTTCCTTTGAATTTTGTTCCTAATTTGAAAGTCTTGTGTTGATTACAGTAAAAAAGATCAAGAATTATTAACGAAATATTAAATAATTTTGTAGTATTCTCATCTGACACCATATCTACGCTGTCGTCGTCTTTCGATGGTGATATTTTGCGAGTTTCTCAAGAATTGTTGGAAGTAAAGAAACTCCGTGAATTATTGAGATTGATTGAGAAGTTGTGTCCTTTTTACAAAATTAAACTGCTCATCCATTTTATTAATTATAATGCTCCCATCGTTTTCATTGACACTACACAATATTCGTAAAACAATTTACTTCAATGTTCATATTGATATATTTTGATAAAATTTCTTATTTGTACAAATAACTTGTTTTCTGTTTGATTAAAATTCTGTTTAGACTGTTGAAAAACACCACAGCAAGTTGTCATAAATACATATCACACAAAATGTTAAATTAAATTACAACTTAAGGGTGTCTCTAATCCATAGGATAAAAATATGAATACACCCATAATATCCGTTGTACTGTTTGTTTTTATGCTTTTCTTCCTCCCCCACAACGATTTGTTTTTTGTTTGACAAGATAAGCCGTCACCGGGAACGCTGACGTTTGCGTTGCGTTAACTCACCTAACGCGCTTTGTTTATTTTAGTGCTAGTGCAAAAAGCAACAAGATACAAGTGCCTTATTTATATTATTCCTATAAGAGCTAAGACGTATTAATTTAAAATATCTGCATTTTTGTGGATGACGGCAATGATGTACAAATATTTTATTTTACTGCTTGCTGAGGAGTATTATTTTTGATAATTATTCCTTTCAAACGAATAATGTCATTGTTTTCTACATTTCAATGTCCCAGTGAATTTACCAAGTAAAATTGTTGGAAAGGTAAGAAGTCATTAAAAATGTTTCTTTTTTCATGAACTTGTAAGCAGACTCAATTTTCATTTCAATAAATATGTTGTTCAAATGAATGTATCACAAGGTATTCTCAGAAAATCTTATGTCAGGCAATGCACTGTAGTGATGTCATTATGAACAAATCTAAAATTAAATTGAGATTGGAGTTTTTTTTATCCGAGAATTTATGTATTTTCCAAAAAGTTCACTTATCTTGAAAAGTTATTCACTTCAGGGCAATTGAAATAGTGCTATTTAAGTTAAGCACATTCTGGTCAGTCTTAAGATTATCTTTTAATTAAGAGTCTATTGCTTGACCTTTTAACTGCGGCTGTAAAATTTTGAATATGAGCTAGAAAATACTTATTAAACATGTTTGCTATTTGCCCTTATTTTTAATATTAAGGCTTTAGATATGTATGTATGTATGTGCTTTTGAACATTAAGATCTTAAATATAATACACTCATTATAAAGATCTTGTGCTGGGTTTACTTAAGTGAAAGTGTTAAATAATTTTAATCATTTTGCTCATGTGTTTATATTTAGGAAGTGACTATTTGCTCTAATTTACAGTTTAAGGTAATTTTTGCTTTGTACTGAATAAAATTAGGATCTTACTATGAGCTTAGTGAAAGTTCAGAACAGATCAGATATGTAAGCATTAACAATTAATATCATCTCTTGAGATTGAGAGTTTTATTTAGGAACTAAGGTATACACTCACCGTCTGCCAGTTAACGTGACCTACTCAATGAAATATCTATTCTTTATTCAATAGTGGCCTTACACGATTAATAATAATGTCGTAACCAGTGTTGTCATTACAGACAAACTGCATTCATCATCACTCTCACATTACTTTTGAAACTAACATTCTAAGAGGAGAACCAAGCTGATTTTTTTCCGGCAATGGATTCTCAGAAAAAAACTTGCGTTACTATAATTTTGTCATAAATTGGACGACTGGATCGCAAGTACTTGTTCTTATGTGCAGTCACAGCGTCGAATAAGATTTTCAATGATTTAATGGAATTTCGAATTTCTTATTCGATTTCTGTGAGTTTTGGTTCTTCGAAAAAAGTACGTACAATTGTTTTCAGCGTTAAAATTTAAACGCCATATTGTTTTTTTGAAACATTTTAAGAAAGTGTGATCTTCTTTCAAAATCGTAGGAACGATATTAAAAACACGTTATTTTTTTAACAATTTTTTTTGTATTACAAAAATAATTCAAGGATGAAAGCACAAAGACAACCTTAATTTAAAAAGAAAGTTAACCAAACATTCACATAGAAACCCGTTTATAAAATATATCGATTTTTTTAATTTTTTTTGTAATTGCTCAAAAATATTAACTAGATAAATTAAAAAAAAAATGGTCTGTACTATGTGTAGTTAAAATTTAAGTTTTAAAATTGTAAAAAATGTAAACTAAATGGCTTATTTGAAAGCTAAATAAAGATCATTCATTCATTCATTCATAACTAGTTCTCGAAAAATTCAAAGAAAAAAACGTTAACATGGTAGGTACCGTTTTTAGCCCACCATCTTAGTAATATTACATTTTTTGTATTTAATTTTTTTTCACCAAAACATAATCCCCACCTACAATAAGTACACTAATTTTTTAATAAAAATTCTTAAAACCGTTTCCCAGAAAAATAGGCTTTTACTTAATGAAATTGAAAAAGTTCTCTGTAGAATGTCAAAATAACATGTAATGAGGAATGACGAGGTATTGACCAAAATACCTTACACGGTCATTACTAATGACAATACTGCAAGTATTCATGGCTCGAAATCAGAAATTCTGGATTTTCATCAATCCTATCCATCATTCTAAGTAATGACAATACTATCGACCATACACGATTATTATTAATGTAAATATTTTGCTTTAATGACATTACTATTGATCGTGTAAGGTCCCCTAAGTATTACGTTTGTTCAATGAGCCAGTTCTAACCGCCTTAAACTGCTTTACGCAAAAAAAGCAGGATTTTGCTGTTCATTGATTTTTTCAAGTTAGAGCTAGATTTTATATACTAGCTTTTGAGATTGAGCAAGTGTGATGAGGAGAAGTGTCAAAATCAGATGTCTTCAATTTATCTGGGATAATTTTTTTAATCGAAAATTTAATACATTTCTAAGAGCTTAAATTAGCTTAAAGAAAGAGTTATCGTAATTTAAAAAATTAAATTAAACAATGCATCTTATTGAACTTCATCTAATGAGGGCAAATTAATTGTAGTTCCCCAAATACAAATCATAAATAAAAGTTAACTCTAAATTGAAAAAAATAAATAAAGGAATTTATAACAAGAGTAAACAAAAAAGTGGAAAAGTAGTAGTAGTAATAGGTGACTTAACGTTGGTAAAATTGCAACAGAAGCTTTTTTTTATTGATTTTTAATCAGTAACTACTACTGAACAATATATCTTAAATCGGACGAAATTCAACCATGCGAACAACCCGGAAATCGCGTTTTAAAATGGCGAATTCAATGGCGTTATTTTTATTATATTGTATTTTTTATTTATTATAAGGAGTTCATGAGACTCCCTATCGAGTCATGACCCTCTCTCTCAGTCATGACCACCCATTTATGACCCCCAAGTCACAATTATTTGGTGAACAGTACAGAAAGAAACTCACCATATATGACCCCCTCAGTCATACAACCTTCAAGACATGATCTCTTCTCCCCCTACCACGCCACAGTAATGGAAAAATGCTTGTTAGACGTATTTGTCATCGAAAATAATTAATTAATACCATTCACCGACTATCCTTCAAGCCGATCGCATCGTTTCGCTTATCAGTGTGCTTCAAGCTTGTTTTCGTTGGTACCTATCCCGCTATTTTCCATTAGCAATTTTTTGTTCTTATTTTTTTTTTTGGCTGTCAGTTGTGTAAATAAATCAGATAAAGAAAAGTAAGAAAATATGGCCCAAGGCTACAAGTGCTTTCAAACAACCAGTTTTTCGGTCAAGGCGATGATCTTCCGATCGGACACCACAATAATAATAAAAAAAAACCTATACGAACATAGACTATAACCCCTTGATCCCGAGGTATGTGACAAATCTTAACCCCAATTTTATTGTGATTTCTCCAATCGATAATTTTCTATTGAAAATAGCTATAGATGGAATTAGCACTAGTTATGAAATTTGCTTGTTTTAACTAAAACGTAGAAAATTGCTGAATTTCCTGGCAAAAAAAAAATTATCTAGCCACTGCCCCATTAAAGTATCGCTTCATACAAATCTGAATGCTTCTAAAGGTACAGTCTTCGTACCCTACCTTATAACAATACGTGAAGAAAAGGTTATAAAAGAAATGAAGACCCAAGGAGTTATAAAGGTTTATAAATTAACAAAAAAAAAAAAAAACAAAAAAATACTGAAGGCAACTCAACTCCGACTGGTGTCATTCTTTTCACCTTCGATCTTTTCCGTCCACCTAGCACCGTCGACATTAGCTGGTATAATTGAAAAGGTAGAATAATATTTCTTTAACCGGTGACTTTAACTCATAGAGCCCCTCCTGAGGTTCAAGCACATGTAACAGTCGCGGAAAAATAGTTCAACACTTTATTGCTAAGTCCGTTCTCGCGCTTTTAAATGACGGTCGTTTGATCCATTTTTAGACACAGAACGTTCACACGTGTTGATCTTACTCTAGTTACCCCATCTCTTACTCCATACTCCACATGGTCTGTCTCCGACCATCTACATGGAAGCGAACATTTTCCGATCACCCAACCATCTCTAGGAAACAGTATAGCACCTATAAAATTGTATAACAAATTTCTTTTGGACAGAGCTAATTAGAAACTATTTGAATAAATCCTTTCTAAAGAAATTTCACCGAGGAAAATGTGTTGCAGTATTAATCCATCTTACCATCTTAAAAATGTATTCGGTCCGCAGCAAATGTTGCTATACCACAATCAACAAACAAGGAACAATAGGTTAAGCGAACTCCGCTAAACAAAACAAAAAGCCTGGACTGACATAAAAACCCTCACTGGCAACTACATACCTCACAATCAAAGTCATTAAAACCGAAATGAAGACTATCACATGCCCACTAGAGATTACTGAGCAAAAGCATGGGAACTTTCCGGTGATGATATAGATTTTCACCCCACTTTCATAAGGGAGAAACATTCTCTAATTGAATGTCCTTTAAATATGACAGAATTAGAAAGCTGTCTACACTTGGTTAATGGAACAACCCCTGTATTTGATCGCAAGTCTTATGCCATGTTAAAAAACAGTACCACAACCTTTTTGAAAAGGTTAATATACCTATTCAATAAAATTTTCAACGACGGTATAATATCACATTCATGAAAAGTAGCTACTATTATCTCTATACCTAAGCCAAATAAAGAGCCTTCAGTTAACTCCGGATACCTTCCTATATCGCTCCTCCCTTGTACAGGTAAAATCTTGGAAAAATAATATCCAGGCAATTATTCTGGTTCCTTGAAAAAAAACAATCTTATTGACCACCGCCAAGTGGCTTTCAAAAAAAAAAAAAACGCGGCAGCACCCACGCACTTCTTCACCTGGATGAAATCATTTCGTCATCGCTGTCAGAAAAAAAAACACTTTTCAGTCCTTTTGATTGATTTCGAAAAAGCCTTTGATCGAATAGGCATTCACGTAGTTATGAAACAACTAATCAGCTGGAAAATATGCCCAAAATGCTAAATTATCAGCCCTATTCTGCTATTCACTTGAATCTTAAATTCGATTCACCCATTCGATTTCCTTTCAATCTTCCTTGCCATTCTGCTATTCATCGGGTGGATTACATTATCCCAAGCCAATACCGAAACCCAAACCAATACAAAAAACCCAATATCCAATACCCAATGCCGAAACCTTTACGCTTTTCTACTCAATTTGCTTGATGGCGTTGTTTTTTGCAATTTCAATTAAATTTAATTGCAGAAATTATTGCAGTAAATTCTTTATCTGTCGTTCTACCCCTAAAAATGTTAAAAATCTATTATTTACAAATAAAAAATTCTTAACTAGACGCTAAATTATTCTTACATTTTACTAAAAACCTAACCAGACAGACGATTCATAAATGAAAAATCCGCTACATTTCATATGCGGATGTGAATTGTATGGAATGAATGCGTTCACGTGAATAACAGAATACCGCGTAGTATTACCGACGTTACCGACTTAAATACAGATTCACTTCGAATGAATAGCAGAATAGTAATAAGTGAAAATTCAAGAAAAAATCCCCACGATGAATAGCAGAATAGGGCTATATATTAGACGAATCGTGTATATTCTTCTATACATAACCCGAAAATGGAATTCGACAAGGATCACCACTATCTGTCCTCCTTTTCACTATCGCATTCAATGAAATCAGATCCAGAGTTGACCGACACAACGACAAGTAAGTCATACACTATATGCCGACTACTTTACAGTTTACTCTTAAAGCAAAGGCTTAACGTTTCTTGCTAACGCTTTCACCGATATTCTTCAAAACCTTTCAGAATGAAGGCAATACTCATGTTCAAAACTTTCGTTACTAAAATGTGAACCCCTTCACATGTGTGTAAAAAACATTTATGTGATAAAAACAATTCAGTACAATTAAATAACACTAACATTATCAATGTTAACTTTGCTAAAATACTTGGAATTATACTTGATTCTAGATTTAAATTTAAAAACTATTGTACTTACTTAAGAAAGAGCCTTACTGCTAGGGTTAACGTAATTAAATACCTTTCCTCTAAAAATAGCTACTGTAACATCACCATCACACTATCATTAATGTAATAAAATCTGTAATTTTGTCTAAGATCGACTATGGCCTAGCCAATGTTCAAAATCATCTACTAAACTAATCACAATGCCGTACGTTGTAGCCATCAGGAGCTGAATTGGGCTTTTCGTACAACTCCGATTCGGAACCTGCCGACAGACTCTGGACTACCTCAACACAGTGAAAGAATCGAATATCTAACTACGGACACAATATAAAATAAATTGCACGACTGGATCGTACTTTCTTATATGTGCGGTCACATCGTTGAATAAAATTTAAAAATATTAATGAAACATCAAAGTATTTATTCGATTTTTTTAATTTAAACGACAATTTATTTCTTTAAGAAATGAGAAAAAGTGTGTTTTTTATCGTAGGAACGGTTCTTAAATAAAACTGTTTTTGTTAACAACTTTTTTTAAAACATTAAAACAAATACAGTCAAACTTCCCTATAACGAACATATATATCAAAGATCTCCCTATTGCGAATTAATTTCAAGTACACGCAAAAATTCAACTACCCGTTTTCAAAACATTGATTTTTGAAAAAAAAATCATTTTTAAATTATTATTAAAAATACAAAACAAAATACACAGTTTGAATAAAGATTATTCATTATGTTGAACGGCGTGTAATCCATGAATAATTGTATGTATGTATGTATATTTGTTCATATTCTCGTTTACAATTTTATTATAATTACTTAAGTCTACAAGCTTACAATTATTTTAAGAGAATAGTTTGTAGCATTTATATTTAAATAAAAAATAGGGTCAATGCTACATTTTATAAACAATAAGTGGAATGTGAATAATAACAATGTGGGGTGACAAATAAATAATTTACTCTTTATCGTTAACAGAACTGAATTTGAAATTAAGTAATACGACTTCAAACAAATACATTAATAAGGAAAGATTTAAAAAAGAAATTAACAACAATTTATAGGGAGATTTATAAAGAGAAAAAGCCAAGATGACAGCATAGACCGCACAACTTCCCTCTATCTACGGCCATTTTGGTATTTTCTGACTTCACAAACATCTTTTATTTTTATTAGGGGTATTCATGCAACTTCGTAAAACCGTCGTAAACGTGTTAAACGTTGTAAAGTTTACTACGTAGTAAACTAGCTGTCAAAATTTGTATGGAAAATGTTTTAAAACAAATGGTAAACTTTAGCACATGATTGTGTTGTAAACTTGGTCGAAATCGTTGTAAACTTAGAAAACTTTTTGCAACAACAAACTATTGTTGTTTCATAACCGAGTATCGAGAACTTTCAGCTAAGGTCATAATATGAACCAACCTTCTATGATCTCATCCGCTTTGTTTATGTTTATCAATTTTATCAAATTTTTAAATTTAGGTTAGGAATTTGAATTGACAAACGTACAAATTATTCTGTGCCCAATTATCCCTGTTCCTGTTGTTTTATTACTTATTTTAGGCATGACGTTTAACAAACAGCTGTTTGAGTTACGGCAAAGTTTACAACATTTGCAAAACGGGTCGTTCATGAAACGAGCATCGTAAACTATGATTTTACCACGTGATAAAATTTACGACGATGCATGAATACCCTTATTTTGTTTCTTTAACGGATATAGTTTTTTCTGTAGGAGCCATGTATGATATTATGTAAATAATCATTCATTTATTTCATTTTTACATTACATTACATATTGATCTGCTCCGTAAATAAATCTACGAAGCAGAGACACTTATGAGCACTGGCTACTAAGGCCATCGGCTCAGACAATTACAAGACAACACACAAGACGACATTGATAACAGAACAGAAGATAGAAAGAGGACGGAAAAACAGAAAACACATAACACATGTCAACAGCACGCAGTTGGTTTTCGGACGGTCCCCCATCTTTCCACTAACCACGCGCAACGATGCTTGATTTCGCTGATCTCACGGGAAGCGATGCTACTTTACTTTTAATTGATTTTTATTTTCATTTTAACTTATATCTACTTAAATGCTAGACAAAAATCTTAAAACTAGCTAAAAATATCATCTTAAATAAATTACTGGCCCTATGCGGGCGCTCTAAATTATTCTCTAACTTAATTTAATTGCCTTTCGGCCTAAAAATAACTTAATTTTATCTTATATATAAAGGGTTTTATTTTTCACCCAGAAAATGAAAAAAACTGGGTATCTTATCAGTTTCTTAATCTATCTTAAACTACTTAAGAACTAACTTAAAACTAAACTAAAAATAAACTAAAAATAAACTTAAAATAAACCTAAAATACTTAACTCTAGAACAGCCACAGCAACCTTTTTTTTTTTTTTTTTTTTTTTTTTGGTGCCGCCGCAACTGCCCTACATAGGCGATATTTCGTTTCGGTTTCTTAACTGAGCCACCAAAATTTGTGGACCTGATCCAAGGCTTCCTTCCGATCCCGGTCGGGCACAGCCCTACTGAAACGGAGGCGCTCTGCTTCGCTCCCAGCGACTATGTCTCGGTCGTAGAGTCGGGAAGCGATGCTTTATCGGAGCCAAGGCGGTTGACATTTTTATTTTCCGTTTTTCTTAAAACTAACTTAGAGCTAGACAAAAATCTTAACAACTAACTTATATATTAACTTAACTAACTTACTGGCCCTATGCGGGCGGTCTAAATTATTCAGTATCTTATTTTACTGCCTTTCGACGTTAGCCTAACTTATATTTAAAAATTCAACTTTATTAAAATTTATTGACCCAGAAAAGTGTGAAAAAAACTGGGTTGCGGATCAATTTTTCATTTTTCATTCATCATGATCCAGCCAGATGCCAAGGTACTTTACTACACTTTTACTCTCCAGTGGATGTCCATGTGGCCCATCGATCACTAGCTTGCGCCAGTTCTTTCTCGTGTCCCTAGAAGCTCTAGATAAAGGGGTTCTAAAAAGGATAGTTTCACATTTCATTTCACAATCGTTGCAATATTGCTGAATCTTGTCGAAGTCACTCTGCAAGAGAGTTTTGATAACCTCAACTGTTGGCTTATGTAAATAATAATCCGGTGCTGGTGGTAAGTCATATGGTATTGGGTAGTACAACTTACTTTTACATACCAACCCCATTCTTCTGGCTTCATTATTTTATTTGTATCTTTTCAGATATTTATTTGGAATTACTCTCAGTAGCTTTAATATTTTGTAGACGAACCGATCAGAGGAAAGCGTTCCAGTCTAACACATGATTTTGCTCTAGTTGTCTCCACTAATAACATTTGGTTGTGCATTGTCTGTTCATTCCAGTGAATGGAACAGTCGTACAAAAAAAGCATTGTTTTTCTTCCAACAACATTGATATCTGAATGTAGGCATGACTCAGAGCTAAATATTCTTTTTTCGAGCAGAACGGAGCTTGTTATTATTCAAAAAAATCTGAGGCTTTTCTGGATGAAGTATAGGGATTGTATGTTGAGGATATCATATATTTGATTTGGGGTTGATTCACATCTTACGTCACTACGTCTTTGCGTGGTAAAGGAGCAGGATCAGCAGATCGGTGTCTTCCCCATCACAGTGTCATGGACACATTCCGCAGATGAGACTGCTGCGCGAACAATGTCCACAACAATATCCTAGTCTGCCTTATAAAGTCACCAATGAGAGCAATGATAGCTTGCTTTTTTTTAAATTATGCTCGCGCACATTGGATAGTTGCCCTTATAATGTTAAACGCACTCCGCGAGCATTAGAAGGTTAGAGAGGGGGATAGAAGGTGTCGATTAACATTGTTTTTGAATGCTTTCAAATTGAAATGGCAAGGAAAAACCCCACCGGGTAAAATATTCCAAAGTCGTGTCGTTCGGCTACAAAAAAAATCTAAATTTGACGGTACGTCCGAAATTGGGCTCAAGGGTGAACTGATGAGCATTCCTTGCGAGACGAGTATTACGGGTGAAACTTTTAAGGGGAGGATCGCAGCTGATTACTTCGATTGAACTTTTTTTTTTTATAAAAGAAACGATAAAATAAGGAGAGACATGCACATTGCGTCGGTGCTCGAGAGTGGAAATTGTTTCAGAGATATTTCTATTTCTTATCAATCTTAACGTTCTGTTTTGTATTCCATCGAGCAGCTGTAGCGATGCTTGAGAAACAACTGCCCAGAGGTGTGAGTTGTACTTAAGTTTTGGGCGTATAAAAGTTTTTTAAATTGTAGCCAGATCAGAAGGGGAAAAACTTCTTGCATCGATACAGAAAACTTAAAGCATTTTTGGTGGTCTCAAATATATGGTCGTTCCAACGGAAATCGTCATTGACGATCCGAGTACTAAAAGATTTTCAATTTCTTCGATGCAAGGTGCCATTCATGGACAATGACATGGGGAGTATGTTTACCTTTAACGACAGAAGACAGCATTGAGTTTTCAAAACATAACACTCCAATCGATTTCTATTAACCTATTTGATCTTGCTTGTTCTTTCCATTGGCTAAAAACTGTTCCTTTTAGCCGATGGAATGAAATTTATGTCTCTGCTGGTCTTTGTGTGCCGTCTTCTGTGAGCGGCATCCTTTATTGTAGGAGACCCAATGTAGCCATACAAAACAACGACAATTTTTCCCAAATGACATAAATTTGCAATGTTTTCGTACGTGTTAAATGAATATATAATTTTCTTTTCTCTAGTAATTAAATGTAGGTATAAAATTATTTATCTGGTAGATATGGTATGTGTTAATATATGTCGCTAGCGGAGGGGGTTTTCATAAATGCGGGGTCACCAATTTCTTGCTTTACTAGTGAAAATTGGTCGCTACATTCATTTCCAAAAGTTTGTGACTGGGGGTCGTAAATGGAGTCATGACTGGAGGAGGGCGTCATTACAGTCGAGAGTCACCAAAAACAACAAAACATGTTAAACTTAATGTTTTGTGAGTTCCTCTAACAATTCACAAATATTTCGTACACGAATGCAATAAATCTTCTAATCAAGATTAAAATAAATAACCAAAATATGCCGATGTGGTTTAGTATTAAAGCAAGTAAAAACTGTATTAGAGGCCAATAATTGTCAAACAACCGATGCAATCTTTAAGGTACCTCTCTGAAGAATTACGTAATATTGTCGAACCTGTGTCGAAATAAATGACCCGGTGATCGAAAGACATAGTTTTTTTCTAATTCCAAATAATTAAGAAAGTCCGGACTTCGACTAATTTTAAAAGCGAGATAGATCAAAAGAGGAGAACTATAATAACCTTCAAAACCTAAAAACTGAATTTTAATGCTCAAAACTTCTCACAAATAATTGACTTTTCTTCTCCATTATTTAAAAACACTGCCTCTTGCGAAGAAATGACAAATCCTCCAAGTGCTTAATTTGTCTCGAAAAACTGCATATTCCGTCCGCTTCTCCAGATTCACAAGACACACAGAGAAATGGTTGTAAAAATTGTTGTTCATTTGTAAAAATATTAAAAACTCCTCAACAGGTTTGGTTCCAACGCTCATCGCCAATGAAAAACCATTTGTTTACTCTTCTGAGAATGCAAACTTGCTCGCAACCCATTTCGCTGCTAGCTCTACGTTCCCTCACAGCAATGTGCTTAGGAATGTACGACAGATTTTTTTCCGCACTCGTAAGGTAGCAATAGTTCTCAAAGATCACGATATACACTGGCTCGGATGGTATTGCCCCATTCTTCTGAAGAGGTATCCTGGCGTAAGCTTCTCCATCGCTCCTACTCTTCTGGCATCTACTCTAGAAGATGGAAAACAGTATTCGTCACGTCTGTTCCTAAGAAAGGGGACACATCCTCCCCCTCCGCCTACCGACACATAGTACTTACGTCCCTTCTTTCTAAGGTCATGAAAACGCTGATTAACCGTCAGCTTAAGAAATATCTCTAAGACCGAAAGCTTCTCCATGACCTTCAGTATGGCTTTCGCAGTATTTTTTCCACTAGTAATCTGATGGCAAATCTTACCGAACAGTGAGATAACCCAAACCATCTCTATTTACTACCGCAACAATTTTGTGTATATATACATCATTATTATAGGTTACCTTAAAATTGGGAAATTCTCAAGAGATCGAACTTTGTCACTTTGTCTAAATATTTTGTACTTATCAGTTGTAATTAATTCACAGCTAGTTGAAGGCTCTCTCCATTTGTATATCCTTTATCTTGGTTACCAATTCAATTAACTTTAAAGCTACCGAGAATGTTTGCTGTTTCTTTATCTACACGTTGAACATTATCAATAATTTTAATCCGCCGGTTCTCTATTCCAAAATGGCATCAATTCTGTATTTTGCAATGTGCTATATAAATTTAACCAAAAGTTTGTAAATTTCTATTTATTATATAATTTTTGAATAAATTGATAAACCGATATTTTTGTTTTTCAGATTTCAACTTGCAGTTTCACTGAAACTGGCTACATCAATGCAAAGGGTAAGCCCATTTTAAAGATTCCATTACATAAATTATAATTTTGTATTTTAGAAACATCAACATTAATGCAAAATTCCGTTGGGAAACTAAAAAAAAAAATCAAGTTAAACATTTTTTTAAGTCTGTACTAAACAATAATATATAAATCATGGAAACTTTTAGGAGAACTGCAAGCATTTTAGATGAAAGTTTTGATGAGGAATCGGTTCTCTCTGTTCAAGATGATGGCATTTTAGAACAACAAATTACACCATCAAAAGTAGCATCTCTTCTATCATGCGTTGAAGAAAATTCTTTAAATCAAAATACAGATGTAACCGATAACATCATTCAAAACTCAACCGGCAAAAACATTGAAGAACTTTACGAAGAAATTTTATTTGAAATGCTTAACAATATAGGTTGCAGTGATTCGCAAGATACATGCCCAGAATCTCTTTTAGACTATGCTAGAGAAGCATTTAAAATATCAAAGGAAAAGCATGCTAGTTTATTAGAGATCGCAAATGGGAAACAACCTCCAAATGTTCGTTTAAATGTTGAAATAATAAAGGCTGAAAACCTTATGCCTAAAGATCACAATGGGCTGTCCGACCCTTTCGTCACACTTTATATTGAATCGAATGCTGTTCATAGATATAACACCTCAGTTAAGTCTATGACATTGAATCCAGTTTGGAATGAATATTTTTCACTTCCTATTCCGGATGACCCTAACAAAGAAACTCTTGTCATTGAAGTTTGGGATTTTGATGCAGCAGAGACTGTTGGGGAAAAAATGAACAAGCTCTTTGAAGTTAAAGGTGTTAAAGGCTTAAGAAAATTGATGAAGGAAATTGCTTATTCAGCTTCAACCACTATAAAGGATGATAATGAGTTTATAGGAAGAGCAGAAATACTTTTAAGTTCTATTCCCACTTCTGGCATGAGGGTTTGGTACCATCTTGAGAAAGAATCTCGAACAACACGGACTAGAGGTTCAGTTCTTATGCATTTGTCTTTCAGCGCTGAAAAAGATAACAGAATTGCAGCTCAAGAACATCAAAATTTACTAAGTATTTTGCTTCTGCACGAATTAGAGTGTTCTACTCTTGAACCATATCTTTGGAATGGAATATATAATGCTCAAGCGGAAGCAATTATTGCACAACATTATATTCAGAGTGGCTTATCGGAAGTAGATCGGGCACTTTGCCAATGGGAAGCATACACAAGTGTCCACGAACATCACCCTCTTTCGTTTTCCTTGTTCAATACCATACTGCACAAAGTTATTGAAACATTACCTACATATCCGACAGGTAGTGATTTTGTAAAAATATTTTGGGAAGCTTCAAAGAGACTGCTTCCATCCTGTTTTTATATTGTTCGAAAAATTCGACAAGAAACTTTTACTCAAAAATTGGGAGTTAATATGCTCTGTGATGTTTTAGAAATTTTGCAAATATATGACTTACTTAACATTCCTATTGACGTTGATCTATTTCCACAATCAGCTTTCGGTTGGCTTGTGTCGCTAAAAGATTCTGACACCCAATTGGACATAAGATCAATACTTATTGAGGCAATTATGATCGGTGCTACAGACTGGGTAAATACGATCAAAGAAAGTTGCGAAGTTGAAAACGACGATTCTGTTCAGAAACTATCAAAATTGGTTCAATTAATGCGTTTTGATGTGCAGCGTGCAATTGATTTCCATCATAAGCATTTTTTCCAAACAATGAACATAAAATATGCTAAAATTCTTTACGAATGTTTTCAAGAAAATATTTTTGATTTCTGTAAGCCTGCGGTAATTGATGCTTGTAATTCACTTGTTCGGTTACCCGAAGCCGATTTTGATAATGTGAAACAGTTTGCGAATTTTGATGATTTTACAATTGGGACACATCTATTTGAATTGTATTTAAGTCTTAAAAGATATATATTCCTTGGAACAGCGTTATGTTCAGCAGAGGAACAAAAAAGCCTTTTATCTTACCACACGTGGTTTGAACCTGCCGTATCACATTGGCTGGATATTTCACTTCTAAAAGCACTTTCCAGAATCGATAAAGCAATTGATTTGGACGAGTTCCAACCTGTCGATGGAAATCTTCGACATAGTTCCTCTGCTTTAGACACATTAACAATTTTCTATACTATAAAAATATTCTGGGAACAATTAGCCTGGCCGGACATCGAAGGATCGTATGCTTTTGTTGGAAAGATTGTTGATGATGTTTGTAGATGCTGTGCATTTTATGCGACCAGGATGACAAGGAAAATAGTTGAATATCAACAAGCAGATGGCCCAGAAAAGTTTGAAGTAACGAGCGAATGCTGCATGGCGATTTGCAATATAAATCATATACATAGAAGCTTACCTGCTTTTGTTAAAGATCTAGGCGTGGATGGAATAATACAAAGCTTAGGAGAATCTTTAAGTTCCGAGGACGCAGAACGTTGCAGTCAAACGATTGAAAACGTTATAGAAAATGCTAAAGATACTGTTCAAAATCGGGTTGCAGAACTTATAGCCGAAATCGTTGGCAAAATGATACCAGTAATGCGAGGCTATTTATTAAATGGAATTGAAAACCTAAATGAAGATTTAGACTCTGTCGAAGGTCTTTTTATGTACTTGGAAAAATCACTGTCTGTATTGCATGCTGAATTAGACGAAGCCACATTTGAAAGAGTAATCGATAGCATTTGGGAAGGATTCTCGTCGGTTTTGTATGAGGTAGTGCAAGTAAACTTAGATAAGAGACGGCCGCCGTCTTTTTTTCTAAACCTCAGTAAAGTCTTAAAGATAATGGCGTCAAGCTTTAGATACGGCGATGCACCATTTTCAGAAACTACATCTAAGACACTGGAAAATATTGATAAATTATTATGTTTGTATGCGTCTGAAACGAATGTGTTAATTCATCTGTACTATAAAGAGCGATATAAAAGACAACAAGATAAACCTCAATCTGTTTATGGTCAACTCACTGTTAAAGCATATTTTGGCAATAATAATATACTACACGTCCATATCTTAAACGCAAAGAATCTTCTACCAATGGATTCAAATAACTCGTGTGATTCTTTTGTAAAATTAAATTTTATTCCATTAGATCGATTTCATGGTATACCAACACATAAAACTAGCGTCCAATCAAAAACACTTTTTCCTCTTTATGATGAGGAATTTAAAATCCAGTTAAACTCCGAACACAGGGAGCAAGAAGATAGCATGCTTGTATTTAGCATTAAAGATCGTGACATGTTCGGTATGTCAAATCAATATTTGGCGGAGTCTTATTTATCTTTTAATGATGTCGAAAATGGTAATGGTGAACAGTTGCGTTTGAATCTCTCTCGTCCGGAATACACAGCAGAATCGGATTGTTTACGTGCCTTAGAATGTAGGCAGGTATTTGATAAACCGGCTCGTGATTTTATAAAGAAACTCAGGCAAAGGGCATATTAATTACTTATCTTTAAAAATATAAATATTATTTTAAATTTGTTTGAGGGCAAAGTTTTCAAACTCACTTAAACTATATGGCTTATCATAAGCTTCAAATTGGTTGTTATTTTACAGAATCTCAGATTATTTACTGTGCATTGCTCAAATTTCTTTTTACCATAAGTTTATTTATTACTTTTTATTTATATTTGCCTATAAATAAAGCAAACTAAGTTTGAATAAGGTTTTTTATTGGATGCATAGAAAGGTCGAGTATTAATTCCATATTGAGAAATGATTTCGAGAAGTACGGTCAAAATTATTTACTTTGCTGCTTCTACCCTGCTACATATTATGAGTTTTTAAGTGCTTTTTTTGAAAACAGCAGGTCCAAAACAAACTGTTTAGAACTTAAATTTTAGAAAGCCGGAGAAAAAGCTCCATCTTTCTGACAGCACTTTTTATCTTTCATTCTTATCTAAAAAGAACATTCTTATAGCAGAATATCCCGATCACTCAATCCATTTCAAACACAATGTGAGCTATCAGTCTATAAGGAATAACCACTCCTGGAATTGTAACTTGTGATATTCCTACATTAGTACTAAGTGGAGACGTTATTTTTCGGAATTTTACGAACCGGCTGCGGGAAAAAGCGATCAGAGTCGATTTTCGTTCAAAGTGAAATTATGTTGCCATTTTATAGATCTGTGGCAAAAGAAAAAAACATTACAGAATTACTTGTCATTGGTTCTTTAGCTCGTCCTCAACGATACTTCTATCAGTTCTTGTGTTCTTCAGTGTTTTTCGAGTGACAGAAGCATACAGGGTAGGGTTTCGTTCTGTTCCAGGAATAAACCGCTTTTGGCCATTTATCTTCCTTTTCCTTCCAGTATATGTTAAATCCAGTACATATCAAAAGGTTACTAGGTTTATTTCGCAGATCGTTGAATACCTATTCTTATTTGCGCTATTACATGAGAGAAGGTGCTTTGCAGTTTTGCGTACTGAAAGCACTGCTGTCGTCAAAGCACTACTTAAGTTGTAATTTCTTTTGATTTTGAAAGCTAATTAAGCTATCCTTTCTCCTTAATGTTATCTTGCCATTTTAGTTAACGTACTATTACTATCCCAGATTGTTAGCTGTGTCAGTGGCTCATAGTGGTGGCAGCAGTAATTCCTGGGATTTTTCGTTTCCTTGTAAGAAAAACTGATTCGAACTTGAGAGGATTGGGATTAAATGCGCAGCTAAGCCCTATTGTTGAGCTTGTCAAAGGCTGTTTGCAGAAGTTCACACAGTAACAAGCTTTATGTCATGTTCCCCTACACATTTGGACTCCAAGTTACTACTGCCCATTTTTGCACTCACAATTCTCATTTGGTGGATATGGTCTATGCAGTTGGATAGTATTGGATAGATGTTGAAAGATTCAAAGGCTTGTGGAATCGCACAGTTCTTGACAATGTTAAAGGCCCTTTCAATGTCAAGAAAAACACCTAATGAAATTCTTTTAATTGGATTGATTTTCTAACAGTTACGACAACCTCATAAAGGGTTGTCTCGAGAGATTTTGCCTTTATGTTTGCATGTTGGGCCTGCGAGAGAGCATTGTCACTTAAGTTTAAGCGAATGTGGTTTTAAATTATTCTTTCTAAAGTCTTAAGCAGAAAGCATAGGCTTATTGGTCTGAAATCCTTTTGTTCAGTGTGACTGGGCCTGCCAGCCTTAGGAATCAAAATGACATTGACTTCCCTGCAAATAATTGGAATATACATGCATGTGTCTTGTTTTCCCCATAGTGGGCTAATCTTTATTGGATGCCTTTGCAGGTCGCAACTTTACCTTGATAATGCCAAATCTTAGCTAATACCCTGTAGGTGGAAGCATTGTCATTCTTTCATGGTTAAGCATGAAAATGACTTCCTCGACTGTTTTGGTAGGCGCTTTCATAACCATGACTCGTAAGAGGTTCTTCAGCATTTCTTTTGTGATATGTAGTCCTGAAATGTACATTCGAACTTTGGGTCTGGTGGGTAAGTCTCGGTTAGTCGCTAGAGTTTTGAAAGATCTTATATATATATATATGCACAAATCCGCTGTTCTGAAGAGGTGTTCTTCGACGCTGGCAAAATCTCTCTATCTCTTTCATTTCCCTCGTTTCTTTCCAAGTGGATGGAAAACAACATTTGTCGAGGTTGCCACCAAAAAAGGCGAATCTACTTTTTTTATAATTAACGCGCGCACAAGGGACTATTTGTTTCCATTTTAATGTAGAACACACTGCGCGGGCATTAGGAAGACAGGGAGATAGGAGGTGTCGATAAACAATGGTTTTGAATGTTTGCAGATTAAAATTGCAAGGGAAAATTTCGCCGGGTAAACTATTCCAAATTCGTGTTGTTCGGCTAAAAAAGAATCCCTATATTTCACGGTACGCCCGAAGGGTGAACTGATGAGCATTCCTTGCGAGACGAGTATTACAGGAGAAACTTTTAACTTGTTATGATTAGAAGATAGCTTCTAATCCAACGAACAAGAGTATCATCAATCCCAAAAGCACACATTTTCAATAAGAGAGCTTCATGCCAAGCTCTATCAAATTCCTTGGAGATATCAAGAGCAATAACCTTACTTTCACCAAAGCGATGTAAAGATTTGTTCCACTGTTCGGTGAGATATGCCATCAGATCACCAGTGGAACGGTTACTACATACTGACGGTCATGTAAAAGATTTCGATCTTCGAGATATTCCTTAAGTTGACGGTTAATCAGCGTTTCCATGACCTTAGAAAGATGGGATGATCGTGCTATGGGTCGGTAAGAGGAGGGGGAGGATGGGTCACCTTTCTTAGGGACAGGCTAGACAAATGCTGTTTTCCATCTTCTAGGAAAGATTCCAGAAGAGTAGGAGCGATGGAAAAGCTTACGCAATGGCTTTGCCAGTGTGGAAGACAACCTCTTCAGAAGAATCGGGGGTATACCATCCGGGCCTGCAGATTTGTGTATATCGAGATCTTTGAGAACTCTTGCTACTGTACGAGTGCCGAGAAAAATCTGTCCCATGGAAAAATATACATTCTCAAGTACAGCGTGGAGCTGGCAGCGAAATGGGCGGCGAGCAAGTTTGCCTTCTCTGAAGAGTAAACAATTGATTTGTTATTGTCGATGAGCGTTGGAACCGAAGATGTTGAGGAGTTTTTAATATTTTTTACAAATGACCAACAATTTTTACTGCCTTTACTTAACCATTAAACTATCGAATAATCGCACATATGTTCTTCTTTCTAAATAAATGAAAACGCCGATTACACTTTCAGCTTGAGAAATATCTCGAAGATCGAAAGCTTCGCAATGACCAGCAGTGCGGTTTTCGCCACATTTCATAAACCGACCGTGTAGTTTATATGTATCATTTAAACACTCAAAAATGATTGTGCATATGAAGCACTTTTGAGTAAGAATTGTATGTACAGATCATTTAAGCACTGAATTTGTGTTTGCAAATGATAAACTATTCTAGTCCAATTGTATCTATAAGTCATTTAAAACATTTAACAATTCTCAGAAAAGTTCAAACAAAAATATGACCTCATACAAAGGCTTATGTGGCAGACCAATACTGACCATTTACTTCCAAAAGTGCGTATAGCTCATTTGTAACACTGATATCTTTGGCAGTAATAGAGATAGGATAGATTTTATTATACCAAAAGAAAGATCTCCTTTTTGTTTTCTATAAATCGTTCCTAACTCAAAAACGACAAAAATACAAATGTGGCAATCCAATACTGGGGTGACGATATGCTGTCATCAAAAATAGACACCCAACATCGACGTCTTGGACAAAACATCACGATGGACGGCTATAACTTCGAGGTAGTTATGGATTTTGTCTACCTGGGCTCCGCTTTTAACTCAGACAAAAACACCAGCGCTGAAATCAAACGAAGAATAACTCTTGCCAATCTCTGCTTTTTCGGTTTTAGAAGGCAATTGAGTAGCAAATTCCTCTCTCGGGCGACTAAATTGTAACTTTATTAGACCCTCATCATCCCAGTCTTGCTGTAGGGTGCACACGCATGGACGTTGTCAAGGACGCTTTAGACTGCTCCGAGAGAAAGATTCTCCGAGCGATGTTTGGTCCCGTATGCATTAACGGAGAGTGGAGAAGAAGATACAATGAAGAACTGTACCGGCTGTACAGCGACACAGACCTAGGCAAAATCAGCGTCTCAGATGGCTGGGTCATATAGAGCGAATGCTCCGACCCGAAAAAATCTTCGATTCGACCTCAGAGGGACGACGCAGTATAGGAAAACCGAGACTCAGGTGGCGCACACAAGTGGAAGAGGACCTCAACCGACTCCACGTGCGAAACTGGAGGCAGCTAGCTAGGGACCGAGCTACTAATGAGGCCCAGGTCCATCCCGGACTGTAGCGCCCCTTAAGGTGTTACAGAGTATTGTGAGTTTAAAGAGCTTAGAGTCCTCTAAAGCCAGCTGTTTTCAAGAAGTAGTAAAGAAAGAATTGTGGCTGGAAGCGTTAAGCACCTACAAAACTACTAATTGCTTTGTTCGCGGTGCTGATGCCACAAATAGGCAGAACATTTCCCTTGAAAAAATAAACAAAATATTTTAAAAATCGTTTCCCAATAATTATTAGTTTCCACCAATGTTTGTATGTTTAATTAGTGTTGCTTGAACATCGACAGTTTATCGATATTATAGATAGGAAAAACTATCGAGTACATCGGTAGTTGAAAAAAACAATCGACGACTATCGTTAGTTTAAATAAAAAATTTCGATAGTATCGGTACTATCGATAGTTTTTTTTTAACCATCGATATTATCGGAAATAAATGCCGATGCTTAAGCAACATTAGGAAAGAAAGCTGCAAATTTGTATAGTTTAAAGCGTTCCCGTACTTTTTTCGCAGAAACCTCTCAAAGAGAGAAAATATACCCTTTACTCAAAAATCTGACGATTTTTTTTATTTTCTGCGAATAAAAAGCGGGTTTTTGGTTGTATTTGTTTTTATTCTCTCTCTCTGGGAGTGTGATGTTATAAAACTTTACTTGACATTAACCCAAATTATTAATAGGCCGACTGCTATATAACGAAAGCTTAACCGTATTTATATAGGTTTGATCCATATAAAATTTGAATAAAATGGGCAGATTAAAATTTCTTCAAAACAATTAAACTGCAATAATCTTTGAACAAAAAAGTGGCCATTTGTATGTGCTTTTGGGGAGGATGTGAAACAAAACCATTTGCCTTAACCCGAATTGCGCTTATGTGGCTTTTGTTTTCCTTGTAACTTTTCCTTACCTTACCTTGTCAGTTTGTCGCTTTGTTTTTTTTTTTTTTAAATATATTTTAATAATTATTATTTTAAATGCATTTTATTTTATGCAAAAGTTGTCAAAAATGAAGAATTGGAATCTTCAACTTCAAAAAAGTTTATCAACAATGTGGAGACAAAACTAAATTAATATAATTGCATGTTATATTTGGTACTAACAATTTTGAAATCATGCGATCCAAGATGCGCTAAAAGGCTCTATCAGTTTTTTCACAAATAAAAAACAAATTTTTGTTAAAAGACGGCTTTTAAGCAGCCTTGTTTATTAAATATTACAAACTTTTTTTGAAGCATTTGACTCATTCAAGCAATAATCATCAAAAAGAACATTGATTAAAAGATGATAAGAAAACATTTGTATTGTTGTTCTGGTTGTTCTTTTTTTATTTTAAATAAACATAGTATTGCTTTTGCTTATAAAGAAGTAAGTATAAAAAGTAATGACCTATTCAAATTAAATTCTTAAGTGAATAGAATATAGCTGTAAGAACTCGGATTTAACTGGTAAGTAATTATGTTATGTTTACATCTACTAATATTTGTATTAAGTTTCAAAAACAAATTCGCTTAAATTTTTCTTTATGTGTGCAGTTTTAAAATGTTTGTCGGTTTGATTACACATAAATATATATTTATTTTTTTAATATTTATGTTGTACTGATTGTTGTAAAACTTAAAAAAATGGAAAGCCGTTTCTGTCTGCTCTCACCGTTTTTCTGGAAAGCACTATAAAATGAATCTCAGGCTGTTTTCCATGTTTCGTCACAAACCTCGGCTGGAAATGCGTAATCGGGGAGTAGTACCAACACTAATATCCAATTAGAAATTTAGATGATGTCATAAAAGATTGCTATCGTTGATAGTTGATTGTCCAGCCTGTGAATTAAGCTTTGTATCTAGAGGTGCGAAATAGCTTACTTTTATAGGGTTTTTTTTCCCGAGAACAAGTTCTTTTATTTCCGATGAGATATTTTCGTAGCTGGTGATTGATTTTTTTCAAGGAGAGTTTTCCATGCAGAGTGTTAAACGACTTTTATTCATTTATTGAACTTGCCTTCTAATTTCAGCTCTGAAATGCCAATATTAACCGCAATCCACTATTAAAAGCGTAGAAGAGATTGAAAATGAAGGCATTTTTTTAATGATTTTTTTTATATGAACTCGTACTTAACAAAAAAAAAGAAAAAAAAAAACTTACCGGGCACTTGCATTTTAAATTATTTTGTATATATACATAAATATATGTTTTTTGCTTAAAACTAACTTACATTACAAACCTATCTTTTTTGCAGTTTTATTATTTTATATCTTTTTTTAACTATCGTGTACCTTAAACTCTTCGAAGTTATCTTAAATGAAATACCACTGCCTAAAAGTGGCATTGTATTTAAGATTTGTATTGTTATAATTTTGTCCTGGTGCTGCTGAACGGCCCTAGAACAACTAGCTTAAAACTACCTTAGAAAAGGCAGTGCCCAAGAAAAAAACAAGGTGACATCAAATCACATTATTTTTGAAAGAAATCCGGTATAATGATATTTTCTTGGAGCGACTTTTGTAATTTCATGGTCTGGTATCGTCAGGGAATCGTTTAAATATTTATTTTTGGATACCTACTCGTGTCAATGTTTTTTCTGGCAGCTGAGTCATTTATACAAAAATTTGTTCTAATGTTATAAGAATTATTTTTTTTCTTTAACAAAATATAATTTTAAATGGTATGGATATGGGGAGACTGGTTTGTTATTTGAGGGGCCATTTTCGAAAACATCGGCCATGAAAATATTACTAGGAAAAATCAATCGTGGATTCCATTTAAATATCATTTGGAGTTCAGCAAAACTTTGTGTGGGGGGGTCAACGAAGTAAGGTGCATTAGCGTTAAGATTTAGCATTGGAACTTATTTTTAGAATTATTTATTTTATGGATAGTTGAAACCAATGAGATATCGCTGGTGAGATACGTGGTCGCAAGTCATAAAAAGCCATTTTCAACTAAAACGGGTCATTCATACGTGCTTATTCATCACATATCGAAAACAAGAAGAAGCAGCATGACTTATGTCTAGTTCACGAAGGCAGAACTCTATTGCTTCTTTTCTTCTAAATGCCTTGTTGATATACAGCAGCATATTGTATGTACAGGGTGATTCGCATAAAGTGTGACAAAAAGCTAGATCGGGTAGGTTAGGTCGAGACAAGAAAATAAAAGGCACGACTGGGTCGCACGTACTTGCTCCTATGTACTAATCCTTTTTTAATTTTCATTTTGGTATGGACAAATTTGAACAACTGGCATAAAGATTCGTGGGAATTAGCATAGGGCAAGTAAATTATTGTTATTGGGACCTATATATACCCAGCAATAAGGTATATATAGGTCCCAATAACAATAATTTACTTTTTGAAATCAAATAAACTAAAATAGCTTAATTATGTTTGATGGATCGATAAACGTATGGTGTAGGTATTAATGGAATTTTTTAAGGACATTAGGTACCTATAATAAGGTTGGAAGGAAGGTAGGTACTAATATTAAGATACACATTCCAACTACTGTTAAGCGAGTGGGTATAGAGACATATTAAAAGTTAACACAGTGGTTTTGTTTATTTATAGACAGGTGTAAACTTTTGTTTTCTCGATTGAAATTTTTGCATTCAGTAGTAATTGAATAGTTTTTCATTTGTTAGTTGTTTTTGTATGTTTATCATATGCTTCCTTATTTATGATGATGAAATGCTTTAAAATGCTTAGGTATGTATGTAGGTTGTCACCTTCTTTTATTTGACTAATGGCTAGGGCTTAGCCGAGCAATATGAAATAAAATTTTGGTGAAAATATTAAACAAATAATTTTTTTATGAAATCAAAAAACACTATTCATAACGTTTTTTGGAAAAAATGTTGTAAGCCGTCTTATTTCTTTTGCTGTTTTCTATTTTATGAATTTTTTCATTTCAAAATCGTTCGACAAGGTTTTTTTTGAAAAAAAAACTTCGAAAACATATAAATTTTTTTTGAGTATGTCAATTTAAAGAAATCTATAGTTTATACTAGGAGAAAAATTAAAAAATCTATAGATCCGTTTTAAAAATATTCAAAAAACAAAATGAATTTTTAAAAAAATTAGTAAAAATCAAAAAAAAATGTTTTTGAAAATTTTAATAAGCAATATTATTTAAATCATAAAACACTATATATTATATAAAATTTCATCAAAATCCGTCAATTAGTTAACGAGAAAGTCTGATTTAAAAAAAACCGGTCATATGGGAGGTACCGTTATAAAACTTTTTCTGAAAAATCCATTAAAACTAAAAGATAGATTTTGCATAGAAAACACCATTCAGAAAGGGTTATCAAAATCGTAGGAGCCGTTTTCGAGAAAAATAAGTTTTTCATTAAAAGGTATATGGCAGGTACCGTTAGTTTTGGAGCTAGAATGCCAATTCGAGTACTCTAAAAATACTATATACCAAGTTTGAATCAAATCGGCCCAACCGTTTAGGCTGTAGGAATCGATACGGACAGACAGACAGACGGACGGAATTTCCGGACCCACTTTTTTTAACTTCTCTATCATCGTAATGTCATGTTTGATTGTTAGATATTTTTTACGAATGCATAACTTGCCTTTTAGTCCCTATAAATCGCAAGTAAAAATGGTAAAGGAGGCGTGGGTTTAATTCACCCCATTTAGTCTGGAGGGGCAATTTTCTAAAAAAAGTGAAAAACAGAAAAAAAATTAAAAAAACACGATTATACTACGTTTTCATTAGGGCAAATGGACTAATTTCGTTTCAGATTTCGAAATTTGATTCCAAATAATCTCATTTCCCATAAAAAATCACATTTGGAAATTATCTCATTCAAACTTTTTATATACACTGCTATAGTACTATCATGAAGCATCATTTTTTAATTCCGAATCAAGTCGCAATAAGGCGCGCTGAATTCGCCAATTCGTTTGGATATAGAATAAGAAAACAACGAAAGTGTATTAAATACTGGTAAAATATCGGTAAATGTTCTCGTCTTCATTATTTAGAGTTAGTTCCAAATCAACCAGGAAGATGGCCAGATGAAAAATGTACACCATGTGAGTACTATAGAGAATGTATATAAGTTAACACAATTCCTAAAATCCGCCAAGCCATACATCGTCGTCGTCATCAACATAAACATGATCGCTTAACATCCGCCAAGCCACACATCGTCGTCGTCGTCGTTAACATGATCGCTTAACATCCGCCAAGCCACACATCGTCGTCGTCGTCAACAACGAATCATGCTGACATGGCTGGTTCTATAAACGAAGCAGTCTAATGTCAACAACCGATGACGGAAAGGATGAAATGCGATATCTTGCACAAGCTACAAGATATCTAAAGCATTGTAGATTTCAGGCTTGCAGAGTTTTAAGTTAGATATAAGATAGTTAGTCTTTTTACGAGTCTCAAAACTATTACAATAAAGAAAAAGTGAGTTTTAACAAATTCATAACTGGCGCCCAACTTGGAAGAACTAACCAATATCAACCGGAATCAACCAACTGGAAATCATCATCATTCATCACTTCGAGCATTAAGAATTATTTTCTTTTATCTAAGAATGTAAGAATTTGTCTGTACTTTGAATATTTTTATTTGTAAAGCTTGCAAGTGTTATTGTATTTATTTCTTTTGAGTGCTTCTATTGATTGACCTTTTTTAATAATATTGAAATTAATTAAACTGCATTTGAATATTCTTAACGGTTAATGAGCGAACCTGAAAATATCGAAATACTATTAGAAAAGTTTAATTACTTACGAATAGGGAAAACAATAGAAAAAAAATGAATGCTACAGATTTAAAAGTATTGATAGAATCCGCAGTCAGTGGTGCCCTTCAAGCACAAAGAGTAGATTTTGAACAAAAGTTAAGTGAGGCAGTGAAAAAATTAACAGTGACACCAAACAAACCCGACGTTGAAATTTTTAAAGAAATTGAAATTGTGGAAGGTAAAACGTGTGAAGAGTGTCTCGACATAGTTAAATCTCTCCCGGAATTTGAGGGCAAACAGAGCACTTATGTCTCTTGGCGTCAAGCGGTTCACTCCGCTTACAAAGTTTTCGAAAAATACGATGGTAGTTCTAGACATTACCAGGCAGTTGGAATAATAAGAAATAAAATAAGAGGCCCAGCCGATGCTGTTCTGGCTTCATTTAATACAGTTTTAAATTTTAAAGCTGATGTACGTCCGATTTATTTAATTGAGCAAGAGCTCAGTACATTGCGACAAGGGAACCTTACAGTGCTAGAATATTATGACGAGATTGAAAAAAAACTTACCCTCCTTACAAATAACACCAATATGTCCTATGACAGTGCATTAGCCATTGCTTTTAACGAAAAGTACAGAAGAGACGCCCTCAGGGTTTTCATATCTGGGTTAAAAAAACCATTAAGTGATATTCTGTTTTCGGCCTGTCCGTCTGATATGCCTACTGCTTTGGCTTTGGCTCAAGAAGTTGAAGCAAACAATGAAAGGTATTTGTTTGCGGCGAGTTATGCGAAAAATTCAGAAGAAATATATCTAAGGTCCGAGTTCAAACGATCGCCGAACAGTTACCAAAACAATAATAATAGTTATAACCTTAATTATAGCAGCCAAATTAATAAGCAGGACAAAAATCCATATTTTAACAAAAGGCAAAGTTATGAAAATGACAAACAATTGGAACTTATCCGTTCTTAAGTCCCCAGCAGTCGTGAAAAAATGGATGTTGATCCGACATCATCACGTTTACGGCAATTTACTAGCTATCAACAAAAAAAAATAGTAACGATACCTATGATCAAGGGCAAGAACAAAGAAATAAAAGGCCAAGTAGCTCCCAAAGACAATCGGGACAGCGTCGCCAAAGAGTAAATTATTTACAGGAAAATCCTCCACGGAATAATGAAGGTGACTATGAAGCCACAGCTGCATTACAAGCAGATGAAGTGGAAGCTGAGGATTTTGACTATGTACATTTTTTAGGGGAAACTCCCAACTACCGTTTATTCAAAAAACAGTAGGAGGGAGGTTAGTAAAGTTTTGAATTGACACAGGTTCCTCGAAAAATTACATCAGGCCATTACGAGAGATAAAGGGTTTAGTGTCAGTAGACACACCTTTCTTAGTAAAATCAATTCATGGTTTTAACAATATTGAACTCAAATGTTTTATAAATATTTTTGGGAGAAATAGCACATTTTTTATTTTACCCAACCTTACCTTTACCTTACTTTTGACGGAATTATTGGTCTTGACCTGTTAATACAGGTTAATGCCACAATTTGCTTAAGAGATAATTTAATTCGTTTCAATTCAGGGTTAGAAACTATTCTGTTGCATAAATGCGTAAATGTGAACTTTACGAAAGTAGAGGATATTAAGGTTCCAGCATCCGTAAACATAGATTTTAAAAATATGATACGTAATAGAATAAAAACATTTGCAGATTCAAATGAATCTTTGCCGTATAATACAAACATCGTTGCTACAATTCGTACAGTAAGTGAAGACCCCATTTACTCAAAATTTTACCCATATCCTATGGGTGTGACAGATTTCGTAAATAATGAGATTAAGGATCTTCTGAAGAATGGCATTATTAGACCGTCAAGGTCACCTTACAATAATCCCATTTGGGTAGTTGATAAAAAGGGAACAGATGAGTTGGGCAATAAAAAGAAACGTTTGGTAATGGACTTTCGAAAGCTCAACCAAAAAACCATAGACGATAAGTATCCTATCCCAAATATTGCAACGATATTGTCAAATTTAGGCAAGGCACGATTTTTTACAACCCTAGACTTAAAATCAGGGTTTCACCAAATCGAATTAGCGGAACGGGATCGGGAAAAAACTGCTTTTTCCGTTAACGGAGGAAAATACGAATTTTGTCGCCTTCCGTTTGGGTTGAAAAACGCGCCCAGTATTTTCCAGCGGGCTATAGATGACGTCCTTCGTGAACAAATTGGAAAAAATTGCTACGTTTACGTCGATGACGTAATTGTTTTCTCAGAAACTGAGAACGATCATGTCAAAGATATTGATTCGGTTTTAAAAAAATTGTATGAAGCGAACATGAGGGTTTCACGAGAAAAATCAAACTTTTTTAAGACTGATGTCGAGTACCTAGGCTTTATAGTGTCTAGAGATGGTATAAAAACTTGCCCTGCTAAAGTGGAGGCAATTAAAAATTACTCACAACCTTCTACACTCTTTGGAATAAGATCATTTCTGGGTCTAGCTAGTTATTATAGATGTTTCATAAAAGATTTCGCGTCAATAGCTAAACCACTTACCAATTTATTAAAAGGTGAGAATAGGAAAATAAGTGCCAATCAATCAAAAACAATTCAAATAGAATTAAAAGAGAAAGAACTCCAAGCGTTTAATAAATTAAAAGAAATTTTGGCGTCAGAAGACGTCACATTGTTATATCCAGACTACACGAAGCCTTTCGATCTTACGACGGATGCTTCATCACATGGTCTTGGAGCGGTTTTATCACAAAACGGAAAGCCTATAACAATGATTTCAAGAACACTCAAAGATAAAGAGTTGCAATTTGCAACAAATGAAAGAGAACTGTTGGCCATAGTGTGGTCATTAAAAAATCTACGTAACTATCTCTATGGAGTGAAAACTCTAAATATTTTTACGGACCATCAACCTCTTTCATTTTCAGTTTCAGATAAAAACACAAATGCGAAAATTAAGCGCTGGAAAGCTTTTGTAGACGAGCATAATGCTCAAATATTTTACAAGCCAGGAAAGGAGAATTATGTCGCTGATGCACTTTCGCGACAAAATATTAATGCATTGGAGAATGAGGTGTCTTCTGATGCCGCTACAATTCACAGCGAATTATCCTTGACTTATATAATCGAAACAACAGATAAACCTTTAAACTGCTTCAGAAATCAAATAGTTATAGAGGAAGCCCCAATCGCTTCAACCCGTACATTTATAATATTTGGTAAAAAATCTAGACATTTCATAAATTTTTCAGAAAGGAATACTTTGATAAATACTTTAAAAAATGTGATTAAAATAGATGTGGTCAACGTAATTTATTGTGACCTGCCAATTCTAGCTTTTATTCAACACAATTTAGTCAAATTATTTCCATCAACTAAGTTTTGGCATACTTATAAATTTGTGTTAGATATATTCGACCCGAATGAACAAAAGGAAATTATAATTACTGAGCACAACCGAGTACATAGAGCAGTTCAGAAAAACGTTAAGCAAATCCTATGTGACTATTTCTTTCCAAAAATAACAAAGCAGGCAAATGAGATTGTGGCAAACTGTAAAATATGTTCAAGGTCGAAGTACGATCGGCATCCAAAAAAACAAATGATTGGCGGGACACCAGTCCCCTCGTATGCTGCAGAAATGCTTCACGTTGACATATTTTCCACGGATAAAAAATATTTCTTAACTTGCATTGACAAGTTTTCCAAATTTACGGTTGTGATGCCAATACCATCACGTACAATAATAGATGTAAAAGTTCCAATCCTAGAGATAATGAACATCTTTCCAAATACAAAACAAATCTTTTGTGATAATGAAGCTTCTTTAAAATCCGAGACAATTAGGTCGATTTTGCTCAACTATTTCAATGTTGACATAGTAAATGCACCACCCTTACACAGCACATCCAACGGTCAAGTAGAAAGGTTTCACAACACTATTAGAAATTACTAGATGCCTAAAACTTGACAGAAAAGTCGAAGATACAGTCGAATTAATACTATTAGCAACAGTAGAATACAATAGGACCGTCCATTCTGTTACGAACCAAAGACCAATTGATATAATACACTCGTCCCCGACAGATCTTAGAGAAAGAATTAAAAATAAAGTTCAAAAGGCCCAAGAATTACTGTTGCAAAGAGAAAATGAAACAAGGCAGAACAGGAATTTTAGCGTAGGGGAAAAGGTATTAGTTAAAACAAATAGACGATTGGGTAATAAGTTAACTCCATTATATGTCGAAGAGAAAGTGGAAGCCGATTTAGGGACAACGGTTCTAATTAAAGGGAGGGTGGTCCATAAGGACAATCTAAAATAGAACCTTAATAATTTTATAATATTAAGCACTTAGAAACACTCTTTATGAGTATAAGCATCCACCATAGAAACACAAGGAGTTTAAATTTCTTAGGCACAGGTTTGAAAATTATAGCTGGCACCCCCGACTTCGACGACTTCGGGAAAATTAAATTCAATCAAGCCCAATTGATAGATTCCAACAATAGACAAGCTGTAATAAACACAAAATCTCAGGAGCAAATTAATAGATTAACGGACACCGTAAATAATATTTTGGCTTATTCGAAAAAAATCAGAAATTGACACTGTCCATGTTTATGAAACATTGTTAGCAAGAAATAGAATGCTTTTTTCAGAAATTCAAAATTTAATGTTCTCTATAACACTTGCAAAGCTCAGGCTCATAAATCCAGTAATTTTAGATGATGATGACTTAAAAGTCATAATAAACGAACAATTTTTTAATGTAAGTGTTACAGAACTTATGGAAGTGTCAAATGTAAAGGTTTTGCAAAATGATTATATTTTACATTTCATAATTAATTATCCTAGACCTAAGTTAGTTTGTAAGAAAGTAATAATCTACCCCGTTGCCCATAACGGCAATATTCTATTATTCAATGGAGATGATGTGGTAGCGGAATGTGGAAGACAAGTGCTGGCTGTTGAGAACTGCAACGTAGCAACGACCTTAATGTTTTGCAAGGAATTACGGAGCAAGACATGCGCTCAACAATTACACTCTGGAGGCATGGCTCATTGCAACACACAACCAGACCATCGGGAATCCGTGTTGGTTATTGATGATGGCATTGTTATAATAAACAACAGAAATGCAAGAATAAGGGAGGCTAATGATTTTGAGACGGACTGTGTGGATCAATGGGTCCAAATTTATCAATCGAAATAATATCCAGAAAAAGCAACCCGGTAGTGCAACATCTACGCTTCTCAATATCACCGATCATAAAGAGATATTGAGCCTACCATTTCTTCATAGAATGAACATGGACAATTTACGTTACATTGGTGAAATGGAGACAAAATTGACGACCCATCCACTTATAGCTTGCTGCGCGACACTTGCAATCATTATAATTTGTTATACCATCATTAAGCTAAAACAACGTCAGAAGAAGCAGCGCCAAAACGTCGACCTTCAAGAAGTCATCAAGGCTCTCAAGAAGCCCGAGGACGGCCTTCATCTTAGTGGGGGTGTAGTTAACACAATTCCTAAAATCCGCCAAGCCATACATCGTCGTCGTCATCAACATAAACATGATCGCTTAACATCCGCCAAGCCACACATCGTCGTCGTCGTCAACAACGAATCATGCTGACATGGCTGGTTCTATAAACGAAGCAGTCTAATGTCAACAACCGATGACGGAAAGGATGAAATGCGATATCTTGCACAAGCTACAAGATATCTAAAGCATTGTAGATTTCAGGCTTGCAGAGTTTTAAGTTAGATATAAGATAGTTAGTCTTTTTACGAGTCTCAAAACTATTACAATAAAGAAAAAGTGAGTTTTAACAAATTCATAACTGGCGCCCAACTTGGAAGAACTAACCAATATCAACCGGAATCAACCAACTGGAAATCATCATCATTCATCACTTCGAGCATTAAGAATTATTTTCTTTTATCTAAGAATGTAAGAATTTGTCTGTACTTTGAATATTTTTATTTGTAAAGCTTGCAAGTGTTATTGTATTTATTTCTTTTGAGTGCTTCTATTGATTGACCTTTTTTAATAATATTGAAATTAATTAAACTGCATTTGAATATTCTTAACGGTTAATGAGCGAACCTGAAAATATCGAAATACTATTAGAAAAGTTTAATTACTTACGAATAGGGAAAACAATAGAAAAAAATGAATGCTACAGATTTAAAAGTATTAATAGAATCCGCAGTCAGTGGTGCCCTTCAAGCACAAAGAGTAGATTTTGAACAAAAGTTAAGTGAGGCAGTGAAAAAATTAACAGTGACACCAAACAAACCCGACGTTGAAATTTTTAAAGAAATTGAAATTGTGGAAGGTAAAACGTGTGAAGAGTGTCTCGACATAGTTAAATCTCTCCCGGAATTTGAGGGCAAACAGAGCACTTATGTCTCTTGGCGTCAAGCGGTTCACTCCGCTTACAAAGTTTTCGAAAAATACGATGGTAGTTCTAGACATTACCAGGCAGTTGGAATAATAAGAAATAAAATAAGAGGCCCAGCCGATGCTGTTCTGGCTTCATTTAATACAGTTTTAAATTTTAAAGCTGATGTACGTCCGATTTATTTAATTGAGCAAGAGCTCAGTACATTGCGACAAGGGAACCTTACAGTGCTAGAATATTATGACGAGATTGAAAAAAAACTTACCCTCCTTACAAATAACACCAATATGTCCTATGACAGTGCATTAGCCATTGCTTTTAACGAAAAGTACAGAAGAGACGCCCTCAGGGTTTTCATATCTGGGTTAAAAAAACCATTAAGTGATATTCTGTTTTCGGCCTGTCCGTCTGATATGCCTACTGCTTTGGCTTTGGCTCAAGAAGTTGAAGCAAACAATGAAAGGTATTTGTTTGCGGCGAGTTATGCGAAAAATTCAGAAGAAATATATCTAAGGTCCGAGTTCAAACGATCGCCGAACAGTTACCAAAACAATAATAATAGTTATAACCTTAATTATAGCAGCCAAATTAATAAGCAGGACAAAAATCCATATTTTAACAAAAGGCAAAGTTATGAAAATGACAAACAATTGGAACTTATCCGTTCTTAAGTCCCCAGCAGTCGTGAAAAAATGGATGTTGATCCGACATCATCACGTTTACGGCAATTTACTAGCTATCAACAAAAAAAAATAGTAACGATACCTATGATCAAGGGCAAGAACAAAGAAATAAAAGGCCAAGTAGCTCCCAAAGACAATCGGGACAGCGTCGCCAAAGAGTAAATTATTTACAGGAAAATCCTCCACGGAATAATGAAGGTGACTATGAAGCCACAGCTGCATTACAAGCAGATGAAGTGGAAGCTGAGGATTTTGACTATGTACATTTTTTAGGGGAAACTCCCAACTACCGTTTATTCAAAAAACAGTAGGAGGGAGGTTAGTAAAGTTTTGAATTGACACAGGTTCCTCGAAAAATTACATCAGGCCATTACGAGAGATAAAGGGTTTAGTGTCAGTAGACACACCTTTCTTAGTAAAATCAATTCATGGTTTTAACAATATTGAACTCAAATGTTTTATAAATATTTTTGGGAGAAATAGCACATTTTTTATTTTACCCAACCTTACCTTTACCTTACTTTTGACGGAATTATTGGTCTTGACCTGTTAATACAGGTTAATGCCACAATTTGCTTAAGAGATAATTTAATTCGTTTCAATTCAGGGTTAGAAACTATTCTGTTGCATAAATGCGTAAATGTGAACTTTACGAAAGTAGAGGATATTAAGGTTCCAGCATCCGTAAACATAGATTTTAAAAATATGATACGTAATAGAATAAAAACATTTGCAGATTCAAATGAATCTTTGCCGTATAATACAAACATCGTTGCTACAATTCGTACAGTAAGTGAAGACCCCATTTACTCAAAATTTTACCCATATCCTATGGGTGTGACAGATTTCGTAAATAATGAGATTAAGGATCTTCTGAAGAATGGCATTATTAGACCGTCAAGGTCACCTTACAATAATCCCATTTGGGTAGTTGATAAAAAGGGAACAGATGAGTTGGGCAATAAAAAGAAACGTTTGGTAATGGACTTTCGAAAGCTCAACCAAAAAACCATAGACGATAAGTATCCTATCCCAAATATTGCAACGATATTGTCAAATTTAGGCAAGGCACGATTTTTTACAACCCTAGACTTAAAATCAGGGTTTCACCAAATCGAATTAGCGGAACGGGATCGGGAAAAAACTGCTTTTTCCGTTAACGGAGGAAAATACGAATTTTGTCGCCTTCCGTTTGGGTTGAAAAACGCGCCCAGTATTTTCCAGCGGGCTATAGATGACGTCCTTCGTGAACAAATTGGAAAAAATTGCTACGTTTACGTCGATGACGTAATTGTTTTCTCAGAAACTGAGAACGATCATGTCAAAGATATTGATTCGGTTTTAAAAAAATTGTATGAAGCGAACATGAGGGTTTCACGAGAAAAATCAAACTTTTTTAAGACTGATGTCGAGTACCTAGGCTTTATAGTGTCTAGGGATGGTATAAAAACTTGCCCTGCTAAAGTGGAGGCAATTAAAAATTACTCACAACCTTCTACACTCTTTGGAATAAGATCATTTCTGGGTCTAGCTAGTTATTATAGATGTTTCATAAAAGATTTCGCGTCAATAGCTAAACCACTTACCAATTTATTAAAAGGTGAGAATAGGAAAATAAGTGCCAATCAATCAAAAACAATTCAAATAGAATTAAAAGAGAAAGAACTCCAAGCGTTTAATAAATTAAAAGAAATTTTGGCGTCAGAAGACGTCACATTGTTATATCCAGACTACACGAAGCCTTTCGATCTTACGACGGATGCTTCATCACATGGTCTTGGAGCGGTTTTATCACAAAACGGAAAGCCTATAACAATGATTTCAAGAACACTCAAAGATAAAGAGTTGCAATTTGCAACAAATGAAAGAGAACTGTTGGCCATAGTGTGGTCATTAAAAAATCTACGTAACTATCTCTATGGAGTGAAAACTCTAAATATTTTTACGGACCATCAACCTCTTTCATTTTCAGTTTCAGATAAAAACACAAATGCGAAAATTAAGCGCTGGAAAGCTTTTGTAGACGAGCATAATGCTCAAATATTTTACAAGCCAGGAAAGGAGAATTATGTCGCTGATGCACTTTCGCGACAAAATATTAATGCATTGGAGAATGAGGTGTCTTCTGATGCCGCTACAATTCACAGCGAATTATCCTTGACTTATATAATCGAAACAACAGATAAACCTTTAAACTGCTTCAGAAATCAAATAGTTATAGAGGAAGCCCCAATCGCTTCAACCCGTACATTTATAATATTTGGTAAAAAATCTAGACATTTCATAAATTTTTCAGAAAGGAATACTTTGATAAATACTTTAAAAAATGTGATTAAAATAGATGTGGTCAACGTAATTTATTGTGACCTGCCAATTCTAGCTTTTATTCAACACAATTTAGTCAAATTATTTCCATCAACTAAGTTTTGGCATACTTATAAATTTGTGTTAGATATATTCGACCCGAATGAACAAAAGGAAATTATAATTACTGAGCACAACCGAGTACATAGAGCAGTTCAGAAAAACGTTAAGCAAATCCTATGTGACTATTTCTTTCCAAAAATAACAAAGCAGGCAAATGAGATTGTGGCAAACTGTAAAATATGTTCAAGGTCGAAGTACGATCGGCATCCAAAAAAACAAATGATTGGCGGGACACCAGTCCCCTCGTATGCTGCAGAAATGCTTCACGTTGACATATTTTCCACGGATAAAAAATATTTCTTAACTTGCATTGACAAGTTTTCCAAATTTACGGTTGTGATGCCAATACCATCACGTACAATAATAGATGTAAAAGTTCCAATCCTAGAGATAATGAACATCTTTCCAAATACAAAACAAATCTTTTGTGATAATGAAGCTTCTTTAAAATCCGAGACAATTAGGTCGATTTTGCTCAACTATTTCAATGTTGACATAGTAAATGCACCACCCTTACACAGCACATCCAACGGTCAAGTAGAAAGGTTTCACAACACTATTAGAAATTGCTAGATGCCTAAAACTTGACAGAAAAGTCGAAGATACAGTCGAATTAATACTATTAGCAACAGTAGAATACAATAGGACCGTCCATTCTGTTACGAACCAAAGACCAATTGATATAATACACTCGTCCCCGACAGATCTTAGAGAAAGAATTAAAAATAAAGTTCAAAAGGCCCAAGAATTACTGTTGCAAAGAGAAAATGAAACAAGGCAGAACAGGAATTTTAGCGTAGGGGAAAAGGTATTAGTTAAAACAAATAGACGATTGGGTAATAAGTTAACTCCATTATATGTCGAAGAGAAAGTGGAAGCCGATTTAGGGACAACGGTTCTAATTAAAGGGAGGGTGGTCCATAAGGACAATCTAAAATAGAACCTTAATAATTTTATAATATTAAGCACTTAGAAACACTCTTTATGAGTATAAGCATCCACCATAGAAACACAAGGAGTTTAAATTTCTTAGGCACAGGTTTGAAAATTATAGCTGGCACCCCCGACTTCGACGACTTCGGGAAAATTAAATTCAATCAAGCCCAATTGATAGATTCCAACAATAGACAAGCTGTAATAAACACAAAATCTCAGGAGCAAATTAATAGATTAACGGACACCGTAAATAATATTTTGGCTTATTCGAAAAAAATCAGAAATTGACACTGTCCATGTTTATGAAACATTGTTAGCAAGAAATAGAATGCTTTTTTCAGAAATTCAAAATTTAATGTTCTCTATAACACTTGCAAAGCTCAGGCTCATAAATCCAGTAATTTTAGATGATGATGACTTAAAAGTCATAATAAACGAACAATTTTTTAATGTAAGTGTTACAGAACTTATGGAAGTGTCAAATGTAAAGGTTTTGCAAAATGATTATATTTTACATTTCATAATTAATTATCCTAGACCTAAGTTAGTTTGTAAGAAAGTAATAATCTACCCCGTTGCCCATAACGGCAATATTCTATTATTCAATGGAGATGATGTGGTAGCGGAATGTGGAAGACAAGTGCTGGCTGTTGAGAACTGCAACGTAGCAACGACCTTAATGTTTTGCAAGGAATTACGGAGCAAGACATGCGCTCAACAATTACACTCTGGAGGCATGGCTCATTGCAACACACAACCAGACCATCGGGAATCCGTGTTGGTTATTGATGATGGCATTGTTATAATAAACAACAGAAATGCAAGAATAAGGGAGGCTAATGATTTTGAGACGGACATCAACGGGACGTATTTGCTGACTTTTGAAGATGCTGTGTGGATCAATGGGTCCAAATTTATCAATCGAAATAATATCCAGAAAAAGCAACCCGGTAGTGCAACATCTACGCTTCTCAATATCACCGATCATAAAGAGATATTGAGCCTACCATTTCTTCATAGAATGAACATGGACAATTTACGTTACATTGGTGAAATGGAGACAAAATTGACGACCCATCCACTTATAGCTTGCTGCGCGACACTTGCAATCATTATAATTTGTTATACCATCATTAAGCTAAAACAACGTCAGAAGAAGCAGCGCCAAAACGTCGACCTTCAAGAAGTCATCAAGGCTCTCAAGAAGCCCGAGGACGGCCTTCATCTTAGTGGGGGTGTAGTTAACACAATTCCTAAAATCCGCCAAGCCATACATCGTCGTCGTCATCAACATAAACATGATCGCTTAACATCCGCCAAGCCACACATCGTCGTCGTCGTCGTTAACATGATCGCTTAACATCCGCCAAGCCACACATCGTCGTCGTTGTCAACAACGAATCATGCTGACATGGCTGGTTCTATAAACGAAGCAGTCTAATGTCAACAACCGATGACGGAAAGGATGAAATGCGATATCTTGCACAAGCTACAAGATATCTAAAGCATTGTAGATTTCAGGCTTGCAGAGTTTTAAGTTAGATATAAGATAGTTAGTCTTTTTACGAGTCTCAAAACTATTACAATAAAGAAAAAGTGAGTTTTAACAAATTCATAACTGGCGCCCAACTTGGAAGAACTAACCAATATCAACCGGAATCAACCAACTGGAAATCATCATCATTCATCACTTCGAGCATTAAGAATTATTTTCTTTTATCTAAGAATGTAAGAATTTGTCTGTACTTTGAATATTTTTATTTGTAAAGCTTGCAAGTGTTATTGTATTTATTTCTTTTGAGTGCTTCTATTGATTGACCTTTTTTAATAATATTGAAATTAATTAAACTGCATTTGAATATTCTTAACGGTTAATGAGCGAACCTGAAAATATCGAAATACTATTAGAAAAGTTTAATTACTTACGAATAGGGAAAACAATAGAAAAAAATGAATGCTACAGATTTAAAAGTATTAATAGAATCCGCAGTCAGTGGTGCCCTTCAAGCACAAAGAGTAGATTTTGAACAAAAGTTAAGTGAGGCAGTGAAAAAATTAACAGTGACACCAAACAAACCCGACGTTGAAATTTTTAAAGAAATTGAAATTGTGGAAGGTAAAACGTGTGAAGAGTGTCTCGACATAGTTAAATCTCTCCCGGAATTTGAGGGCAAACAGAGCACTTATGTCTCTTGGCGTCAAGCGGTTCACTCCGCTTACAAAGTTTTCGAAAAATACGATGGTAGTTCTAGACATTACCAGGCAGTTGGAATAATAAGAAATAAAATAAGAGGCCCAGCCGATGCTGTTCTGGCTTCATTTAATACAGTTTTAAATTTTAAAGCTGATGTACGTCCGATTTATTTAATTGAGCAAGAGCTCAGTACATTGCGACAAGGGAACCTTACAGTGCTAGAATATTATGACGAGATTGAAAAAAAACTTACCCTCCTTACAAATAACACCAATATGTCCTATGACAGTGCATTAGCCATTGCTTTTAACGAAAAGTACAGAAGAGACGCCCTCAGGGTTTTCATATCTGGGTTAAAAAAACCATTAAGTGATATTCTGTTTTCGGCCTGTCCGTCTGATATGCCTACTGCTTTGGCTTTGGCTCAAGAAGTTGAAGCAAACAATGAAAGGTATTTGTTTGCGGCGAGTTATGCGAAAAATTCAGAAGAAATATATCTAAGGTCCGAGTTCAAACGATCGCCGAACAGTTACCAAAACAATAATAATAGTTATAACCTTAATTATAGCAGCCAAATTAATAAGCAGGACAAAAATCCATATTTTAACAAAAGGCAAAGTTATGAAAATGACAAACAATTGGAACTTATCCGTTCTTAAGTCCCCAGCAGTCGTGAAAAAATGGATGTTGATCCGACATCATCACGTTTACGGCAATTTACTAGCTATCAACAAAAAAAAATAGTAACGATACCTATGATCAAGGGCAAGAACAAAGAAATAAAAGGCCAAGTAGCTCCCAAAGACAATCGGGACAGCGTCGCCAAAGAGTAAATTATTTACAGGAAAATCCTCCACGGAATAATGAAGGTGACTATGAAGCCACAGCTGCATTACAAGCAGATGAAGTGGAAGCTGAGGATTTTGACTATGTACATTTTTTAGGGGAAACTCCCAACTACCGTTTATTCAAAAAACAGTAGGAGGGAGGTTAGTAAAGTTTTGAATTGACACAGGTTCCTCGAAAAATTACATCAGGCCATTACGAGAGATAAAGGGTTTAGTGTCAGTAGACACACCTTTCTTAGTAAAATCAATTCATGGTTTTAACAATATTGAACTCAAATGTTTTATAAATATTTTTGGGAGAAATAGCACATTTTTTATTTTACCCAACCTTACCTTTACCTTACTTTTGACGGAATTATTGGTCTTGACCTGTTAATACAGGTTAATGCCACAATTTGCTTAAGAGATAATTTAATTCGTTTCAATTCAGGGTTAGAAACTATTCTGTTGCATAAATGCGTAAATGTGAACTTTACGAAAGTAGAGGATATTAAGGTTCCAGCATCCGTAAACATAGATTTTAAAAATATGATACGTAATAGAATAAAAACATTTGCAGATTCAAATGAATCTTTGCCGTATAATACAAACATCGTTGCTACAATTCGTACAGTAAGTGAAGACCCCATTTACTCAAAATTTTACCCATATCCTATGGGTGTGACAGATTTCGTAAATAATGAGATTAAGGATCTTCTGAAGAATGGCATTATTAGACCGTCAAGGTCACCTTACAATAATCCCATTTGGGTAGTTGATAAAAAGGGAACAGATGAGTTGGGCAATAAAAAGAAACGTTTGGTAATGGACTTTCGAAAGCTCAACCAAAAAACCATAGACGATAAGTATCCTATCCCAAATATTGCAACGATATTGTCAAATTTAGGCAAGGCACGATTTTTTACAACCCTAGACTTAAAATCAGGGTTTCACCAAATCGAATTAGCGGAACGGGATCGGGAAAAAACTGCTTTTTCCGTTAACGGAGGAAAATACGAATTTTGTCGCCTTCCGTTTGGGTTGAAAAACGCGCCCAGTATTTTCCAGCGGGCTATAGATGACGTCCTTCGTGAACAAATTGGAAAAAATTGCTACGCTTACGTCGATGACGTAATTGTTTTCTCAGAAACTGAGAACGATCATGTCAAAGATATTGATTCGGTTTTAAAAAAATTGTATGAAGCGAACATGAGGGTTTCACCTAGGCTTTATAGTGTCTAGGGATGGTATAAAAACTTGCCCTGCTAAAGTGGAGGCAATTAAAAATTACTCACAACCTTCTACACTCTTTGGAATAAGATCATTTCTGGGTCTAGCTAGTTATTATAGATGTTTCATAAAAGATTTCGCGTCAATAGCTAAACCACTTACCAATTTATTAAAAGGTGAGAATAGGAAAATAAGTGCCAATCAATCAAAAACAATTCAAATAGAATTAAAAGAGAAAGAACTCCAAGCGTTTAATAAATTAAAAGAAATTTTGGCGTCAGAAGACGTCACATTGTTATATCCAGACTACACGAAGCCTTTCGATCTTACGACGGATGCTTCATCACATGGTCTTGGAGCGGTTTTATCACAAAACGGAAAGCCTATAACAATGATTTCAAGAACACTCAAAGATAAAGAGTTGCAATTTGCAACAAATGAAAGAGAACTGTTGGCCATAGTGTGGTCATTAAAAAATCTACGTAACTATCTCTATGGAGTGAAAACTCTAAATATTTTTACGGACCATCAACCTCTTTCATTTTCAGTTTCAGATAAAAACACAAATGCGAAAATTAAGCGCTGGAAAGCTTTTGTAGACGAGCATAATGCTCAAATATTTTACAAGCCAGGAAAGGAGAATTATGTCGCTGATGCACTTTCGCGACAAAATATTAATGCATTGGAGAATGAGGTGTCTTCTGATGCCGCTACAATTCACAGCGAATTATCCTTGACTTATATAATCGAAACAACAGATAAACCTTTAAACTGCTTCAGAAATCAAATAGTTATAGAGGAAGCCCCAATCGCTTCAACCCGTACATTTATAATATTTGGTAAAAAATCTAGACATTTCATAAATTTTTCAGAAAGGAATACTTTGATAAATACTTTAAAAAATGTGATTAAAATAGATGTGGTCAACGTAATTTATTGTGACCTGCCAATTCTAGCTTTTATTCAACACAATTTAGTCAAATTATTTCCATCAACTAAGTTTTGGCATACTTATAAATTTGTGTTAGATATATTCGACCCGAATGAACAAAAGGAAATTATAATTACTGAGCACAACCGAGTACATAGAGCAGTTCAGAAAAACGTTAAGCAAATCCTATGTGACTATTTCTTTCCAAAAATAACAAAGCAGGCAAATGAGATTGTGGCAAACTGTAAAATATGTTCAAGGTCGAAGTACGATCGGCATCCAAAAAAACAAATGATTGGCGGGACACCAGTCCCCTCGTATGCTGCAGAAATGCTTCACGTTGACATATTTTCCACGGATAAAAAATATTTCTTAACTTGCATTGACAAGTTTTCCAAATTTACGGTTGTGATGCCAATACCATCACGTACAATAATAGATGTAAAAGTTCCAATCCTAGAGATAATGAACATCTTTCCAAATACAAAACAAATCTTTTGTGATAATGAAGCTTCTTTAAAATCCGAGACAATTAGGTCGATTTTGCTCAACTATTTCAATGTTGACATAGTAAATGCACCACCCTTACACAGCACATCCAACGGTCAAGTAGAAAGGTTTCACAACACTCTATTAAAAATTGCTAGATGCCTAAAACTTGACAGAAAATTCGAAGATACAGTCGAATTAATACTATTAGCAACAGTAGAATACAATAGGACCGTCCATTCTGTTACGAACCAAAGACCAATTGATATAATACACTCGTCCCCGACAGATCTTAGAGAAAGAATTAAAAATAAAGTTCAAAAGGCCCAAGAATTACTGTTGCAAAGAGAAAATGAAACAAGGCAGAACAGGAATTTTAGCGTAGGGGAAAAGGTATTAGTAAAAACAAATAGACGATTGGGTAATAAGTTAACTCCATTATATGTCGAAGAGAAAGTGGAAGCCGATTTAGGGACAACGGTTCTAATTAAAGGGAGGGTGGTCCATAAGGACAATCTAAAATAGAACCTTAATAATTTTATAATATTAAGCACTTAGAAACACTCTTTATGAGTATAAGCATCCACCATAGAAACACAAGGAGTTTAAATTTCTTAGGCACAGGTTTGAAAATTATAGCTGGCACCCCCGACTTCGACGACTTCGAGAAAATTAAATTCAATCAAGCCCAATTGATAGATTCCAACAATAGACAAGCTGTAATAAACACAAAATCTCAGGAGCAAATTAATAGATTAACGGACACCGTAAATAATATTTTGGCTTATTCGAAAAAAATCAGAAATTGACACTGTCCATGTTTATGAAACATTGTTAGCAAGAAATAGAATGCTTTTTTCAGAAATTCAAAATTTAATGTTCTCTATACAACTTGCAAAGCTCAGGGTCATAAATCCACTGACTTAAAAGTCATAATAAACGAACAATTTTTTAATGTAAGTGTTACAGAACTTATGGAAGTGTCAAATGTAAAGGTTTTGCAAAATGATTATATTTTACATTTCATAATTAATTATCCTAGACCTAAGTTAGTTTGTAAGAAAGTAATAATCTACCCCGTTGCCCATAACGGCAATATTCTATTATTCAATGGAGATGATGTGGTAGCGGAATGTGGAAGACAAGTGCTGGCTGTTGAGAACTGCAACGTAGCAACGACCTTAATGTTTTGCAAGGAATTACGGAGCAAGACATGCGCTCAACAATTACACTCTGGAGGCATGGCTCATTGCAACACACAACCAGACCATCGGGAATCCGTGTTGGTTATTAATGATGGCATTGTTATAATAAACAACAGAAATGCAAGAATAAGGGAGGCTAATGATTTTGAGACGGACATCAACGGGACGTATTTGCTGACTTTTGAAGATGCTGTGTGGATCAATGGGTCCAAATTTATCAATCGAAATAATATCCAGAAAAAGCAACCCGGTAGTGCAACATCTACGCTTCTCAATATCACCGATCATAAAGAGATATTGAGCCTACCATTTCTTCATAGAATGAACATGGACAATTTACGTTACATTGGTGAAATGGAGACAAAATTGACGACCCATCCACTTATAGCTTGCTGCGCGACACTTGCAATCATTATAATTTGTTATACCATCATTAAGCTAAAACAACGTCAGAAGAAGCAGCGCCAAAACGTCGACCTTCAAGAAGTCATCAAGGCTCTCAAGAAGCCCGAGGACGGCCTTCATCTTAGTGGGGGTGTAGTTAACACAATTCCTAAAATCCGCCAAGCCATACATCGTCGTCGTCATCAACATAAACATGATCGCTTAACATCCGCCAAGCCACACATCGTCGTCGTCGTCGTTAACATGATCGCTTAACATCCGCCAAGCCACACATCGTCGTCGTCGTCAACAACGAATCATGCTGACATGGCTGGTTCTATAAACGAAGCAGTCTAATGTCAACAACCGATGACGGAAAGGATGAAATGCGATATCTTGCACAAGCTACAAGATATCTAAAGCATTGTAGATTTCAGGTTTGCAGAGTTTTAAGTTAGATATAAGATAGTTAGTCTTTTTACGAGTCTCAAAACTATTACAATAAAGAAAAAGTGAGTTTTAACAAATTCATAACTTATACATACAATGATTAAAATTCAAATTATGTGATGTGAAGTCGAACACACCTTATTTGAAAACGATTGAAGCACAAGGTTCTATAATAAAAGTTAATGTTAACATTATAAAAAATCAAAGGGCACGACTGGGTCGCACGTACTTGCTCTATGTGCCTAAATCACAGTGGAAGGCTAGATATTTTAAACAAAACAATTAACATTTACATAGAAATAGTAGACTGACATACAGACATTTCCTTGCTTCTCTATGATCGTAATTTCATGTTTGAATTTTATCTCAATTTTTTATATTCACGAATCCTAAACTTGCCTTATAGTACCTATAATCGCAAGTTATAAAGTGTCAAATTAGCAAACTTAGACTTACACTTGTTCTTCAAATTTCCAAAACAGGTAATTTAGACTTTAATGAAAACGTAGTATTACACTCACAATGTTATCACATACCTTTTTGTAAAGCAACAAATCTTTTCCTTTATTTTGTAGTTTTTGAAAAAATTATTTTTAAATTTAAAATATTGAAAAAAAATAAAAAAAGAAATTTCAAAATATTTTTTTTTATTTTACGTAATTAAGTACTAATTTTTTTTTTTCAAAATTCTAATAACAGCATTTAGTTTTTAGTCAAAAAAGAGAAAACCTGATGCTGAAATGTGTTGTACTTTTTGAGAACATAAAAATTAATCAAATGCAGTTTTTTCTAAAAAAAAAAACTTTTTTTACTTTTTACGTGACTGGAGTTGTTTTTCAACGCTTTAACTTCGATAACCAGAAGAAATTAAAGTAGAAATACAATCACGCCTTACAATCGACTTTGACTATACGGAAATTTTTAAAGTTTATCACAATACTGCTTTTTCTACAAACGCTTTGCTTGACGTACGTAAAGATAACGTAACAGTAGGTTCTCAATATTTTCACCATGGACGTATTATATATAGACTGCTAGTCTAAGGTCAGCTTCATACAACAATTGTAAAAAAAAATTCGCCAAAATTGAGAATGCGATGCCTAGCTCTCCTGAACCCACTTCAGGAAAAAAAACAACTACTTAAAAGGTTGACATAGAAGCTCGCGACATCTGTGTTTAAAAATTCAAAAAAGTCGCATTTACCGGTAAAACATAACTGACACTTTTGAATTCTATCCATAGAAGTGTGCGACATCTTTGGTATTTTGCCAAGATTGAGATTTTTAAAATCTCGTAGAAAAAAGAGGTTGTAGGTTATGTTCAAATCTCTTCAAATATTGCTGATTTTATTAAGATTTTAAAAGAAACTAATGAATTATGATAAAATAAAACACTACTAAGGCAGTAGATAAAGTGTTTTTACAATTTTTTCCTATCATTCTTTTTCTTCAAACTACATACGTCCAAATTCCAGTTGCGTTCTAAAAGGCAATGTGCCTTTTAGGACCAACGTTCCTTTTTATTTCTTTTTTCTAACTACATATTTGTGCATTAATAATGATAAAAGACAAAGTTAATAAAAATCCTCACAAAATGGCTAGAGGTTGAGACCTATTCCTTGTGAAGACTATAAAGGTGTGGGTACACCAAAAAAACATTTAAAAAACATTTCTGAAATGTTTCCCTTTGGTATCCAGTTCTGTACTTCATGATGTAAAAAAGGAGCAATCATAGCGTCGCGTTTTGTCATCATGAACTAAACACAAACAAATAAAAACAACAAAACCTGTCAACTAGACTAAAATTCATGAAAATAAAGAAAAAATTCCGTTCGGAAGGGGAAACAGATAGACATTTCAGAAATGTTTTGCGAAGCGTCCAGACTTAAATAAACATTTCAGAAACGTTTAAAAAAAAGAAAGAAAAAAAATATTTCAGAAAGGTTTTTTAAATGTTTCTGAAATGTTAAAAAAAATGTTTCTTTGGTGTTTTTTTCTTGTTAAATTTGCAGTATGACAGTCCAAAATCACAACAAAGTTTAGGTCCTAAGGACTTTACGAACTTGTAATTTACCAAGCTATAAAAAACCAATTTCAATAAATCCGTGAGTGTTTTTTTGTATTTATTACTTGGTAGATTAATTGTGGGATATTCTAAATAACACGGGGAGAAAAAAGGAAATATTAACATGCCAACATAGGAAAACCTGCTGCCAAAGTCTGGGATTACTGAATGAAATGTCAAAATTGAGGTTTATTTTTTTCCCGCTATTGTACTCAGGAGGGCTAGTGTCGCCCAAAATAACTGAGACTAAAATGCAACCAACTTGAGGTAGGCAACTAGCAGTTAATATATAATACGTCCATGATTTTCAAATTCACGATGACAGAATGACAGGTCTAAAGCGTGTATATGTCTTATCCATTAAAGTCTTCTTAATTCTTCTCGAAAGTAGTTTGACATCTTTTTACGCAAACGAATGTCATCCTTGTATGTATATGAAATCTATAATAGTAGTATCAGACTGCATCGATTTAAGCGAGGTAGAGGCACAACGTCGCTACAATAGCTTTTTCTGTGAACATGATATACATTTGTATGGGTTTTGGAGAGTAGAAAAAAAGAAGCTAATGAAAGAGTAGGTTGTATGGTTTGTTTGCAAAAAGTCATAAGTTAGAATGAGTACAAGAATAGGCAGCAATAATAAATGATAAGTACGAGTGAAAGATTCAAAAAGTGACACTAGACCATCACCATACGGTATGGTAGAGTACGGTTAACAAAAATTAGTGGATTTCCCTATGATTTTTCGTAAACAAACCAAGATTAAGTGTTTTCAATTATTTTTTGGATTTAGCATTTTTGTAAGAAATTTTGTTATTTCTGTAGCTTATACCGAAATCACATACCAATGTTACCACATTCGGATTTGACAAGTTTTAATGTATATTGTTCAATTTCGAACGTAATAAGGAATTAATTTTTTTTGTATTTAAACGTAGGTAGGTTCCTATTAACATTTATATTGAAGGAAAGAATAGTAAAATCTAATGTTTATTCAAAACGGCATTTTACTTCTTACGATCGTAAATAGGTACGGTCTATGTTTCCGTGAATGTTTTTTTTTTCAAAAAAATTAAAAACCCAGAATAATAATATAATATAATAATAATAATTAACCATTTTTTGAAGATACTCAAAAGCAATAACATAGGTACAAACATCTGCAAACCATGTGTTTTATTTTTAAAATAAATAACTAGGTAGGTACTTCAACTCAAATTAATTTTTTGCAGACTAAAAAAAATTATATAATAATCAAACATGGTAACTATGTATGTTTTTTGCAAAGCAGCAAATTCTTCCAACAAATCCATGCCAATGAAGAAAGATACAGAATACGAGTTGTGTACCTACATATATACATACTTACATACAGTGTAAGTGATGCATATTGCTAGCGAAAATGCATGAGAAAAAAACATTCATTATTTCCCTTTTGTCTGATGACAGAGTAAAATCATGAGCGCATTCTTTTTCAATAAGTAGGGCGCCCGTAATAAGGACTTATTTTCGTAAGGAGTTTTTGGTCGATCCCTTATTTTTTTTAATTCAATATTGAAAGACTATACAAGGTGTTGTCTTGTTTGTCGGTTTTAATTATATTGCTGTTTAGTTGAGTTATGTGTGCATATGTCGAGTTTATAGCGTAAAATAAACAAACTCAAGAAATTTATTTTGCAAATACTGCCTTCTTAAAATATGCAAAATGTTATGAAGGTATATAGAATTTAATTTGATCTTTTTGTTTGCATTTTTTAGATTTTCTTTTGACAAAAAAAATCTAAATCTTTTCCCTTAAGGAGCTTAATACAATGGCAACCATTTTGCACTCCTTCCCTGTGTTAATATTTTGTCATCCCTCGATGAATTGTTCTGCATTTTTTCTAGCATTGCATATGTATTGAAGATTAAAAGTCTATGTTGCAATCTCCACTCATAGAAAAACTTTAGGGAGATGTAGACGAACTAGATGGCGTTCATTTCCAACCCCCGATGATAGTACTATAGCAGTGATGGCGAACCAATGTTACGCGTGCCGTTAGTGGCACGCAACGGAATAGTATGGGATTAAATCTTTGAGCGGTAGCATCACTTTTATCCAACAACTTGGGAATTGAAGATATTTGATAAGCAGCTGAACGAACTCCGGTTAGTTCGATATGGTTTCAAAAATTCGTCGAAACAAGGAAAGAGTTGGAATCAATCGAGATCAGGCAATACGACGAAGAATTTAAGTTTCAAATTAAAGGATACTCGGAATTCAATTCGCGAAACATGCAGCTGTTTGAAAAAGTCGGAATTTACTATCTTGGCGATATTTTTGTCTATTTAAAATAAGGACTCAACCTTATTTTCATGAATTGAAAATCATTTCAGCTTCTTAATAACCTCCTGTCAGATGATTCCAGTTCAGCCAGGATTTTGCTTAAAATAAAGAAATACAGCCCTGATAAAAGCTATTTGACATCTAATTTTTAACAACAGAAGTCACTAAAATATCTTAAATTTGTTTCTTTCATTAAAATCAATTAAAAACTGTTAATTTGAAAAATTAATGTTTATGTTTACAAATAAAACACGGACTATTGTGAAATACTTTTGTTTATCAGTTTAGAAAACTATGTTTGCACTTGGCACGCCAAATGCACTCCAAACAATATTTTGGTTTTAATGGCACGAAGCTCTTAAAAGGTTCGCCATCCTTGTACTATTGGTGTCATATACAAGGATGTCATTCAATATTATAACAATTATGGTTCCTTGCACTTTAATTCTCTCTCAGAGAGTACTTTTTAAAATTAAAAATTACGTCCGATTTTAACTGATCGAATTTTTGCACTAGTCCTTCATGAAGAGGCCACGACTGGGTCGCACGTACTTGCTTTTATGTGCCTAATTACATTGGAAAGCAAGATCTTTCACAGAAACAAGAAACAATTTACGTTGGAAATAACACAGTTCGAACTTATATAAAGTATCGAACCACAATACTTAACGGTTTTTAGTAAAAATGAAGTATGGACCGGTTTTAATAAAATCCTGTTTTTTTATTTTTAGTTTTTTGAAAAAACATTTTTTTTTGAAATTTCGGTATGCTGTTTTTAGACTTTATATATATATTTTTTATTTTTATATACATAATATACATATAATTTACACCAGATTTTAATATTTTAAATATTTTTTATTTTATTTTTATTTTATTTTTTTTGATAAGGTTTTAAAAATAATGAATTTTCAAAAAAAAATTCTGAAGTTAATTAAAAATAGAAAAAAAATAATTATTCAAAATTTTGGAACTCAGAATTAATTTGGCTACTTAGATCTTTTCAAATATAAAATTTTGTTGAAACCCACTAAGCCGTTACCAAAAAGTCGAACATTAAAATAATAGACTTCCGGTAAATTTGCTTTACATTAACCATTATATCGTTATTTTTAGCCCTAAAAATTAAATTTCAATCTCCCGTCTGAGGAATACCAAGAGATACACACATACGAAATTTGAAGGCAATCGCTTAACCCGCTTAGGCTGCAGCCCTATATACACCCGGATAGACAGACAGATAAACGGACATTTTTTGTCAATGACTTTTTTAGGCTTCTCTATAATTGTAATGTCATGTTTGATAGATTTTTATTTGCCATTTATAGGGACTATAAGGCAAGTTATGCATTCGTAAAAAAAATTCTAAGAATCAAACATGACACTACAATAATAGGGAAGTCGAAAAAAGTGGGTCAGAAAGTTCAGTCTGTCTGTTTGTCTGTCCGTATCGATTCCTACAGCCTAAATGATTGGGCCGATTTGATTCAAACTTGGTATATAGTATTTTTAGAGTACTCGAATTGGCATTCTAGCTCCAAAACTAACGGTACCTGCCATATACCTTTTAATGAAAAACTTATTTTTCTCGAAAACGGCTCCTACGATTTTGATAAACATTTCTTAATAGTGTTTTCTATGCAAAATCTATCTTTTAGTTTTAATGGATTTTCCAGAAAAAGTTTTATAGCGGTACCTCCCATATGACCGGATTTTTTTTAAATCAGAATTTCTCGTTAACTAATTGACGGATTTTGATGAAATGTAGTGTTTTATGATTTAAATAATATTGCTTATTAAAATTTTCAAAAACATTTTCTTTATTTCTAAATAATTTTTTTAAAAAAACTTGTTTTGTTTTTTGAATATTTTAAAAACGAATCTATAGATTTTTTAAATTTTTTCTCCTATTATAAACTATAGATTTCTTTAAATTAGCATACTCAAAAAAAATTTAAAATATGTTTTCGAAAAGTTTAAAAAAAAAAAAACATTTTCTTTTTGAAGAAAACTGGTCGACCGATTTTGAAATGAAAAATTCATAAAATAGAAAACAGCAAGAAAAAAATAAGATGGCTTAGAACATTTTTTCCAAAAAACGTTATGAATAGTGTTTTTTGATTTCATAAAAATTTTATTTGTTTAATATTTCCCCCAAATTTTGTTTTATATTGCTCGGCTGAGCCCTCTTAGCCACTAGTCTAATGAAAACAAACTTCGTTATTGCAGTTTTCAACAAAACATAGTCCACACCTACAATAGTACACTAATTTTTACTTGCTTGTTTTTACTTGTTATGCATTCATGCAATTAAAAGTCACAAAAATCGAATAAATGCTTTGATGTCCACTTTAATTTTCTTAAATTTTATTCTACAATGTTACCGCACATATGAGCAAGTACGTGCGATCCAGTCCTGCAATTTATTTTTTTATATTCACGAATCCTAAACTTGCCTTATAGTACCTGTAATCGCAAGTAAAACATAGAATAGAGTTATTAGGTTTGTTCGATGTTCCCCGCCCCAGTGCGCACTGGGGAATGTCAGTGCATTTCGTTTAACTGTCAAAAAACTGTGTTTCTGCTCGGGGTTTGATTTAACATCGAACAGCTCAGTGCAACAGTTGTAATTTTTTGACATTTCATTCATGTATTAATTTTCTTTACAAAGTTACAGTTTTTCCATTTTCATCAGATAGAGCATATCTCGGCATTTTATCTAAAATCACAAAAATAACTTAATCATTGCAAAATAATCTACAAAATATCTTATATTTACCAGATATTGCACTTCAAGTTTGTAAAATAAAATTTGTTTTAAACTTCTACCACCAAGCCAACAACAACTGATTTGAATTTTGACAGCACTGATTTCTTACACCGACCAAAAACCTGGGGCGTAAGAGTATGCACTCAGTGCGTGCTCGGGGTTGACATCGAACACAGTGCAAAAACACTGGGGCGAAACAAGTGTCACATAAAACACCTCAGTGTACACCAGTGCGCCCCAGGGCAGACATCGAACAAAGCTATTGTACGATGTAGGAGTATGGACAAGACTTTCATATTAAAAAATAAATAAAAAGAATGTGAATCCCTTCGTTCATCTCTCTAACTTTACACCTTACGGATTTTCTTAGAAAAAATAAATATATTTTTCAAGAACTATTTACTCAAAAAACTTATTTAAGAAAAAACTGAAGCATTGATTTTTGGTCTAAAACAATACTATATAATAACATTTTTTATTATTTAATAACTTCATTATGTGAACATTGATCAGATGACCGCACATATGAGCAAGTACGTGCGATCCAGTCCTGCAATTTATTTTTTATATTCACGAATCCTAAACTTGCCTTATAGTACCTACAATCGCAAGTAAAAAATAGAACAGAGTTATTGTACGATGTAGGAGTATGGACAAAAGACTTTCATATTAAAAAAAATAAAAAGAATGTGAATCCTTTCGTTCATCTCTCTAACTTTACACCTTACGGATTTTCTTAGAAAAAATAAATATATTTTTCAAGAACTATTTACTCAAAAAACTTTTTTAAGAAAAAACTGAAGCATTGATTTTTGGTCTAAAACAATACTATATAATGACATTTTTATTATTTAATAACTTCATTATGTGATCATTGATGAGATGGCGTAATTAATTATTAAAGATGTTAAAACTTGATTAATCGAAAAACTTACTCTGGCCCTGGTTCATGAATTTAGTTAAACCAATTACAACCAGTGACATAAGCCAATATTGTCCTATAAACAAACAATAACTGTACCATAAAGAAAATATTAGAAATAAAAAAAATCAGTTTGAAACACTTTTTTGATTTTTTGTTTATACAATAACTAACAAGTCTAATTTCTCCTCTATTTCAGATATTTTTAAGGTTATACAAATCACAGTACTCTGTCTGATGTCCTATTCCTTGCTTATTCATTCTAATCATGTCAACAACAAAACAAACACTGGAATCTAACAATCGACAAAGTTGTTTATCTCTTAACGAAAATATTTACAGAGAGAAAAAACTCATGTCTCCTAGCCTGAAAGATCTCTCAGTAACAACTCTTGAAAGAACCTTAAAAAATAAAAATACTCAATCCGTATCTAAGAATGTACTTCCTAATAATTTATATACAGACATTCTTTTTCAAATATTAAATGATGATAAGGATCTCAGCTCAAAGGGAATATCTTCAGAACAACTTATAGACCTTCTACGGAACGCCTTTGACATTTCAATAGAAAAACATGAAAACCTTCTCAGAATAGCAAAAAACAAAAATGCACCAACGTTCCTCTTAAATGTTGGTATAATCAAATTGAAAGATGTCACGAACAAGGATTTGAAAGGTGTCTTGGGCCATTTTGTGACTGTGTACATGCAATCAGATGTAATTAATCAATATTATACAAGATCAATTGCTGTTGATTCAAAGTGGGACGAATTCTTCTCTTTTCCTTTAAAAGGTGACCCTAAGAAAGAAACATTGGTCATAGAAGTTTGTAAATTGCTCTATACGGAAAACAATAACTATCAGGATAAACCGAAAACGAAAAATGGAACGGTTGTAGGAGAATTAAGAAGTGCTTTTAAAAAAATTACCTCAACACCTTTGCCAAAAGCGTTTAAATTAATGGGAAAAACAGAAATACCTTTAATAGCAATAACTGATTCGGATTTAAGAGTTTGGTACACTTTTAAAAAAGGGTTTCGCAAAATTAAAAAAAGAGGTTCCATACTTATACAAATCAATATAACCATAGAGAAGGATAGTCTTGTTGTTGCACAGGAGCACCAATATTTGCTTATGCGGATATTAGGCTACGAACAAGAAAAATCAAATTCATCTTGTTGGAATGGAAAGCCAAGTATTGAAGCAGATGAAATTATAACTCAACATTACGTCAATAGCGGATTATCTGAGAACGTTCATAATCTTATGAAATGGGTCGCTTACACATATATCCATGAAAATAAAAACCTTCCATTTCATATACTAAAGACTGAGCTGCAAAAAATTATAAAAATACTGCCTTCCCTCAGTAGTGACTGCATTAGAAATTTTTGGGGATCTATTCAAAGAATTTTTTCATCATGTTTCGAAGTAATTTGGAAAATTCGCGATGAGTGTTACGTACAAAAACAAGGAATTGAAATGCTCATTGATGTTTTGAGTATTTTAAAAGACATAGAATCGTTAAGTTTTCAAACAGATGATAAACTATTGATGAATTCAGATTTCCAATGGCTTAACAAGGGGGAAAACAACACTAGAATTCTAAGTATCAGACAAACACTTGAAAAACTGATTTGTGAAAGTACTTCTGAATGGCTGACTTCAATCAAAGAAAATTCTAAATTAGAATATAATGACTATATTGAACAAACAACATATATAATTCAAAGGATCTACTCTGATATGGAACGTGCTATTGATTTTCATCATAAATATTTTTATCAGATAATGCAAATAAATTACGCTCGCATTCTCTACGAATGTTATAAAAACATTTTATTAGAATACTGTAGGCCAACAGTTATTGAAGCTAGTCGAAATCTTGTTTCCTTTCGGGGGGCCAAAGTCAGTCACATGTCAGAGTTTTCAAAAAGAGATTATACACCAGCACACATGGAGCTATTTGAAATATACTTGGGTATCAAAAAGCTAGTTTCGCTTGGAAGTAAAATAACTGAACTAGAAGAGGAGATACATTGTTTGGCATATTACGAATGGTTTTCACACGCTGTTCCCTTTTGGGTGGAAACTGTGGTTGGAAACTCACTGTTTGCCATTAAAAAAGCTTTAGATTTAGATAATTTTGAACCAATTGATGAAAATATTCGTCATAGCTCATCAGTCTTGGATACATTGTCAATATTCTATCAAATAAAAATCTTTTGGGAACAACTAGAGTGGCCGAGTGCTGAAGTTGGTTTTATATTTTTAGAAACAGTGTTGGATGGACTTTGTAGATGTTGCACTTTTTATGCTTCTACGTTATTGGAAAAGATTTCTCATATTTTTTTTAATGGTGAAGGTGAAAGAGATTATTTAAAATGTTTTGAGATTAATAAAAAATGCTGTATCGCTACCTGCAATATCAAAGAAATGATGCGTAGTCTATCAAATCTTACAAGAGATATGGGTCTAGAAGGAGTTATTGGGAAAATGAAAACAAGTCTTTGCCCTGATATTTCAGAAAGATGTGCGGAGACTGTAAAAAACATTGTTTTTAACTGTCAAGATACTCTGGAAAATGATATTCAAAACATGAACTCACTTCTAATTGACAAAATAATTCGAATAATACAAGAATTTGCAGTTACAAATATTGACAGCCTTATAGATGGAATTAGTGGATTTGAAAACCTTTTCGTTTTTCTAGATAAAAATGCCAGTATATGGCAAGCAGAGTTAGCTGAAACGGATTTTGATGCAATAATTGAAACCCTTCAACAGAAATTGTTGGTACTTTTACATAAAATAATACAAGACAGCCTCTATGTTTATCGACCACCATCCTATTACGAAAACCTTCGAAAAGTAGTTGATATAATGATATTCAGTGATCAGAAAACCTTCTCTAAGGAAACGGATATATTGTTAATTATTCAAAAATTGTTGAACCTATATGCTTCTAAAACAGAAACGTTGATTCACGAATGTTACAAGGATGAATTGAAAAGGCAAAATGAAGTTTTGGCACCATCGCTGTATGGTCAACTTACAGTTAAGGCTAATTTCTCAAACAAAAATATTCTCTGTGTAAATGTTTTAAATGGTAAAAATATTTGTTCAAATAGTTCAAGGAAATGTCCCAGCACTTATGTAAAATTGCAATTTATACCTTCTGATAAATTTCTACAAATACCAATCCTGAAAACAGCAGTCAGGTCGAAAACAGTTTTTCCGCTATATGATGAGAATTTTAAGGTTAATCTTAATGCATCTCAGCTGGAGCAAGGTGACAATATAATAGTTTTTACTGTAAAGGCCCAGGATTACTTTAAAACGTCAAATCATTATCTCTCTGAATGTTATGTATCATTTGAAAACATTAGGAAGTCCGAAGGCAAGCAAATGCATTTAAATCTCTTTCGAGTTGACGCTTCAACTTTAGCTCCAAATTGTATTCGTGTTTTAGAATACAGGCAATTTTATGATAAGACCGCATATTCTTATATTAATAAGTTAAAAGAACGAAGTGGGATTGTAAATAATATATCGAATACAAGTAACACTTGCTAACTGTTTATGAGAGATATTAATTACAGTTTAATTAAAAAAAAAAAAAAAAAAAATTATTGCTTTTTACTTCTTTTTTTACTTTTCATTTTTTGCATTGTTGAAATTTAACCAAAAAACAGCCTTGTTGGACCTGTATCTCACGTAAGACTTTAGTCGATAGTGATCTTTAGTTTTAATTGAAAATAAACTCAATTTTTGGAATTTCGAATTCTGTTTTGTGTGGTTCTTATTTAAAAAAAAACTGTTTTGTGGAGAAGGAGAAGGAGAAGAATAACTCAACTCAACACGAATATTTATTTTTTTAACAATAGATAAATCAGTTTCAAGCACTGGCAACTAAGGCTTTTTCTATTTGTTCATACAATACAAGACATACGAAACGACTTCAATATACAAGACAGAGAAACATACAGAACATAAGAAAGAAAAAAAACAGTTAACACATGTCAGCAACATGCGGTTGATTTTCGGACAGTCTCCCATCCGACTGCGAGGGTTAAAACCAGAAAACCTTAATGCGCAGCGCCGTATTTGACAAGCGAAATTCAAGTGGGATGATCGACTTCCACCTGTAATTCGGAAAAAGTTCATTAAATCGCAGCCGAATCTAATAGCATTTGAAGATAGACAAATTCAAATTATGAAGCAGAATAATGCAACTGTAGTGTATGCATGAATTATTCCTTAAACTGATACAACAATCTAGGTCTCAGGTAAAAAATACTTTTGCCTGAAATTTTTTTTTATTAAAACATTGGCCTTTGCAGCCTGATTCTCGCTTTCATCACTGATGCCTCACAAGTCACAAGAAGAGGTGAAATCGATTTTGTGACTTTCGCATTCTCCCCCAAAGTCGCTACTTGTGAGAGTCACAAAAACAATCGAAATTGTGATTTCCTTCAGAGCAGGTCACAACTCACAAATTATTTGAGACTTGATATTTCAATAGGTAGAAGTTGCAACCGAAAATAAATAAACTGCACGACTCGATCGCACGTACTTGTTCATATGTACGGTCTACAATGTGACTACAATGTGTTCACTTTTTTGAAAATTAAAGTGAACATCAAAGCATTTCGATTTCTGTGACTTCATTGTTCGATAAAGTACGTTAAATTGTATTGGATGAAATAATTTAAACGCCACTTTATTTCTTTAGGAAATGTAAAAAATCGTGATTTTTTTTCAAAATCGTAGGAGCAGTTTTTAAATAAAACGGTAACGTTAATTTAAAAACAAAACTTAAAAAAACTACTTACCCATTTTCAAAATATTGATTTTTCAAAAAAAAAAAAAAAAAATATAAATACAAAAATAAAGTTTTCGAAAAAAAGTTACTGCGAAATTACTAAGTGTACCTACATCTTCTTGAATATCAATTTTGATAGTAATCGGATCACCAGTTTTTGAGAAAGTCGAAGAAAAAAAACCGGTCCTATGGGAGGTACAGTTTTTAGCCCACCATATTAATTTTTTTCACCAAAATATAATGCTTACCTACTTGGAGCCGTTTTCGAGAAAAATAAACTTTTACATATGACAGGTACCGTTATTTTTTGAACTAAAAAAAAATTAAAAACTCCTCTGTAGAATGTCAAAATAACCTTAAGTTCTAAATACAGTCCAAAATACATCCGTACAGACAGACAGGCAGACGGACTGAATTTTGCCAGTAACTCAAATATGTTTCTCTATCATCATAATGTCATGTTTGATTGTTATCTCAATTTTTTTTAATCTGCACGAATGCATATCCTGCATTATAGTACCTATAATCGCAAGTAAAAATGAAAGTGAATTTGATTGTGGCGCATCTTAAGGACTCACATCCAAATATGGAAAGTTAAATTATTACAATAGCACAGAAGTTCATATTAACAAAAATATAATGTTCATTTCTTCACTTTCTGCAGAATAAAAATATGTCCTTGCTTTTTATGGCTGCCAATTTGTTTTTTTTTTATTTTTTCGTCATCTGCTGTTCACAATAGTTACAATAAAAATCACCATGGTGTGGGGAGTTTCGTTGTGACTTTCCTTGTGAGGTTAGGGCAGAATCCGATAAATGCTATGTCTGCTATTAGACGATGAAACTAGATGCATGCACCTTGTTCGAATTCTTCGAACATAATAAGTGCAAAAGGGAGAAAAAAATCGAAAAGATGAGACAGGAAAAAAGCTGTCGTGTGTCGGACGGGTAGCATGTTCGAAGAATCTGTTTGACGTTTTTCTTTTCTCGTGTTCGCTTTCTTTAATTCTTTATCACTTGGTTTCGTTGAGCCCAGAGTAAACTTCTGATAAGATTCAAAATAAAGGAACAAAAATGAGTGAAAATAAAGTGGAATGTAATTTTTTGTGGTTTAAGGTGCTTAATTTGGACATATTATGTCTTTATGATTCCAGGAAAAATGTGTATGTGGTTAAACACAGTCATTACATCGATAGGGTTAAAAGAGTAGATTCATTGCAAATGATTATGGAAAATGAAAATGAAAGAGAACTGTCAAACTTGTTTCATGAAACTAAATTCATCGTGTAATGGCACTTGCGACAGAGATGAAAAAACAAAGAAGAATTCGAACAAGGTGCATGCATCTAGTTTCATCGTCTAATAGCAGACTATCGAGTTACAATAATCTTCACAAGAAATAGTCACACAAGCTTGTGACTTTAGATTCGTCACAAGGGGGAGAATCTGTCTGTTGGTCAAACCAAGCATCATAAATATAAAAGGCAACGCACGTAACCTGCTGGTATCAATGGGTCAAAATCGTAAACTCTAACTTGGTTATAGCCCAAAGTATGATTTCCATTCAGAAATCAAAATAAAAGATATCCCAATTTACGATAAATATCGCAATATGAGAACGCTGAATCAAAGTATATACTAGGAGTATTCATGCAATCGCGTAAAACCCTGATAAAGCGTAAAAACCTGGTGAATTTATCTTCTCGTAAATGAACTGTCAAAATTTGTATGGGAATTTATTTATGCAAACTTTATAAATTTATCTCATGATTTGGTTGGATAAAGTGAAAAAAATGAACCCCGTAAAACTAAGGAATGTCTTTTGTTGCTAATGTGATAAGGATACACTTGTTAACAAAAGTCCACGTACATCATTGTTGTGTGCGTATACTTTTGTAATACTTTTTCGTTGCATCTATAGATGCCGACTAGTTTTTTTCTATTTTCTTAAGAAGTTTGTTTTTATATTCATATTTTCAGCTATGATAAAGCGAAAAGTAATTGTTTTCTTCGAATTTTATATTCTTTTAATAAAAACCAATAACTAAATAATAAGATCTACTAGTGTACGTGCGCTTTTGTTAGTAAGTGTACCTCAATCTCAACTCTGACGTTAAATGTCTGTTTCCACATTTACGTAATTTGTTTCTAAGGGGCGTTCATGCAAATGCTTGCGAAAGGATAGGATTTTCTACGGTGGATGAATTTATCTTGTTGCATGAATACCCCTACTATGAAAAATATCAGCTCCAATATTCCAACCGAGTCCCTGGGTAGTAAATTCTATGTTTTATAAGTCTCCTCATATTAAATCTTATTTACTTCATGTGTCGGTGCATACAAAAGTACGCCATCACACGTTAAATAACAAAGAATTTATGAAAAATGTATTTCGAAATTTGTAGGACCGGTTTTGATAAAATCCGATTTTTATTATTTAAATTTTTTTTTTTATTTTGGTACGCAGTTTTTTAGAGTTCATTAATATACGTGTGATTTTAAAATTTAAAATAATTTTTTTCTGATTAGTTTTAAAAATATGGCTTTTCAAAAAAAAAAAATCTAAAATTAATTTTAATTAGAAAAAAAAGTTATTCAAAATTTTCATATGCAGAATTAATTTGGCTACGTTAATCTTCTCAAATATAAAATTTGATAGAAATCCAAAGAGTCGTTACCGAGAAAGCCCAAAATTAAAAAACCGCTTAATGAAAGGTACAGTTAATAGACTTTTCTCGTAGATTTGGTTCTAATTAAATGATAGCAAATACCAACAAAAAAAAAATCTCAAAAATTTTCATCAAAATCGTTAAAGACGTTTTTGAGAAAAAATAAGATTTTCCTTAACGGTCATATGGCAGGTACCGTTATTTTTAGGCCTACAAATAAAATTTCAATTTGCCTCTGGGAAATGCCAAAAGAATCACACACACCGAATTGGAAGAAAATCGCTTAAGTCGTTTAGGCTGCAGCTCGTTATACATACAGACAGACAGACATTTTTTGTCGATCACTTTTTTACACTTCTCTATGATCGTAATGTCATGTTTCATTGTTATCTCAATTTTTGTATATTCACGAATCCTAAATTTGCCTTATAGTACCTATAATCGCAAGTTATAATGATTCAAGTCAAAGCCATTGTATATACATTCTCTGTACTACTCTCATGGATGTCAATTGGCTGTTTTGTTGTTTGTTCTTATTCTACACAGCAATTGGTGATTTAAGCGCCACCCTTGCGAGCCGTGCAACAATTAATAAAATATGCTTCATGAGAGTACTATAGGCAGTGCATTGTGTATATACAAAGGTCAAAGCTACAAACACATTGTCTGTAACATTAAAATATTGAAACTTTTATAAAACAATTTAAAAAGTTAACTATAAGTAAAAAAAGTTTTCTTTTGCAAAAATTAATGGACGAGGGTCTGGCTTGCATCCGCTTCAAACTGGCGTTGGAGAAAGCAATCCGTGGCTCTGGCACGTCAACAAGATCGTCACCAAGTACAGGCAGATATTTACTTACGCAATACAGAGATGACATGACATCGACATCATCGGCAGAAGTCAACAAGCTGTACATGACTCCTTCATCCAGATCGAGCAGGCGGCCTGAAACCTGGGGCTGCATATAAATGAAGGGAAAACCAAGAATATGATGTGTTAGTCCAACTATCTGGGTAGTGGATTCGTTCAGATTTCTGATTCTTAAGCCCATCTCTTTTCTTCTTATTAAAAATTACATATTCATTCGAGTTGCATGCGCACTTGGGCCAATCCGTCAATGTATTCAGGCACATTGAAACAAATCACAGGAATTTGTGCAACTGGATTTTTTATTGTAAAAAAAATCCTCGTAACATTTGCTATGGATTGATGTAATATCATTTGTGTTTCTAATCAAATGAAAACATGTAAAAGAGCGGTTCAGGCTAGACGCACATGAACGATTTTCCCCTCAGCCGATTTCAAAACCCATTTATTGACGTCCGCGCATGTTGACGATATAAGACTTAATATAATTATACCTTAACTGACAGCTGGTAACTTCATGAATTGTGTTTCTCCTGTCAAAAAATGTAAAAACTTTTTCCCTATCTCTTGCTTTTTCATTTCGAAGACTAAGGCTAGGCGCGCACGAACGATTCACACGGCCATCTGCAAAAACGGTGAGCTACATCTACAGGTTTATATGTGTGGAACTTAGTATAGCAGTATATTTTATAACGTTCATAGACGATTATTCTTGACGCATGTTTGTATACTTTATGCCAAAAAAAGATGCTTTAGACCATGAACGCATTATATATGGACTACTAGTCTAATGTCAGCTTTATACAACAATTGTCAAAAAAATGTCGCCAAAATTGAGAATGCGATGCTAGCTCTCCTGAACCCACTTCAGGAAAAAAATAAGTATTTAAAATGTTGACATAGAAGCTCGCGATATCTGTTTAGTAGTAGTAGTAGTAGAATGTGATTTTATTTGATAATTTACAAAAGTTTACATATATTTACAAATTCACAAGTAAGTAAGTAAGTAAAGTAAAAAGTAAAAATTCATTTATTATTATTTGTTTTCAATACATTTACAAATTTTTTTTAATGAATATTAAAGCTTTGGTATTACCGTCAGCTCTGATAGCAGTAGCATCCTATAGGTGTAACTAACTTTAAGAAAATTGGCAAGAAATTCACAAGTATAGCATTGGCTTTTGCCGTCAGCCAGAAAAAAAGAGTATTATTCAAACATTATGTATAATAAAGATTTGACATTTGCAGCTTCATCAACAGTTAAATAGTTTTTCCCCAAGTGCTGTCTCGGTATTGCCTGCAGGATCGGACATGTTCCTATAAAATGGAGAACATTTTCTGTCGCACGAAGATTGCATAAACTGCATTCCGTACTTCCATCAGGTCCGTATGGTATGTAGTTCAGTCGTAGTAATTCTCCTCTGGTTTTGAAAATTAAAGAGATTGTTTCTATTGCGTATCGGTCGTTGAAGTAATTGTTAGGTCCAAGGTCGTATCTCAGAAGCTTATACATGTTTCGGGTACAACTCCGTTGGGCTGACTCCTTAAATTTAACAAAGAAAGAATCTTCAATCCTTCCCAACAATTCTGGAAAGATGTCTTTCCAATCACCAGTATTTCTTTCTACCAAGTGGATGTCGTGCTGAACTCCAAGCCGTGACCATTCTTCGAAGAACTGTGATTTTCGTGATAGCAGATATTTTGCGATAATATTTGGCAGACGGTGATTTGGAAGAGCCATAACCTTTGCAATGTAGAACAAATGCAACTTGAGCGAAAAGACGTAGAGCGGAGACACCCCGGTCTCCAAATGTAGCATATATGTAGGTGTGTTTTTGGGGAGCCAAAAGATCTTTTTCAAAAAATACCTCAGTAATTATTGAAAGTAACCCCCATACTTGACCAGCATAGCACATCACTGACCTAATAACTGCTTCGAAAAGTTTATATTTAGCACTCGAGGTTATCTGTTTTTTCCCATGAACCCCCTCCAGTTGCAGTTTATGGCTTTTTTAGCTTCTATAAGCTTTTCCTGCAGATGCTTTTTGAACGACATCTGAGGCGTAATGATGACTCCAAGATATTTATATTCCCTCACCAAGTCAAGCTCTACATTTTGCCACATTCATTTCTCCTCCCTTGCATATCGCCCTGTGCCATTTCGAAATATCATTACTTTGGATTTGTTAGTGTTAACTGTAATACCCCAATTACGGCAGTACAGTTGCAATTCATTATTCGCAATCATTATTTGCATCATATCATATTTGGAGTCTCCGCAAAAATGACAATGTCGTCCGCATACATCAAAGTTTTTATTACTGTACCAGCAAAACTAATACCTCCAGGCAAAAACGATGTAAGGTCATCCAAGAAAAGCGAAAACAGAAGTGGACTCAAAAGACAGCCCTGTTTGACCCCGGAAGAAGAAGAAGAAACCAGGAAGATCCTTCATTTCCATCCCATACTACTGTGAGGTTTTCCTCATATAGCCTTCGTAATGTTTTAAGTATTTTCGACGATAAGCCTAGACAACAAAGTTTGTAGAAAAAGGCATTTCTGTCGATTGAGTCGAAGGCAGCCTTGAAGTCAACGAAGAAAGCATACAATTTTTTCCCCTTGTCTAGGTATGATCTAGCAATGCAAGTAAGTGAAAATATGTTATCGACTCTTGAATATTCTTTCCTGAAGCCGGCTTGAAACTCGCTTAGAAGATTATTTTGTTGTATCCAGTTTAACAGTCTGTCTTGAATGACACCAGTAAAAAATTTTCATAACAGAGTTCATAAAGAATATGCCTCTATAATTGTTAGGGTCGTTTACATCGCCTTTTTTAAACAGTGGGATGATAATATTCTTCCTAAACATTTCTGGAATTTCACCAGAATTGAAAATATAATTATAACTTTCAGTAAGCTTAACCAAAAAAGTTTCTGTAGCGTATTTGTAAAATTCGTACGGAACACGGTCATAATCTGGAGCCTTGTTAAGATTGCATCTGTGTAGGACTCTCATTACTTCTTGAACTGAGAATGCACGGCCGAGATCTTCATTTTCTACTAAAGGACTAGCATATAATATTTGACTTGGTCTTGGTGGTGCACCTAGAAGCTGTTCGAAATGGTGAGCAAGTATACTCGTACTTATTATTGTTCTCCTTGCAAAAAGTATACCGTTGAGTGTACGTGCCAGCTTCCAAAAGGATCGACTGTCTCTTACTTCCGACAATCTTTGCATGAGGTATCGGGAGTATTGCTTTTGTTTTTCTTTGCAAAGATATTTGAAAGCTTTATCGCTTCTTGATACATCCTTTTTGCGAAATTCGATTTTGTTGCCCTGAGTAGTCTCAAAAAACCAAACGACTTTTTTCGTGATCTCTCACAATCATCATCGGACCATGGATCTTTCCAGCTTTGCAAACGGACTATTTGAAATGATTGTGTGGCCTGAGATACGCATGTAACTAATGTCTCAATACCATGGACCGATTCAATTTGCTCATTACTTACAGAATCAAGAAATTGGTTAAGATTTATTTGATAGAGTTCCAAAAAAGAATTTTTCCATTGAAGTTTTGGTAACAGCTTCATGTTTTCGTTGGTGTAACCCGGTTCTTCATCAAATCGACCTTTAACATTCAGTGGTAAATGGTCAGAATAAACCAGCTCATCTACTTTTAAATCATCTACATACTCGAACCATTTTCCACGTATGAGACAATAATCTATTGTGGAACAAGATGTTCCTCTTATAAATGTAAAATGACCTTCTCGATCACTTTCAGTGCTCCCGTTCAACATGGTCAGACCAACCGATTCACACATTTCTATAAACCTTCTCCCATTTCCATCTATTTTCTCGTCCAGAGCAGATCTCATTATACTAATTGACGCTGGTGTAAGGTCTGGTTCCATCTGTAACATCCTACCCTAGCGTTGCAGTCTCCGATCAGCATAATATTTTCTTTGCCTAGTTCCATTAGGAAATCGTACAATCCAGCTAAGTCATCCATCCATTTATTACAGTTAACATAAACCGGAACGATGTAAAATTGCTCATGTGTAATGGTCATTTCAATGACAATCCTGTTCATTTCCGTGACAAATCGGCATCTAGTACATTCCTTAAATGATTTTTTGATTCCAAATAGACATCCTTCACCTGCTCTTCCGTATACATGAGTTCTCGTGGCTGGGGTCCATTTCAATATTAATTCTGGGAAATAGTTTGCATTTTGTGTTGTGTCACCATAGATGAAAGTTTCAAATAGTAGAAAAATGTCGCTTTCTCTTATTTTATCGAAAAAATTCTTAAAAACTAGTTTACTACCTAAACCTGATATATTATAAAAAAAAAAAAAAAATATTTTTCATTTCATTTAAAAGACTATTATTGTGAACGACGGCATTTATTTTAAAAATGATTTGGCAGCACTTCTTGTCTTGATGTTTAAGAAGCTCTGGTATGATTTTCGTTTATTGAAATCTCATCTAACAGCTACTCCAGAACCGTCATTCCTCCATCTTCGTCACATGCCAAAACATTGTTTTGGTTATAATAAAATATTTTACCCTCAATTTGTAGTGTTTTTCCTTGAATAAATGTTTTTATATTTCTATTTTTAGATGTTATTTTTGTTTTAATTTCGAATAGTTTTCGTCTTCTTTCTCTTACCGCAGCGGGATAATCTTTATGGAGGGAAATACCGGTACCTCTCAGTTTTTTTGCTGATCTTAGAATACGTCCCACATCTTCTCTGTTTTGTAATTCCACAATTACGTTTTCAATTTTAGCATTTCTTGAGCGAATAAGACGTGTCTCTGAAATTACTCCTTGGTTTTGTGTTTCGAGCAAATCCATACACAGTGCTTTCGCTTTTTCCACCGGCTGAACACCCATTTGAGCCGGAAAATGTAAAATTATATTTTTTTCATTTACCCTCTTTGACAGATACTCTACTTGTCGCTCAAGAGAGAGGCATCTTGTCTCCATTTAGTCAAGCTGAGCTTGAAGCAAAAGATTATCTTGTTTCAGAGATTTTATTTCTGTTCCAAGCATGTCCATATCAGATTTGGTGGGTAGATCTTTCAATTTCTCATCCAGAAGCGAAGCCATTGTGTCTTTCACCAGGTTTAAAAGATCCGGGATTTGCATATTGCCAACAGATATATTAGTTTTATCCCTATCAGTGGTTATTTTCTGCGGGGCGAAATATTCCGGTGAGGTTTTAGCTAAGCATCTCTTCCTAGAGCAAGGCTGTGCTGTGTTGTTGTCCTGTTCGGTAATCTTTGGTTGTTTACGGTTAAGAGGCATTTTTTGCATATAATATATGTGTCTGATAGCCGACAGTGAGAATTATGCAAATATTTTAAACCTTTTTTCAACTTAAACTTTTTTTAAATAAGTTTTTTAAAAGACTCACCCACAAGTGTTAACAGCGGTTATTAAAAGTGCTTTTGAGCTTATATTTCGTTTAAAAACCACAAAATTTAATACTTTTTCAGGAGCCTTTAATAATACAACTTGCTTTACTCACACCTTTCTCTCTTTCTTTATCTGTTTATAAACATTAAAAAAGTCGCATTTACCGGTAAAACATAACTGACACTTTTGAATTCCATCCATTGAAGTGTGCAACATCTTTGGTATTTTGCCTCTTGTTTTTTTTAGATCGTGGACAACTTCCTTTTTTTTATTGGTTTGTGCCTAAGACAAGCTTAAAGCACTAGAAGAAAAAAGGGATTTTTTATTAATTAATTGTGGATTATTCTAAATAACACGGGGAGAAAAAAGGTAATTTTAACATGCCAACGTGGGAAAACCTGCTGCCAAACTCAGGGATTACTGGATGAAATGTCAAAATTGAGGTTTAATATTTTTTCCCGCTAGTGTACTAAGGAGGGCTAGTGTCGCCCAAAATAACTGAAACTAAAATGGAACCAACTTGAGGTAGGCAACTAGCAGTCCATATAAGTATAATACGTCCATGCTTTAGACACTTAAAATCTTCAAAGCATATGCAGAAAAGCAAACAGGAGGATCGATAAAATCGTAAAGAACCGACAATGGGCCGGAATACATTAGTTCAAAATTCGAAGAATTTTTGCAACTAAATGGAATCGACCATGAACTTTCAGCACTATACACGCCATAGCGAAGGTCCATGGACCTTATTGCGAAATCAAAAATGTTGACATTATAATTAGACATAATATAATAATATCTCGCACCTACTCCAAATCCTATAGTGAGCCCAAGCATGGCCCATACCTACGTCATACTGATTGGGAGCTAAAATCTCAAGAAATTTCTTTGCACACGAATTCGGTAACGCCGAAATTCTGATCCATATTATTACCAATCCAACACTCAAACTATGATTTCTTTTAATTTGTCAGCTAAGCTCAATATGGACATGATGTCCATAAATATGAAGTCCAAAATTTCAACTTAGACATTATGACCACTTTTAAAAAGACATAATGTCCATGGACCTCATGACTATTTCCTAAGTGGTCACAATGTGCATGGACATTGTGCCTATTTGAAGCAGACATGTCATCCCGCCATAATTACACCAGAGGAGCTGTGGATGGGTAAGAAACCAGATGTGTCATCATTCAAGTGCATTGGGGCAAAAACATGTCCTAGACAAGGGCACAAACCTCGGAAAATTTGAATCGAAAGGCAACGCTCATGTAGCCGTCGGGTATAGCAACGATCATGGCACATACCGACCTTGGAAACCTGCTGCACGCGTAGTCATCAGAAGCAGGGATGTTCGATTCCTGGAAGAAGAGGCGAACGACATCGGAAATGCAGAAGAAGCTCTGTAAAACTTTTATGTGTTCAACCTCGAACTACTAAACAGTCAAATTTCAATGAATGGAGATCTTAAACATTTGGAGGAACAGACTAAAGACAACAATTCAGTGAATACTGTAGAGCAGATTACAATCAATGATGAACCAATTAACAGTGATGGAATTGACCCTGTAAACGTGAAACAGCTGGAAAGCAACGAAAACAGAGACGAGTGGTACACGGCTATCCAGAAGGAGTACGAGTCGCTAATTCGGAATGGAACCTAGGTGTTGGTGGACGGGCCAACTGATAGGAAGGTAATTAAATCAAAATGGGTATTTAAAACTAAATATCTTGCAGATGGTAAAGTAGAGCGGAGAAAAGCCAGACTAGTGGCTGAAGGATTTGACCAGATCCAAGGGATCGACTATACCGACACATACTCTCCTGTAGCCAGCATCCATTCTATTCCGTAAATCATCTTGACGTTTCCGCCGCATATCTCAATAGCGAGCTAGACACCGTCATCTTTTTGGAACAACCGGACATTTTGGAGGAAGACGCTGCAAACAAGGTGTGCATGTTAAAGAAGGCAATATACGTTCTTAAACAGTCAGGCCGCCAATGGAACTTTAAGCTTGACAAATCTTTAAAGGACATCGAATTCTAACAATCATTATACGATAAATGCATTTACTATAAATCATACAAAAAAGTATCACAATCACCACCGTTTATGTATATGACCTTCTTTTAGCTACAAATGATTATGAAGATTACGCATTGGTTTATACCACATTATCGAAAGAGTTTAATATTCGCGATTTGGGTAAACCAAACTCATGCGTGCGTCTCGAAATCATGCAGAAGAAAGGAAAGATAAGCATTAGACAATTGGGCTACTTCAACAGACTAATTAAGTCATACAACCTGGAGGAAGCGAAACCGTCGCGTCTACCTTCACAAGTCAAACAAAATATCCAAAAAGAACCAACCAACCAACCGAAGACGAGAAAGTCGAAAATACTATATACAGACAACTAATCGGACTGTTATTCTATCTATCCAATTTCAGCAGACCGGACATCTTATTCATTGTGAATATTCTATGACACGTTGAAGATCCGAGACGTTAACATTTGACCGGCGCATAATGTCATACGATACCTGATTGGAAGCAAAACAGCTGCTATCGTGTACCGAAAAACAAATCAACAATTCCAAGCCTTTTCGGACTCTAATTGGGACGCCGACACCAAAGACAGAAAATGCAAATCCGGTTTTGTCTTTGTGTATGCAGGGGGATTTTGAAAACAGAGAATAGTGGTTACATCAAGCACTGAGGCCGAATATATAGCATTATCATCAGTTGCAAAGGATGCAGTATATTTCCGAAACATCTTAATTGTTGGATTAGAAGCTATCTTCTGGACCGTTCCATACAAGTTGTATTGGACGGATTCAAGTCGAATTCCTACAAAATAAATGCTGGTGTGCCCCACCCAAGGGCTCTGTCTCCGACTCTTTTCCTCATTTTTATAAATGATCTTCTGTCTGTTACTTCTAATCCACTTAACAATTTTGCTAACGACTCTACCCTCAGCTTTTTATATTCGTTCGACAATTCACGTCCTTCGCCTATGGACGTACAATTGCAATGGTACCGTATGTCAAGCTCATTAAACTCCGATTTATACAGCATTTTAAAAAAATATAAAAAACTCCTCGACATCTTCGGTTCCAACGCTCATCGACAATAACAAACTAATTGTTTACTCTTCAGAGAAGGCAAACTTGCTCGCGGCTCATTTCGCTGCCAGCTCCACGCTGCCTCAAAGCAACGTTGCCCCTCCTGTACTTGAGATTGTAAATTTTTCCATGGGACAGATTTTTTCCGCACTCCTACAGAAGCAAGAGTTCTCAAATATCTCGATATACACAAATCCGCTGGCCCGGATGGTATACCCCCAATTCTTCTGAAGAGGTGTTCTTCCACACTGGCAAAGCCACTGCGTAAGCTTTTCCATCGCTCTTCTCTTCTGGAATCTTTCCTAGAAGATGGAAAACAGCATTTGTCCAGCCTGTCCCTAAGAAAGGTGACCCATCCTCCCCCTCCTCCTACCGACCCATAGCACTGACATCCCTTCTTTCTAAGGTCATGGAAACACTGATTAACCGTCAGCTTAAGGAATATCTCGAAGATCGAAAGCTTCTCCATGACCGTCAGTACGGCTTCCGCAGCAACCGTTCCACTGGTGATCTGATGGCAAGTTAACACACATGATATCTCAATCATGCAAAGATGCAAAGTGCCACCGACCTCGCCGGAAACAGATTTAATAAACAAATCGATCGAAATCATAACAATAGTGCTGACTTGCACTCCTATGGTCCGTCGTTCCATTGATCAACATCATTTAATTAAAACCATGCTCCCATTAGCATTATTAAAGCTAGCACCATCTTCACGTCCGATGCCCAAAAAGAAACATAATTACTCTTGGTATCCAAACAATGATAAAATCCTAATATAAACATCATCTCTGTTGGTAGCGATATTGAATAGTTCATAAGCTAGCTTTAAGAATATATTGTACTTTACAGTTAGTCATGTTCATAATCTGAGACCGACTAGATCGGTACAATAAAATATTTTTTAAAACCTGAAATAATAATGAATTAAATTAATTGGGGGCTCAACCGGGATCGCGTTTTAACTTGACTTGAAAAAATAAAGTAAAGTGTTAATTCTTGCGATCGGCCATTCACATAAGATTTGAAAAAAAAAAAAAAAAATATAAAAAATATTTTTAATAAAAAAGTAAAATCAGTGATAAGTGCTATTTTTGCCAAATAAACAGCCAATTATCCTTCAAAGAAAGGAGAAAGTGCAAAAAAACCAAAAGAAACAGTTCATTGGACAAAAGTTCCAAGACACAAAGTTTCTAAAAGGAAACTAAATAAATAACTAAAGTGCTAAGTGCAATTAACCAGAAGAAGGAGAAGAAGCAGATATATACTCAACGGACAACAGATCCAGGAATCATCAAGCAGAATAGCTATCAACATATATTAATTTAAGTAAGAAAAATTATTTAAGAATATATTATAAATATATAAAGTGGCTTATATTTTAAATGTGGAAAAATAAAAATAAAAGAAATAACTTCAAAGAATTAGAAAGTGCTAATAATATAGAACAAGTGATAGAAATTAAAGATTTAGAAAAAATTAAATTTGACATAAATTCTAAAAAAATTAAATTCGAAATGGCTCTCAATTCTAATAGTGTGTCTGCAGCAACTGTGGATCAAATGCTCGCAAGAGCTTTGCAAACAAATAATAATGAGGTCCAAAGATTGTTGCAAGAACAAGAAACAAAATATAAACTCAAAATTGATGTGTTAGAATCAATGGTTTCCGGATTAGGGCTTAATAATTCAGTAACTGAATTTTCTTGTCAAATAATTGAATCTCTTGAAATTATAAAGAGTCTACCTGAATTTTCGGGAACTCAGACTGCATACGTAAGTTGGCGTGAAGCTGCGCACAACTCAATGAAATTGTACAACAACAAGTAGTAGATACTTCGCCGCCCTTACTATATTAAGAAACAAAATAACACAACATGCAAACGACGTACTCACCAACCATGGTACAGTACTTAACTTTGAAGCCATAATGGCAAGACTCGATTTCGCGTATGCGGACAAACGTCCGGTACATGTAATAGAACAGGAATTGAGTATATTGCGACAGGGTTCGCTACGACTTATTGACTTTTACAACGAAGTTAATAAAAAATTGACATTACTGACCAACAAAACTATAATGACTCACGGTTCAAGTTCACCAGTCACCATTGAGTTAAATAATATTAACAGACGAAACGCTCTTCGTGTATTTATTACAGGCCTTAACGGTCAACTGTCACAAATACTGTTTTCACTCAACCCTCAAGATCTGCCAAATGCTTTAGCCAAAGCACAAGAACTTGAAAGTAATCACATTAGATCTAACTTTGCTTTACAATTTGCCCAACATAAAAATGAGAACAAAAACAACGGTAACGATAGGAATCATAATAACTTAAGATTCCCTAAAATAAATCAAACACAAAGACCAAATCAACATCAAAGACGGAACGACTACAGACAACTCCCACAATTATTTGAACCAATGGATCTTGGCAGTTCTCAGAATAGGCCAATACCACAGCAACAAACCCAAAACCCTTTTAAGCAAGTTGATAGGAATTTTAATAATAATAATTATGCGCCACGTTGGCAAAAACCGAATTTTAACACTTATAACAATAATACAAGACCTTTGTATAAAAGGGAAAGAGAGAGTGCACAGCATTCTATCCAACCACCTCCGGTAAAATTCGAGAGAGTTAATAACCTCAACGAAAACGAGGATTTTTTAGGAGAAAAGTGGGATTACCCCACTTACGAAGAAGAATAGGGAACAAAGTAATCAAAATACTTATAGATACCGGTGCCAGTAGCAATTACTGCCAACCAGGTATATTGAGTGACCCGATCACTCTACCTATACTAAAACGTGCCCGAACCGTGAACGGGGAAATAATAATTAATAAATGTCACGAAGCATTTATTTTAAACACTAAAACAAGATTTTATGTAATAAGAAATCTTGAATACGAAGCTCTAATAGGAGCAAATTTATTAAGTCTGGTCAATGCCAGAATAGATTTTAATGATAACACATTAAAATATAATAGTAAATCTGAAAAAATATATTTTGAGGAAGATTATAATATGATTAATCATATTCAGGGAAGTGATATATGTAAACAAGTGGATGAGATGATGAAGAAAATAAAAAGTATTCATTCAAACATTGATACCACATTGCCTTTTAGGACTGATGTTACAGCGGAAATCCGTACAAGTTCAGACCGTCCTATTTGGACTAAGCAATATCCTTATCCCTTAAGTGCAAACAAGTTCGTGAATAACGAAATTCATGATCTATTAAAAAAAAATATAATAAGGCCGTCAAAAAGTCCTTACAACTCGCCAGTTTGGGTTGTTCCAAAGAAAGGAACGAACGAGGATGGCACTCCCAAAAATCGTTTAGTTATTGATTATAAGAAATTAAACGAACAGACAATTTCGGATAAATATCCAATACCTGACACTAACGTCATATTATCTAATTTAGGAAAGGCAAAGTACTTTTCAACATTAGATCTTGAAAGTGGATTCCACCAAATAAAGATGAAGGAATCTGACATAGAAAAGACAAGCTTTAGTATTAATAATGGCAAGTATGAATATACAAGAATGCCTTTTGGATTGAAGAATGCGCCTTCAATATTCCAACGTGCTATGGATGACATATTAAGACCTTATATAGGTAAATTCTGTCATGTTTATATAGATGATATAATTATATATTCAAATTCACTAGAAGAACATACAGGTCATCTAAACACGAATCTACTAAAAAGTAGATTTTTTAGGTTATGTCATCGGACATAATGTTATTAAAACCAATCCTAATAAGACACAAACCATAAAAGATTATCCTCAACCAAAAACCTTGAGGCAACTTAGATCATTCTTAGGAATGATAGGCTACTACAGGAAATTTATACGTAACTATGTGCAAATAGCGAAACCACTTACAAAATTCCTACAGAGCGAAAATGGACAAGTTTCCACACATGTCGCGAAGAAAACAGAAATTAATTTAGATAATGAAGGAATTAATGCTTTCGAAAGCCTTAAAAAACATTTAACTTCCGAAATCGAATTAAATCAACCCGATTACTCTAAACCATTCATTTTAACTACCGATGCCTCAGATGACGCAATTGGAGCTGTCTTATCACAAGATAAGAAACCGATTACCTTTATATCGAAAACGCTAGGAAAAACTGAAAGGAATTACGCGGCGAACGAAAAAGAGCTGTACGCTATCTTTTACGCTCTGAAAAACTTACGTAACTACCTATGCGGTGTTACAAACATTGAGATCCATACGGATCACCAACCACTCACATTTGCGGTATCACCCCGCAATCCAAATGCCAAAATGAAACGATGGCATGCGCTTATCGAGGAATACGCACCAAAGATGGTTTACAAACCAGGAACAACCAATGTAGTTGCCGATGCATTGTCAAGGCAAAATCTGAATCAGATTACCGATAGCGATTCTATTGCAACGTTACACTCAGCCGAAAGTAGCGAGGAAGACGATATAGAAATTATCGAACGTCCTGTGAATATGTATAACCAACAAATAATTATAAACAAAGGTCTAGAAACGATTCATGACCAATTAATTCCTTTTTCTAACAAAAAAAGACATCTTATAACATATTCTAATCCCGAAGATATTATCCCTTTATTTAAAGAATACCTTAAGGAAGGTATTGTAGCATTATTCACTACTCCAGAGGTAGTATATGAAATCAAGAGTATACTAAAAAATAATTTTAAAAACAAATTCGTAAGAACAAAATTTTTTGCTAATGATATTACAAATAAGGATGATCAGACCTCTATAATAGAGCAGACTCATAACAGGGCACATAGAAATGCTCGGGAAAATATGAAGCAAATTATAGAAAAGTATTATTGGCCAAACATGCAAACCGAATTTTTACAATTTGCTAAAAATTGCGAAGTTTGCAATACGAACAAGTACAATAGACACCCCCACTTACATCCAATTGACGAGGCGCCAATTCCTTTAAAAGAGGGAGAGACTGTACACATAGACGTTATGTTTGCAGAAAAATTACAATTCTTGACATGTATAGATGCATACTCTAAATTTTTGATGATAAAAAATATTGACAACCGTCAAGATATGGCAAATAAAGTTTTAGAAATTTTACAGGTTTTCCCTGAATGCAAAAATATTATTTGTGACCAAGACGTAGCATTTACCTCTGCTGTCTTTACGACTCTTATGAAAAGATCAAATATTACAATATACTATACTCCTCCTTACCATAGTACAACAAACGGGCAAATAGAGAGAGTCCATAGCACTCTAAAAGAAATAGCTAGATGTTTGAAACAAGAACATAAATTACTTGATGCGATAGAAATTTACATAAGAGCTGCGAAAGAATACAATAAAACTATTCACTCTTCTACGCAGAAGAAACCAATAGAAATTCTCTATAACAAAACTTTTCATGAAGACGTTCCCTTTAAACTAGCTATAGCTCAAGATAAAATGCTTGACACACATAATAAGAAAAGAAAAACAAAAAAACTAGAACCAAAATGACATAGTTTACCAAAAAATTACAGGAGTACGTAATAAGTTACAACCAAAGTTTAAGAAGAGAATTGTAGTACAGGATTTAGGAAATAAAATAAAGTTACGTAATAATATAATTATCCACAAGGATAACCTTAAACTTTAAATTTTAGACAATGGACATCAAACTCGTCCTACTCATATTTGTAGTCCAGGCAAACGCCGATGTTATTGATTACACGAGAGAAAACTATCTGTTAGTAGAAGACAGTGAAATCTTTATTTATGAAAACACTTCAAATATTTTTCATGTGACTAACCTCACAAAAATTAGAAATTTTCTGGACAATACACGTGAAAGGATAAGATTAGATCACGAAGAAGCATACGCTGACACACCTAGAGAAACTAGGCATGACAATAACTTACTTATAATAGAAACATTGCTGGACCAACTAACGATCACACGCTCCAAACGAGCTATAGAAACCTTAGGCACCATCTGGAAATGGATAGCTGGTTCTCCTGATCATGACGACGAACTAATCATTGAAAACAAAATAAACGATCTTATAACAAATAACAATAAACAGTTTGTAACTAATACAAAATTGTTTGAAGCAGTCAGCACGGTCACGCACACTATTAAAGACGAGTGGGTTAATGAAAAATGTAAAATTATTATTTTCGAATTACAGAACATGATAAATACTTTAACGTTAGCTAAAATAAAAATTCTAAACCCAGCCATATTTAATATAAGAGATTTAAAAGAAATTATAAATCATGAAATTGTAAAAACATTCACTATAAGTGATCTAATAGATATATCAGAATTTAAAATTGCTCAAAAAGGAGAAATAATTGTTATATATATTAAGTATCCTATAATCTATAAAAAATGTAAATTATATGAAGCTAGAGCTATCAGTCAACAAGACGGAAAGCTAATTTTAGATAAAGAGATTATAAAATGTAATTCCAAATTTGTAAATGTTAAAAATTGTAAGAAAGAATTAGAGGACACATATTGTGAAATTAATAAAAACAAAAGTTGTTTATCTGAGTTGCTTAACGACCAGAAAACAAAATGTAATAAAATAAAAGAGAAAAACATAGACTTAGAAGAAATCAAAGATGGTGTTATTCTAATATCAGGACAGCATGCAGTCGACAATGTAACACTCGACGGGGTATATTTAATAAATTTCGAGAACTTCACTAACATAGATGGAAAGATCTATGACAACCCCACTAGAATCATACAAAACTACCTTAAGACTCATACAATTAACAAATACGAAATAGAAAACTATTACGAGTCACTAAATGAGAATCTAAAGTTTGAAAACATAAACCTACTTCAAAGTATAAAAACGGAAGTCGGCAATAATCCCATTATATCAACTATAGGTTTATTTTTCTTTGTAATACTCATACTTATACTTTTGGTACAGTATTCAAAACAAACAAGAATACCAAAACTCTCAGAAGATGAAATGATAAACCTAAGAGTAAACAAAATCATGACAATAGTCAGAAGAGAAGTTCCGGAGGAAACTTCTTAAAGAAAGAAGGGAGTTAACACACATGATATCTCAATCATGCAAAGATGCAAAGTGCCACCGACCTCGCCGGAAACAGATTTAATAAACAAATCGATCGAAATCATAACAATAGTGCTGACTTGCACTCCTATGGTCCGTCGTTCCATTGATCAACATCATTTAATTAAAACCATGCTCCCATTAGCATTATTAAAGCTAGCACCATCCACTCCGAATAACATCTTCACGTCCGATGCCCAAAAAGAAACATAATTACTCTTGGAATCCAAACAATGATAAAATCCTAATATAAACATCATCTCTGTTGGTAGCGATATTGAATAGTTCATAAGCTAGCTTTAAGAATATATTGTACTTTACAGTTAGTCATGTTCATAATCTGAGACCGACTAGATCGGTACAATAAAATATTTTTTAAAACCTGAAATAATAATGAATTAAATTAATTGGCATATCTCACCGAACAGTGGAACAAATCTTTACATCGCTTTAGTGAAAGTAAAATTATTGCTCTTGATATCTCCAAGGCATTTGACAGAGTTTGGCATGAAGCTCTTTTATCGAAAATGCGTGCTTTTGGGATCGATGATACACTTGTTCGTTGGATTAGAAGCTATCTTCTGGACCGTTCAATACAAGTTGTATTGGACGGATTCAAGTCTGATTCGCACAAAATAAATGCTGGTGTGCCCCAGGGCTCTGTTCTGTCTCCGACTCTTTTCTTGATTTTTATAAACGATCTTTTGTCTGTTACTTCTAATCCACTTAACTGTTTTGCTGAAGACTCTACCCTCAGCTTTTAATATTCGTTCGATAATTCACGTCCTTCGCCTTCGGACGTACAATTGCAACGGTACCATATGTCAAGCTCATTAAACTCCGATTTATACAGCATTGTCAAATGGGGTAATAGAAATCGTGTGGAGTTTAATGCTTCGAAAACTCAATGCTGTCTTCTGTCGTTAAAGCTAAACATTCCCCCAATGCCATTGTCCATGAATGGCACTTACATCGAAAAAAGCTCTCAGTACTCGGTATGTGTGTCAACGACGACCTCCGTTGGAACGACCATATATTTGAGATCGCTAAGAATGCTGCAAAGTGCTTAGGTTTTCTGTATCGGTGTAAGAAGTATTTTTCCCCATCTGATCTGGCTACAATTTATAAAGCGTTTATACGCCCTAAACTCGAGTATAACTCCCACCTGTGGGCAGGTGCTTCGCAAACATCGCTTCTCCTGCTTGATAGAATACAAAATCGAGCGTTAAGGTTGATAGGAAATAGAACTGCCGCTGAAACAATTGCCCCACTCGAACACCGACGCAATGTTTCATGTCTTTTCTTATTTTATCGTTTCTTTTACAAAAAGTGTTCACTCGAAGTAGCCAGTTGCATTCCTCCCCTTAAAAGTTTCTCCCGTAATACTCGTCTCGCAAGGAATGCTCATCAGTTCACCCTGGAGCCCAATTTCGGACGTACCGTGAAATAGAGGGATTCTTTTTTTAGCCGAACAACACGAATTTGGAATAGCTTACCCGGCGGGATTTTCCCTTGCCATTTTGATCTGCTGACATTCAAAACCAATGTTAATCGGCACCTCCTATCTCTCCCCTCCCTATCTTCGTAATGCCCGCGCAGTGTGTTCTACATTAAAAGGGAAACACATAATCCCTTGTGCGCGCGTTAATTATAAAAAAAAAAAAAAAAAATTGTCAAATGGGGTAGTAGGAATCGTGTGGAATTTAGTGCTTCGAAAAATCAATGCTGTCTTCTGTCGTTAAAGCTAAACATACTCCCAACGCCATTGTCCATGAATGGCACATACATCGAACAAACCGAAAAGCTCTCAGTACTCGGAATTTGTGTCAACAACGACCTCCGTTGGAACGACCATATATTTGAGATCGCTAAGAATGCTGCTAAGTACTTAGATTTTCTGTATCGGTGTAAGAAGTACTTTTCCCCGTCTGATCTGGCTACAATTTATGAAGCTTTTATACGCCCTAAACTCGAGTATAACTCCCACCTCTTGGCAGGTGCTTCACAAACAACGCTTCACCTGCTTGATAGAATACAAAATCGAGCGTTAAGATTAATTGGAAATAGAATTGCCACTGAAAGAATTGCCCCTCTCCAACAACGACGCAATGTTTCATGTCTTTTTTTAATTTATCGTTTCTTTTATAAAAAATGTTCACTCGAAGTAGCCAGCTGCATTCCTCCCCTTAAAAATTTCTCCCGTAATACTCCAAGGAATGCCCATCAGTTCACTCTTGAGCCCAATTTCGGACGTACCGTGAAATATAGGGATTCTTTTTTTAGCCGAACAACACGAATTTGGAATAGTTTACCCGGCGGGATTTTCCCTTGCCATTTTGACCTGCAAACATTCAAAACTAATGTTAATCGACACCTCCTATCTCTCCCCTCCCTATCTTCCTAATGCCCGCGCAGTGTGTTCTACATTAAAAGGGAAAGAAATAGTCCCTTGTGCGCGCGTTAATTATAAAAAAATGAGCTCAAACTACATGATGGACTTATTGATATATTTTGCGATAACCAAAGCGCAAAACACAGCAGATGATTAGTCGAACCAAGGAAGAACCAAACATATTGATGTCCGCTACCACTACATCCGGGAGACAGTAGCTGAAAAAAATAGTCAACTCCAAGTTCCTCAAGTCTTAAAGATATATAGATAAATAGCTACAAGCAACAACACACTATAAACATTTCACCGGCATGGATATGGCCTTTGAGAAATACTGTTTGATAGGTATAACGAACTTTTATACTTGTCATTTCATTAATTTATTTGAAAGAAAAATTATTTTAATTTTGCAAGTGCTTCCTTTTTTACTTAAAAACAAATAAACAAAAAACAGAAGAAAGTTTTGGGTGCATCCAATTAATAGAGCCAGAAAATTAAAAGAACAATATGAAAGATCATATTTGGACCTGCGAGAACATCCGAATAAATTTTTGAATTACGCAAGAATGTCTATTAGAAGTTTCGATGCAATTCTTTGTATGATTTAACCTCATATCAAAAAACAAAATAGTGTTAGTGAAGGTAAGTACCACCACAACAAAAGAAGTTGCAGGACCAGCGTGTCACACAAACTGCTCCTATTTTATAAGGACTTAGCCCAGGGTGATATCGCATACACATTTACTCTTTCCTGATGCTATGGCATCTAAGACCTGAACCTTGACAACAACCTATATTGCACAATTAAAAACATAAATGTAAAATAATTTTCCATTATTTATACATACAGTGGTTGTCATTAATATTCTGTTTTTACTATACTACCTATTTAAAAACATATGAATTTTAACCATCCTTTTTAGCTTGCGAACTGTTTTTCTATATTGTACTAAATTCATGGGCTATTTTCATAAAATCCAAAAGGGAGTTACCATAAACCATACCAAAATACCTACGAAGAACTTAAAAAAACACCTTCATTAATAATCGGTTTTTTAACTTGCATTTCTTTAACTGTTTTAAACAAGGTAAGGTAAGCGTTTCTCAATTTTGAATGTCAGTTTCACATTTTTGACGTTTGAATTTATTATAAGAATATTCGCGAATAAAAATAAAAACGCGATGGGCCGCAAAGGAAAAAATTAAGAATTTCTTCGCTGGAAAAAAGAGAGTTAGTTATAAAGCATTATTTAAAAGGTTCAACTTATAAAGAAATATTAGAAAAATTAGACATGAAAGCCAATACTGTTGGTGACATTGTGGGTAGATATTGGAAGCAGGGAAGGAATGAGTTTAAAATGCAAAAAGGCCAGCCGAAGAAATTAACACCTTCTTAAGGAACGCCTAATCGTCAGAAAAAATAAAAGCTTACCCCCGTTGGAGTGCACCAAAAATAGTGAATTGTAAGGACAAAATTTGTCATGACAAGTTTGATCCTCTTTTTTTTATTAACATTTTTTTGACAGCTCTTATTCCACTATATTGAGAGGTATATACATGGTCCATCAGCCATCGGTTCTTTTTTTCAGTACTGTGGGAGAAAACAAGATGGAGGGACAAGGTGAATTCAACCAACTTTGGTTTGGTTGCCAATTTGGACTTTCTGGATAGAAGAACTAATGTACATACACATGTAATTTTTTTAGTTTTTTACATTTTATTATAAATTAGTAATTAATTAAATTATTTTTAATGTAAAGACGGACTTTTAATGTTGGTTCCCACATTATTAGGTAGGTAAACACGTGGGACAAAGAATTTATAAAATGAAAGCTCATTTTTTTTTTACTTTTATTATTTGTTACCTCTTTCTTTTTACAATAATAATTATAAAACTATAATAACGATACAGTTCTAAAATGCATTATAAAAAGAAGGAAGACAACAGGAATTCATTCTGTAGTCATTAAGACAAGGGGCGAATGATCCTTTTAAACAATCTACCTAATAAATAAATTGTGGAGTAAACGTAATTTTAAAAAAGTTCGTTTAAAGAGATAAACATAGCTCTGTGCAAAAAAAATACATAAAGAAAATAAAGAGAAAGTCCCTCTTATCCATATATTGTAATAAAATAAAAATAAAATAAAATAAAAAATAAGGGTTTAAATAAATGACAATTATATTTTAGTTGATTTTGTTTTGTTTTTTTTTTTACTAAAAATTCACTAAGGGTGGATTGGGTTTGCATTGGTAGTTTGACTCTGACTAGAATTTTCGTTTTCTTCTCCTTTTCCGACGGTTTTCGCGCTTAAGGTTTAGAAAATAATTTTCCTTGATTTTTTTTTTAGAATTTTGTTTTCAGAAAACAATATGTACGGGGCTGAAAAAAAATAAAAAAAGTTGTTTAGTTTAGCTTTTTACTGTGTCAATTTGATTAAAAATTATACATAAATAGTAAAATTTTCCTAGAGAACAAATAGTATCCTGATTAAATTTATTACTTTTTTACACGAATAATAGCTTAAAAATTACCAAAAATTACATTTGACGTCTATTAACGCCGGGCTAAAATTTTTCCTGCTCTAAAGCAGGTTAAATAATATCCCAATTTAGCCTGTCAAAACTAATCCATGGAATCAAATTTAGCCATTTTAACGCAATTGACATAGGCCTTATTAGGGATAAACGGCTGAATCGCCTTCTAAGCCCGAAGAAGCAGCGATTGGCAAGTTATTCTTCGTTTGATTTAAGCGCTTGTGTTGTTGTCTGATTTAATAGCGGAGCCCAGGTAAACAAAGTCTTTAACTACCTGAAAGGTGATATTTTGTTCAAGACGTCCATGTTGGGTGTCTCTTCTTGATGACAGCATATACCTAGTTTTGCCCTCACTGACTGCTAAACCCATCTTCACCGCTTCCATCTCAATACTCACAGGAGCGCTACTGATATCACGCTGTGTTCATCCAATTATGTTAATATCGTCGACGTATGCGAGTAATTGGATGGACTATTGCAAGATCGTGCCTCTGGTGTTGGCGTGAGAGTTCTGCACTTTCAAGTATGATGTTGAAAAAGTCGCACGACAGCGCATCGCTGTTAAATTGATATGTATATAGACAGTTGTTTTTACGTGATTATGTGTAACAAATCGTGTTTGTGTGTATGATTTTTCTTATAGTGGAAAATATTACTTAATTACGAAATTCCGCCCGTCTGTCTGTCTGTTCGCACCTCTACAGCCTAAACGGATAGGCCGATTTGCTTCAAACTTGGTAGTTAATATTTCTTTGGTAGTATCTCGGGGGGTGTTTTTCATGTTTCTTGTAGGTAGAAAAATAACGGTAAATGCCATACAATCTTTAACAACAAGTTTGATATTCTTGAATACGGCGCAAATGATTTTGATAAAATTTTCAGAGTGCTATTTTTTTACAACAATAAATCTTTCAGTTAGAATGAATTTTTCGAAATTTGTTCTATAACGGTACCCCACATATGACCCTATTCTTTTCTTCGACTTTCTCGAAAACTGCTTAACGGATTACAATCAAATTTGATATTCAGGAAGATGTAGATAGCCAATTTCGACATACAAATATTTTCGAATAACTTTTTTTCAGTATTTTTAAATATTTTTTTTTTGAAAAATCGATATTTTGAAAACGGTTACATCACATTATCCCCCTCTTAGTTTTGTTCGTCCCGAACAAGCACATCATCGTTGTTTCCGTGGTAACGATGCAGGCGATCCACATGGACAATTTTCGTTTTTGCTCTTGTTCCTCGTTGGATTCGAAAAACGACATCATTAATGCGCGTAACTACTTGGTAGGGACCTTCCCAGTGCTGCTGAAGCTCTGGTGAATGTCGTCTGGTTTGTCTGGTGAATGTCGTTGATCCTTTCTCTAAGGTCCAACACGTAGTCCTCTTCGCATTTTGGGTCTTCAATAGGAAATCCGAATTTTAGCTCACTTGGGAGCCGAGCAGTTCGTCCAAATAGAATTTCGGATGGAGTGTATCCAGTTGTACTATGAACATTACGGTAGGTCATAAGAAATGAAAGAATTCGCCGATCCCAATCCCGTTGGTTCTCGTTCACGACTTTGGACAGATGTTTCTTCAAGGTCTTGTTAAATCGTTCTACCATTCCATCAGACTGTGGATGAAGAGGTGTTGTCCTTGTTTTTTTCTGGAATACCTTCGACTCGAAGTTTCGCCCTTGGTCGGAATGCAATTCCTTGCATTTGGTTTCTCCATAAATTCCTTCCATGCAAGGATTGGCTCGATGTCAGGTTCTTCTTTTTGTGCATTGAGAAGTTCTTCGGCACTTCAACTCTACAGGTTCGGATCTTATTTTCTGAACAGAAATACCTTCGTCCTTTTCCTCTTTTCGCGCAAAATGTTTGCAACTGGGCTCACATGGTCTGCGTCCGCATTGCAGTGAAGTCTTCTTTTTCGATGCTGTACTTCGAAGTCGTAAGCCTGCAATCGTTCGATCCGTCCTGCTACTTTCCCCTCAGGATTTTTGAAATGTAGTAACCATTTTAAAGCGGCGTGATCGGTACGCAGGATGGAACTCTGTCCATATAGGTACTTATGCAAATATTTTGTCGTCAGTATCAGAGCAACGAGTTTCGGTCTGGTTACACAGTAGTTTCTCTCTGGTCGCAACAGAACTTTGCTGAAATAGACAACCACTTTCTCCTGGCCATCGTGTATCTGCGACAGAACTGCTCCAACACCCACGTAACTAGCACCCGCGTCCTCAATAAATGTCTTGCCAGGGGTGGGGTAAGCTAGTATTCGTGCCTCACAAAGACGCTGTTTTAAATCTTGAAAGCTTCTTTCGCACTCACCAGGCATTTAAATTATCTACCCTTCTGAGTTAGCTGGTGCAGACACTGCGATTCCGGCAAAATCCTTCACGAACCTCCTGTAATATGTGGCGAGATCGAAAAAGCTCCTCAGCTGGTGTTTGTCTGCGGGATCTCGCCAATTTTTTACGGCTTCGATTTTCTCCGGGTCAGTTCTTACTCCATTTGATGATATCACATGTCCCAAATACTTCACCTCAGCTTTGAACAGAGCACATTTCTTTGGATTTAGTTACAAATGTGCTGTTCGAAGTCGTGTAAACACCTCCTTCAAGTTGTCGCGATGTTCAGCGAACGTCTTTCCTACAACGATGACGTCATCTAAGTACACCAGGCAGGTTTTCCATGTCAGACCCTATAACACACGTTCCATTAAACGCTCAAAGGTGCCTGGAGCATTACACAAGCCAAACAGCATAACGGTAAACTGCCATAGTCCATTTGCCGTTGTGAAAGCCGTCTTTTCTTTGTCTTCTGGATGGATCCGTACCTGCCTTCATCTCTGCTTATAACCGCCCGAAGACTCACAGCGTTCTCGTTTCCGTATACCATAGGGATCTCAACGGTTCGATACCTTAACACTTGCATTCGTAGGTCTATGATTACCTCATGTGCCTTCATGAAATACATTCTTATAATGCATTCGTCGCATATGTCGGCTACCAAGAATGCATGTGAGAAGGTCAACCCTCCCATTTGTATCTTTAGAAATACCTCCCCGTATACTTTTGCTGCTTCTCCGGTAGCTGTCTTCAGAGTGTAGCAGCTGGTGTTATGAAGCCAGGACGTCTGAACAAGGTCTCTTCTGATTTTGGAGGCTGTGGTACCCGTGTCAATAGTGGCCACACATTTTCGGTTTCTGATGACTGTCTCCACTGTCAAGCTCTTGCTGCAGCGTGTAGCTTGCGAAACTTGGATGACGGTCCTGGGGGCGTCGATTCCATCAACCAACTTCAGCCCCGCGTAGTTGGTTCTTACGTGTTTCCCGCCTGCTGTTGATCAGACGCTTGTCTAGCAGTGTGAGTGTTATTCCTGCCAGATGCTTCGTCATTCTGCCGTATTTCCGTATTCGCCGTAGGTGTTCTAGCTTGTTGCAATTTAAACATCTTATTTGACCTCGAGCAGTGTTCGGGTTCTGTCTTTCAATGTCGACGCGTTGGCATGAGCACTCTAGCGTAGCCATTTCCCTGACACGATGGCTACCTTACGAAGCTTGGTCTGCTGCTTCCATTGTCAGGGCAAATACTGAAGCCTCAGCGAGCGTTTTCTTACCTGCAATTTTTATAGCCATTTGTAGTTTTCCATCTGCAATGGCATTAGTGAACGCATCGGTTGCCAGTTCGTTGATGATTTACCTGCTGGTATTGGGATAAGACAAATTTGCCAAGCCTCGATGTCACCTTGCAAATGTTGTAGCGTTTCACCTCTCGTCTGGACCCTTCGGCGCAACTGGACTTGCTGCATGTGTACGTCGACAAACCTCATCTCGATTGCCTTGACCATGGCAACATAATCATGATGTTTGTCTTCAGAAATGGTCTGCCGCAATTTGGCAGCTGTTCCTCTGAGCGCAAGCGTAAGAGCAATTGACTTGTCTTCGTTGTCCCAGTTGTTCGTCAATGTTTTTGAGACCATCAAATTTGTTTTCGAGAACATTCTTTTATTCTTCGAGAACGTTCTGTTGTTTTTCGAGAAAGATCTTTTGTTCTTTCGAGGAACTTTCCAGAGTATCGAATTTTGACAGAAGCAACTTCATGAAAGTTGGCATTTCATCGACGGTACTTACAGTGCTTTCTCTCTCCTGTTCTTCAACATCTAACAACATGGTATCAGGTCCAACACGTAGTCCTCTTCGCATTTTGGGTCTTCAATAGGAAATCCGAATTTTAGCTCACTTGGGAGCCGAGCAGTTCGACAAATAGAATTTCGGATGGAGTGTATCCAGTTGTACTATGAACATTACGGTAGGTCATAAGAAATGAAAGAATTCGCCGATCCCAATCCCGTTGGTTCTCGTTCACGACTTTGGACAGATGTTTCTTCAAGGTCTTGTTAAATCGTTCTACCATTCCATCAGACTGTGGATGAAGAGGTGTTGTCCTTGTTTTTTTCTGGAATACCTTCGACTCGAAGTTTCGCCCTTGGTCGGAATGCAATTCCTTGCATTTGGTTTCTCCATAAATTCCTTCCATGCAAGGATTGGCTCGATGTCAGGTTCTTCTTTTTGTGCATTGAGAAGTTCTTCGGCACTTCAACTCTCTACAGGTTCGGATCTTATTTTCTGAACAGAAATACCTTCGTCCTTTTCCTCTTTTCGCGCAAAATGTTTGCAACTGGGCTCACATGGTCTGCGTCCGCATTGCAGTGCAGTCTTCTTTTTCGATGCTGTACTTCGAAGTCGTAAGCCTGCAATCGTTCGATCCGTCCTGCTACTTTCCCCTCAGGATTTTTGAAATGTAGTAACCATTTTAAAGCGGCGTGATCGGTACGCAGGATGGAACTCTGTCCATATAGGTACTTATGCAAATATTTTGTCGTCAGTATCAGAGCAACGAGTTTCGGTCTGGTTACACAGTAGTTTCTCTCTGGTCGCAACAGAACTTTGCTGAAATAGACAACCACTTTCTCCTGGCCATCGTGTATCTGCGACAGAACTGCTCCAACACCCACGTAACTAGCACCCGCGTCCTCAATAAATGTCTTGCCAGGGGTGGGGTAAGCTAGTATTCGTGCCTCACAAAGACGCTGTTTTAAATCTTGAAAGCTTCTTTCGCACTCACCAGGCATTTAAATTGTCTACCCTTCTGAGTTAGCTGGTGCAGACACTGCGATTCCGGCAAAATCCTTCACGAACCTCCTGTAATATGTGGCGAGATCGAAAAAGCTCCTCAGCTGGTGTTTGTCTGCGGGATCTCGCCAATTTTTTACGGCTTCGATTTTCTCCGGGTCAGTTCTTACTCCATTTGATGATATCACATGTCCCAAATACTTCACCTCAGCTTTGAACAGAGCACATTTCTTTGGATTTAGTTACAAATGTGCTGTTCGAAGTCGTGTAAACACCTCCTTCAAGTTGTCGCGATGTTCAGCGAACGTCTTTCCTACAACGATGACGTCATCTAAGTACACCAGGCAGGTTTTCCATGTCAGACCCTATAACACACGTTCCATTAAACGCTCAAAGGTGCCTGGAGCATTACACAAGCCAAACAGCATAACGGTAAACTGCCATAGTCCATTTGCCGTTGTGAAAGCCGTCTTTTCTTTGTCTTCTGGATGGATCCGTACCTGCCTTCATCTCTGCTTATAACTGCCCGAAGACTCACAGCGTTATCGTTTCCGTATACCATAGGGATCTCAACGGTTCGATACCTTAACACTTGCATTCGTAGGTCTATGATTACCTCATGTGCCTTCATGAAATACATTCTTATAATGCATTCGTCGCATATGTCGGCTACCAAGAATGCATGTGAGAAGGTCAACCCTCCCATTTGTATCTTTAGAAATACCTCCCCGTATACTTTTGCTGCTTCTCCGGTAGCTGTCTTCAGAGTGTAGCAGCTGGTGTTATGAAGCCAGGACGTCTGAACAAGGTCTCTTCTGATTTTGGAGGCTGTGGTACCCGTGTCAATAGTGGCCACACATTTTCGGTTTCTGATGACTGTCTCCACTGTCAAGCTCTTGCTGCAGCGTGTAGCTTGCGAAACTTGGATGACGGTCCTGGGGGCGTCGATTCCATCAACCAACTTCAGCCCCGCGTAGTTGGTTCTTACGTGTTTCCCGCCTGCTGTTGATCAGACGCTTGTCTAGCAGTGTGAGTGTTATTCCTGCCAGATGCTTCGTCATTCTGCCGTATTTCCGTATTCGCCGTAGGTGTTCTAGCTTGTTGCAATTTAAACATCTTATTTGACCTCGAGCAGTGTTCGGGTTCTGTCTTTCAATGTCGACGCGTTGGCATGAGCACTCTAGCGTAGCCATTTCCCTGACACGATGGCTACCTTACGAAGCTTGGTCTGCTGCTTCCATTGTCAGGGCAAATACTGAAGCCTCAGCGAGCGTTTTCTTACCTGCAATTTTTATAGCCATTTGTAGTTTTCCATCTGCAATGGCATTAGTGAACGCATCGGTTGCCAGTTCGTTGATGATTTACCTGCTGGTATTGGGATAAGACAAATTTGCCAAGCCTCGATGTCACCTTGCAAATGTTGTAGCGTTTCACCTCTCGTCTGGACCCTTCGGCGCAACTGGACTTGCTGCATGTGTACGTCGACAAACCTCATCTCGATTGCCTTGACCATGGCAACATAATCATGATGTTTGTCTTCAGAAATGGTCTGCCGCAATTTGGCAGCTGTTCCTCTGAGCGCAAGCGTAAGAGCAATTGACTTGTCTTCGTTGTCCCAGTTGTTCGTCAATGTTTTTGAGACCATCAAATTTGTTTTCGAGAACATTCTTTTATTCTTCGAGAACGTTCTGTTGTTTTTCGAGAAAGATCTTTTGTTCTTTCGAGGAACTTTCCAGAGTATCGAATTTCGACAGAAGCAACTTCATGAAAGTTGGCATTTCATCGACGGTACTTACAGTGCTTTCTCTCTCCTGTTCTTCAACATCTAACAACATGGTATCAGGGTTTCCAACATCCGGAGCAATAGTTCCCTTTTTACTCCCGAAGTCTGAAGATTCCTTCTCCTAATTCTTCTTTCAACTCAGCTGTTGTCAATTGTTCTACAACGATGACGTCATCTAAGTACACCAGGCAGGTTTTCCATGTCAGACCCTATAACACACGTTCCATTAAACGCTCAAAGGTGCCTGGAGCATTACACAAGCCAAACAGCATAACGGTAAACTGCCATAGTCCATTTGCCGTTGTGAAAGCCGTCTTTTCTTTGTCTTCTGGATGGATCCGTACCTGCCTTCATCTCTGCTTATAACTGCCCGAAGACTCACAGCGTTATCGTTTCCGTATACCATAGGGATCTCAACGGTTCGATACCTTAACACTTGCATTCGTAGGTCTATGATTACCTCATGTGCCTTCATGAAATACATTCTTATAATGCATTCGTCGCATATGTCGGCTACCAAGAATGCATGTGAGAAGGTCAACCCTCCCATTTGTATCTTTAGAAATACCTCCCCGTATACTTTTGCTGCTTCTCCGGTAGCTGTCTTCAGAGTGTAGCAGCTGGTGTTATGAAGCCAGGACGTCTGAACAAGGTCTCTTCTGATTTTGGAGGCTGTGGTACCCGTGTCAATAGTGGCCACACATTTTCGGTTTCTGATGACTGTCTCCACTGTCAAGCTCTTGCTGCAGCGTGTAGCTTGCGAAACTTGGATGACGGTCCTGGGGGCGTCGATTCCATCAACCAACTTCAGCCCCGCGTAGTTGGTTCTTACGTGTTTCCCGCCTGCTGTTGATCAGACGCTTGTCTAGCAGTGTGAGTGTTATTCCTGCCAGATGCTTCGTCATTCTGCCGTATTTCCGTATTCGCCGTAGGTGTTCTAGCTTGTTGCAATTTAAACATCTTATTTGACCTCGAGCAGTGTTCGGGTTCTGTCTTTCAATGTCGACGCGTTGGCATGAGCACTCTAGCGTAGCCATTTCCCTGACACGATGGCTACCTTACGAAGCTTGGTCTGCTGCTTCCATTGTCAGGGCAAATACTGAAGCCTCAGCGAGCGTTTTCTTACCTGCAATTTTTATAGCCATTTGTAGTTTTCCATCTGCAATGGCATTAGTGAACGCATCGGTTGCCAGTTCGTTGATGATTTACCTGCTGGTATTGGGATAAGACAAATTTGCCAAGCCTCGATGTCACCTTGCAAATGTTGTAGCGTTTCACCTCTCGTCTGGACCCTTCGGCGCAACTGGACTTGCTGCATGTGTACGTCGACAAACCTCATCTCGATTGCCTTGACCATGGCAACATAATCATGATGTTTGTCTTCAGAAATGGTCTGCCGCAATTTGGCAGCTGTTCCTCTGAGCGCAAGCGTAAGAGCAATTGACTTGTCTTCGTTGTCCCAGTTGTTCGTCAATGTTTTTGAGACCATCAAATTTGTTTTCGAGAACATTCTTTTATTCTTCGAGAACGTTCTGTTGTTTTTCGAGAAAGATCTTTTGTTCTTTCGAGGAACTTTCCAGAGTATCGAATTTCGACAGAAGCAACTTCATGAAAGTTGGCATTTCATCGACGGTACTTACAGTGCTTTCTCTCTCCTGTTCTTCAACATCTAACAACATGGTATCAGGGTTTCCAACATCCGGAGCAATAGTTCCCTTTTTACTCCCGAAGTCTGAAGATTCCTTCTCCTAATTCTTCTTTCAACTCAGATGTTGTCAATTGTTCTAATTCGCGACCCATTTTATATAACTGAAACACAATTATCGCGACACAGTCAGTTTTATTTTAAAATCTCTTCTAGAAAAATCTTTTCCAAACACTATTTTTAACAAAAATATTCGCTATTCCCAATTTTATATCACAATCAGTTCAATAGTGTCTGAAAAATTCCACTTTCACAATCATATGAGTCACCGAAACTGTTTTAGAAAAATTCACTTTGGAATTTTCTGGCACTTTACTGAGTTTTATCCCCAACTTCTGACACCAATGTGGTGTTTTGGCCTGGGGTTCCACAAATAAAACTCAATCAAAATTCCAAAATAATACAACAAATCTCTTTATTTTATGAAACACAACGTCTTTCAGTTTAAATAACAGCAATTTGTACTTATTCCACTTATTCACAATTCAAATACGTTTTTATAATTCAACACTTTTTATTTAATCTCAATTCAATAACGCTTCCAGTTGTTAACAATTCCACTTTTGAAAATAAACTGAACTCTCAATGCCATGTATTTATACAAATTTACAAACTTCTGGAAGCTTCAGTCTGGTTCTGGCACAATCTAAGCTTTCGGTTTAGTTCGATTTAGTACTCAGTCAAAACATATTGCAAATATGTAACATACTTTTAGGAGCATGGTTGTTGTACACAATGAATCCCACAGATGTTAATTTACGAACAAAATGTATCCTTCGAATATCTAAACATTTTGTTGCCACATCACAATATAAATAAGAAGGATTTAAGCTAAAACCGAATACTATTGGTGTGATTATTCCCTAGCTTTGACGACTTTAATTGTTAATTTCTTGGCTTTTCTTGTTTAATAATAGTTTTTTTGTTAACTTTATCTTAGGAAAACATAATGTGAATTTAATAGTTATACAAACTAAGCTTAAAGTGGTGGTAAATATATGAGTTTTAAAAAAATATTCGCTAGAAAACTGAATATTTTCTAATGAAAGTCACTGTATGTAGTATTTATTTTATTTAAATTTGTAAATGTATTTTGCCAAGGAAGACTTAATCCGAAACCTATCTTTATCTTTTATCTTTATTATCTACAACTTTTCCTTTTACTTTTGGGATCTTGTTGGATAAGTAAGTTCTCTGTTTTCGTTTTTACCGCAAATTAAGAACAAATAATGAATAAATTATAATATAATTATTATTTGTCCATTATCTTAGCTGACTTCACTGCGGTACCATCATTTGGTAAATTTCGAACCACAACTTTTCTTTTATATGCAGGCCATTGTAAGCAATTGGTCTTTTTTCGTAAAGTGCCGATCGGAATTCGGCCAAACCAATCAACACTTTACTGTCTATATCCATATCTATGTCAATAGCGTCCATATTGTCTAGAAACAAAAACAGGAACAATTACTTTCACTAAGCGATCGAAAAAAAGGATCTATCCTGTTTGTATTGACCTCATTGGAATAATAGTGCTTGTACCCCGACTCTGGTGTTCTGTAAAGTCCGATACAAGTGCGAAGAAACACCCGAATCTTTTCCATAAAATGGTGCAAGGTGGAACTATGCAGGGCAGCTCCCCTAGCTCTGACCAGAGCAGCCTCTACATGTCGATTGAAATATAGAAATTGATCCAGCCAGATACCAAGGTACTTTACCACACTTTTACTCGCCAGTGGATGTCCATGTGGCCCAGCGATCATCACTAGTTTGTGCCAGTTCTTTCTCGTATCCTTAGAAGCCCTAGACAAAGGGATTCTAAACAGAATAGTTTTACATTTCTGGAAGTTAATTTTCAGCTTCCAATCACTACAGTATTGTTGAGTTTTATCGAAACCACGTTGCAAGAGAATATCAAACGTTATGGTAAACGTCACATTACCACTCTTAAACAAAAACGTTCTACCATTAAACATGTCGTAAAGCATATATAACAGTGGTTTTCTTATGCCCCATCTAGTTAGCTACAGATAAAGACCTTCTACCATACGGTGTCGAAAGCCATCTCCAAACAACCTAACAGGCACCCGTGCATGGTTCCATTGGACAGCAGATACTACCATAGACTTGACATGACTTGTGTCATGTCCGGCCTTTAAGCCGAACTGGGTGTATGGAATTATATTTTTGTCCTCGACCCACTTGGACAGAGCTCTATTGAGAACTTTTTCGAATACCTTGTTGATACTCGGAAGAAGACTTATCGACCGGATATTTATCGGATTGGAATTATCCTCTCCGTTTTTAGGGAGAGGATGCCATAGCTGTCTTCCAACCATAGAGTAAATATATTATATAGAGGAAAATCTTTTGTAAACAACAATTTGTAAGAATTTCACAAAACACCACCTAATACACTCTCAATCGGCGTCAATTATTTGACAGTTCAGCACTACTACTCTCTCAATCGGCGTCAATTTTTTGACAGTTCTACACCAATACTTATTTGACCAGCTTGTAGGCATTGTCAAAAGAAGGCAGTAGATTTCTCTCTTTATAATAGTTACTCTATGCTTCCAACTCAACAGTATTGCGTATATGTCCATTACATCCTCAGGGTGGTGTCTATAATATTGGGTGTACCATAGAAGCAAAGATGATTTGGAGTTCGACCTTCGAAATTAGCAGAGAACTTGGCCTATTTTGCTCGGAGATGGTGGTGTTTGTCAAGTTGTCTTCATTGAACCTGGTAAAACTAAGATTCTCAAATCGCCATTGCAAGATGCTATTTTGAAGGTAAAAGTGGTTCAGCAGAGCTCTGTTCTCCATGTTGTGATTAGGGTGAATGGATTCATTCACCTTATACACTTGCTGAAAAGCAGAACCCACTGTCTCAACCTTCTCCAATGGATCTTCGATCACAAAGAAATCGTTGTTCAAGACGGCGTCCCCCAGATCTATTCCTGCGGTCAGGAATATGTTTTCGTTGTCTGTCGTTCTCTGAAGTTTAAGACACGGAAGAAGATCGTTTTGATTATTCTTTCTGAAGATTTTATTAATCTCAGGAAACATAGTCGGGTTGCTAGAATTAACGGCTCGAATTCTGTTATCCCAGTATAAGTTGATAGATAGTCGGTAATTTTGCTTTATGAGCGAGTTGACATTTTTGATTGACGACTTCAGTGTCTATTGATCTCATATATTTTAAAATATGTACAATATGGTATCTGGCATACGGTTTCAAACCAATGCCAAATTTTATTTATTATATTTTTTTTATAAAATTGTAAACTTTGTATTTAAATGTAAAAAAATTAAAGGTTACTATTATTATGCATTTGGAATTACACTTTTATATTTCTCTATAATAATGTTATGTTCGATTGCTGTTGCCAAATTTTGAATTTCTATGAATCCGTAGCTTGTCTCTATTATTTATATACTATTATATAAAGACGTAACAATTATGCACGCAGGATCTCAGAAACTACTGCACTGATTTATTCGAAACAAATTTTGTAATATTCTTTATTATTATAAGATTGTTTACGGCTACTTTGTTTTTGAATAATTTGTTTTTAAAATATGAATATAAGTATTTCTTTTTAATGCACCTATACAAGGTTGTCATCATCGCTTATGATGAAAATTGTTTGATAAAATCAATACTATAGCGCAAATGTTAAGCTATAAATTATTTTTTAGTTATCTATACAAGCTAATAAAAAATAAAAAACATTTTAAAAATATCAGCCTTTTAAATTTATTTATCCAGCAATTAAATTTCATTGCAATCGCGAGGTAGCTGCTTGTTTCATTTTATTATGATTTCAACTTTTTTGCTTTTTCTTTCCTCTTAATTTATTTAAGTTTAATTTATTATTTATTATTTAAATTTAATTTTATACTACACTATAGTATAGTGCATTGTATAGAAACTGTATATAAGTTTATATACAATGGTATAAAATATAGACCATACAATACAGGTGGTGGAGCCAGTAGTCGGTCGTTTAACTTTTTTTTTGTTTGACTGTTCATTTAAAATCGGGTGTTTGAATTATATACATTAAGTTTATTTGGCTATTTGGAGTGCCTAAATTTAACAATTTTACTATTTTTTTGTGATTTTGTCATTAAAAACAAACTATTGATGAAAATTGAAAAAAAAAGGAAGTAATTCTTATGAGGTCGGCCCCAAACTCCAGAAGTCGGCCCTATGAGTCTTTAGTAGTCGGCCACAATTAAATTATATATTTTTCATACTTCTGACCGACATTAAAAAACAGCTTTTGAATTTTTCATATCTTATAAATAATATAAAATATAAAATATAAAGTATCAAATATAAAATATAAAACACCGCATCCAGCCAGTTTCCGACCTTCCCAATACACAATCGTCGGGCATGCTCTTCACCACAGCTAAAGGAGGGCGCACATAAGGGAACACGACCAGAGGCGGAAGAGTTTTACCATCCGCACTCAATACAAAGACCACTGTAAGCCATAGAACCACGTCTTTCCTGGAAGGCCATCTTTAAATGGTGTTGTTCGCTTTTTCTCCAAAATAATTTTTTGCACTGTTTGTAAAAGATCGCAGGGCTTCAGAGGAAACCCACATTTTGCGAGGTTAATATCCAATCCACCAAGCTTTGTTCACTTTCTTAGTGAGGACGGTGCTGGGACCCATTTGCCTAGGTTTTTCGGGAACTCGACCATGAATTCGGTCCTGTAGAGTAGCTCTTGGTACATTATATTCCTTACTGGCCTTTCGGATAGACCATTTTTCGTCTCTAATTTTTGTAAGAGCTTCATTAAATGCCTCTTTTGAATACTTATAAAACTCACGACGCGACGTTTCGATTCCATTGTTTGATTTACCTAAAATATTTTATTTTTAATGATTTATAAAGATTTCTACGCAAAAAATGTTCTTTTTCCTCATTTTAATATAAGGCCAACAGAAGAAAAATAGGGGCCGACTACTGAATTTTGGAAAAAGCACTCGAAATTCTTGTTAAAAATGAAGAGAAAATGAAGTTTGCATTCGATTTCCATAGTAAAATAAACAAAATAAAACATATTCTTCTGTAGTCTTTAGAAGAACGATGCAAGAAATGTATACTATGGTCTGCCCCATCAATTTATTGAAAAATTATTGTTTTTTTCATATTTTTTTCGCAAAAAACAAGAAAAACAAACAATTAATAGCATAAAAAAAACTTTATAAATGTACTAACTCTTTACATTTCAATTCTCACACCACTTTTTCTTGAACACAACCACTATTTTTTTTCTTACCGAAACTTACACGTTCACCTCTTGCAAGAACTTTAACACAAATGAGAAATTACAACAAAGGAAGTAGCAGCTGCATTGTTTCAATATTTAGTATAGGCCGTTAGAAGAACAGTTAAGCTTTTTAAAAAAAATATTTTCATATGTATTGTATTCATGTGTTACCTATTATTATCATTCAATTTAACTCGGGGTGGCCGACCTAACATGCCATCCACTCAAAGTGTCGTGTTTTGACTTTTCTTAAAGTTATTCAATTCCAGTGCAGTCCAAGTAACTAACATAACTATATGTATGGCTTCATTCTTCGTTTTTATACTCTTGCTAAAAAAACTCAATAATTTCGTCAATAATTTAGTCAAAAAGTAAATTATTTGTGATCGCTACATTTTACTTGCGATTTTCACATTGAAGTATTTTCGAGTACCTACCTTTTTACTTGCGATTATAGGGACTATAAGGCAAGTTATGCATTCGTAAAAAAAAAAAAAAAAATTCTAACAATCAAATATGATATTACGATGATAGAGAAGTCAAAAAAAGTGGGTCCGGAAATTCCGTCCGTCTGTCTGTCTGTCTGTCCGTATCGATATCTACAGCCTAAACGGTTGGGCCGATTTGATTCAAACTTGGTATATAGTATTTTTAGAGTGCTCTACCCGACGGGTTTTGGAATTGGCATTCTAGCTCCAAAACTAACGGTACCTGCCATATAACTTTTATTAAAAAACTTATTTTTCTCGAAAACGGCTCCTACGATTTTGATTAAACTTTCAGAATGATGTTTTCTGTGCAAAATCTATCTTTTAATTTTAATGGATTTTTCAGAAAAAGTTTTATAACGGTACCTCACATATGACCGGTTTTTTAAAATCAGACTTTCTCGTTAAATAATTGACGGATTTTGATTAAATTTTCAAAATATGTAGTGTTTTATGATTTAAATAATATTGCTTATCAAAATTTTCAAAAACATTTTTTTTTTAATTTTAATAATTTTTTTAAAAAAATATTTTGTTTTTTGAATATTTTGAAAACGGATCTATAGATTTTTTTTAAATTTTTCTCCTAGTATAAACTATAGATTTCTTAAAATTGACATACTAAAAAAAATTTTAAAATATGTTTTCGAAAAGTTTTTCAAAAAAAACATTTTTTTTGAATTCATAAATTTTGTTCCCCAACATTTTATTTCATATTGCTCGGCTAAGCCCTAGCCAAGCCATTAGTCAAATAAAAGAAAGTGACAACCTACATTACATACATACTTACGTACTTTAAAGTATTTTTCATCATCATAAAAGCACAGAATAAATAAGGAAGCCTTTGATAAACACACAAAAACAACTAACAAATAAAAAAAACTATTCGATTACTACTGAATGCAAAAATTTCAATCGAGAAAACAAAAGTTTACACCTTCCTATAAATAAACAAAACCACTGTGTTAACTTTTAATATTGTCTCTATACCTACTGGCTTAACAGTAGTTGGAACACGTATCTTAATTTTAGTACCTACCTTCCTTCCAACCTTATTATAGGTACCTAAATCCTTTATAAATTTCATTAGTCCCATATTGGGACGTATAAAGGTCCCTTTACCTAGCATTATTGCCATACTGCTGATTCCGACGAATCTTTATGCCAGTTGTTCAAATTTTTCCATACCAAAATGAAAATTTAACTGAAAAAAGTTCTTTGTATCTTTCTATTAGCAAATTATATTATAAACAGTAAGCAGCAAGTGGAAAGATAATACTACACTAAAAAACTGCAAAAGCTAACAATCCTATATATTTATGTGTTTATCCCTTTGTCGTGACGCATGTTCGTTCGAGCTTCACCCCAAAACGATTCTAAGGAAGTTGCACGTCATACAAAAAATATTAAAATAAAATCTTTGTCAAAAAGACGCCTGCACTTAAAAAGGATTAGCACATAAGAGCAAGTACGTGCGACCCAGTCGTGCCTTTTATTTCTTTGTATTTTTAATAATACATTTTTTAACGTTTTGTGACGTTTTTAAATGTAGGTTAGTTTTGAGCTTAAGTTCGCATTCTTGGCAAGAAAAACTTTGCTGCCGCAAAATAATAACAGACTAAATTATTTTTCAAACAAAGAAAATTTTAAAAAAAATTAGGTATGGAAGCTAATTTGTTTTCATTTTTTTACAAGCTAACCAACAGCAGCAACACTTTCACTTGCGATTATAGGTACCATAATTTAATTAAACCATTGTTTACCTACTTCCATTGTATATATGTATGTATGTATCCATACACTGCCTAAATTTAACTACATTTATTTTCCGCGAGCAAGGCTGGGAAGGTCAGCTATATATATATTATATATTGAATTAATTATAAGCGATTCTATAGAAGGTTTGTTGAAACAAATATTTTGCTTTAACTATTAATATATAAATAATTTTATTAATATTATTACCCCGAATTAGTCGCATTTTTTATGAAATTTTGTGTGTAATTCTTCCAATAATTAAAAAAGACGTTTTAATAAGTTTACGTTAACAATTCAAAAGAATTAAAGGAAATGCAGGACGACGTCTCCACCTTTTCTTATATTTCCACAAAATATCTTTTTTATAATATAAATCTAAATTCAAAACAAAAATCCATTTCTTCAAGGACGTTTGCATTGTATATAAACTTCTAGCAGTTTATATACAATGCATAATTTTAAAGAAAAAATGAAAATCGTAAGAAATTCGAATCAAAAACTTGGTCAATAATGTACGTATATACAAATATGTATGTAGGTAAGTACCAAACTTGAAAATCCTGAAGAATTGGAATTAAAAGTCTGATCAATGACGTACGTATGTATAAATATACGTATGTAAGAACCAGTTCTTGTCCATAAAAAAATTTAAGCAATGAACATGTATGCTAGTGTACAAATCCCAACAAAAAAAAATTGTTTCCCTCAGCTAACAGCTAAGCGAAACAAGATACTGAATTATTTCATGTTCTCCTTTTTTTTGTCTTGTCTCACATCGCACAGTAAACTAAGCACAAAGCATAACACAAAAAAACATGCTCTTAATTCTCTCCCTCTCTCTCAAATAAAATGTCCCTACACTAGCGCTTCAAGCGGCGTCTGATGATAGTATTATAGAAGTTTATATACAATGATTACTTAAGCTGTGAATTATGGTAATTAACTAAGCTCTGAGCCAATCATTTACATTTATTGGGGTCGATCTTAAGCAAAATGTCTTTTCCCATAGTCAGCGTTGCCCTTTCAAGAGTGGGCTCAAAAAATAGTCAGTATCTTTTTCTTCCTGAAAATAATAGGATGGCCAACATCGTCTATCCTGAAGCTTTGAATAAAAAAAAACAATAAAATATGTACAAACATCAAAAAAGTTTATTTCTTTAAAGTGTTTCTCGTGAAACAGAAATTCTGTAAGCCTACCGAAAGCATATATAAACTTGGTTGATTTTATGGCAGAAACTATGGTAAGCCCCATTGAGCAATGTTTTCATATGTGTATATAATATAGGTAATAATATTTACAGTTAACAGAAATTTGACATTAAACTTTGCGAAGCAACGCGAGCGCCTTCAGCTAGTTAATTATAAATACGTAATATTAATATTTTTTAAAGGTGGCAACGTGTAATTTGGCCTGTCGCCTATTGTTGATTTGGCATATTATTTTTACACAAAAAAAACTGGTAAATTCCCACACAATCAAAAAGACAGCAAAAATTATCATTTTTCCCAACACACTAAAACAATTGTACCTACATTCCGTTCTCCCTCTATTCATGCTGTTCTGTCTATTTCTTATTTTCTCCCAAATCCATTAGAAGTCTTTCTACTCTCCTGCGTTCCACAATCTTCCCATAATTATTAAAAATAATATTGTGATTGTGAATTGCCACAATAGGGGGACTTCACAAAAAATCACACCATGATCGTAATGTTTTTTTATTAAAAACCTTAAATGGGTATACTGTAGGTTTAGTTTTAATAAAATATCCTCTCTTATGGTGTTTAGACAAAAAGTTTACAAATAAATATGCATTTAGTTTAAGTGAAAATATACATAGGTATATTACAGTCAAATAAATGTTATTATAATTCCAACTAACCCTTTGGTTGTAGGTACTGATCGTGACTACCGTCTGTCGTCTCACGTGTTGAATAACTAGCAAACTACTACTACAAACTAGTCCAACTTCAAAATAACTAAAAATCTATCGTTTTTCTTCAAGAATCCTTAATTTATTTCTATCTATAAAACCCAAGAAAAAGACAAAGATGTATATAAAGTAATAGCAGTCAGAAGGAAACAAACCATGAACCATAGAGTAACTATACTATAAAGAGGGAAATCTACTGCCTTCATTTGACAAGACCTACAAGCTGGTCAAATAAGTATTGGTGTAGAACTGTCAAAAAATCGACGCCGATTGAGAGTGTAGTAGTGCTGAACTGTCAAAAAATAGACGCCGATTGAGAGTGTAGTAGTGCTGAACTGTCAAAAAATAGACGCCGATTGAGAGTGTAGTAGTCAAATAATTGACCTCTTCTTTTCAGTTCCCTTTTGTTTCTCACCGCGAAATTGGGCGTGTTGGAAGATACTGCTAAAAAAAAGCGCCATCCCGAAATTTGACGTCATCAGTGACTCAAACTGACTAAATTAAATTACCATTTTTGGAAAGAATCCGAAGTGTTAGTGGACTTAAAATGTATATTAAATCAATCAATGTATATTTAATCAATCATTGGACCAAACCTGCATCAATTAAAACTTACTTTTCCGTTTTTTTTCTAAAACGGAAATAAATTTATTCAACAAGGGTCACTAATGACGTAAAATACGAAAGTCGCTATCTTGTTTTCTTGTACCATGAGGAGCCACTAGCAAGTTACTCGAATGCAAGTTGTTATACTTTATTATTTTTCCCTGCCTTTTACATATTGTGTGCTTAAAAACTCTATATAAACGTTTAAAACTGGTTAAACAATATTCAAGAGTTTCAAACATTTTACCTGATACTGATGATAGTGTATTGATTATTCTAAGAATGAATTTAAACAAGCATTCGGTCAGAAGATTACGTACTATGTATATTTGCAAGATCGTATTATACAAAGTAGCGATAAAGGTGTACTTTTTTAAAGTTAAATTATCTTTCTTTACACTTATTGTATTCGTTTACACAGGAGTAGAAACCTAGTCAAACATAGCGCGTTCTGACGCCGCGTTGTAATATACAGTAAAACAAACATATCCCAAGTCACATAGAGCGCGTTTTGAACGCCGCGTCAAGTTCCACACGGCGTCAAAACGTCGCATTGTGATAATTTACAAATTGTTTTTTTTTAAGTCTTCGTTAAACAGAACGCATTTTTAATGCGGCGTAGAGATTATTTTATGCTGCGTTGAGATAACTTTGACGCGGCGTTCCAAAAAAAAATTTTGTTTTCATATTTTGTGTTTAGTAATTAAGTCATTTTGAATTTATTGTAGAAATTTATTTTATTAAATTATTTTGTGTCATTTAATAGTGTATTGTTTAAATGGAAAAAAATAACCTAATAGGCATTTAGTGAGAAAATGAAAATCAAGATTCAAATATTAAACGCGCTGCGGATAGCTCTCTGTCTGACGTTCTCTAACGCCGTGTTTAGAATGCCGTGTTAAAATAATCTCAACACAAGGTAAAATAATCTCAACAAATTATTAATCCTACAAACTTAAAAAGAAAAACACTGCATTATATTGGTTTATATTAGAAAATTGTAGACATTATATTTATCCGTACTAATTAGACCTTGTGTACATGATTTCTCTTTTCGGTTGTTTCTTCATTCTTCTTTTGGACAGGCACGTACGTTGGTGTGTACACTGATTTGGATTACCCCGAATATAACCAATGTTTTCCTACAAACTATACTATTTTATTCTAAAGAAATTTGCAAAATTAAAAAAAAACAATTAAAACCATCCATTACCACTAAAAAAACATAATTGGGAATTGTTTTCAATTTCAAAAGTTCTTATTTTTAGTCCGTGCATAGCATTTTCTTTCTCAAACAAGAAACTTCAAAGCTCAATCACAAAAATCCTTAAAATTTTCATTCGTCCATTCGTTAGTTCATTCCCCCTACTTTTTTACACCCCTTACCTAATTGCAAAAAGAACGAATGAAGAAACATCCGAAAAAAGGAATCATGTAAACAAGCTCTAAGACCTAAGAAAATCACCTTAACCCTTAAGGTATACATTCCGAACACATCCTTCTCGATATGTAGGAGTATGGTGGAGGTGAGTGTCTAAAACGTCAACATCAAATTGTTTAGTGAATATTGTATTGTGTTGTGTAGTGTACTGATAATAAGAACTGATCTTATTATCATCAATAAAACGAATAAGCAGTTTAATTTTGTTAAAAAGACACAATAATTCACGGAGTTCCTTTACTTCGAACAATTTGTGAGAATTACATAAAATACCACCATCGAAAGACGACGACGACGTGCCTGATGAGAATTGTATCTTGTATCAAGTATTCTCATCAGGCACGTCGTCGTCGTTGATGGTATTTTGTGAATTATTGTGTCCTATTTACAAAATTAAACTGCTTATCCGTTTTATTAATTAATTATTAGTGGTCAGCTACCAGACAATCTTCCACAAGTGCAAAATCTTATAAAACGTGATCCGGAATCATACAAGGAAGAATTCTCCCATCAATATCGCCATTTCTTGAGCAGCTTGGAAGTTTTCGAATTAAATCCCAGCAATGAAAATAAAAGTCTCGATGAATTGATTATGTTTATTGCGCAGGTAATAAAAAAAAAAGAAAGCAAGTGTTGCATTTAATGATGCTTTATAAATATGATGTTTGTTTTGTAGGTCGCTCCATGCTATCCTGATGTTTGCGTCCAATTTCCACAGCATTTAGTCGATTTGCTGAAAAATCATGCCACAACTCTGGATCCTACTAGGCGCAACTGTTTTGTTAAGGCACTGATTCTGCTTCGAAATAAGAATCTTATTCCTGCATTGGACTTGTTGCAGCTGTTTTTTTAATTGCTCCGTTGTCCGGACAAGAATTTGAGGACTTTTTTTCAGAATAATAAGTTTGGCTACAAAGACGGCAGGAAGAATGAAAACTGTTCAACGACAAATAGAGAGAAACGCAAGGGCAAGAACTTTATTATGATGAGGCACAAGGCACGTGGCAAGGTCAAGAAGAGTTTTAAGGACAAACAGAAGGCTCTAAGGAATCATCTACTCAAACAGAAGAAAATGAAGTACGATAGTATGATTTTTTTTAGATAGTCTAGGGTTTGTAAGTTTTTGAAAAATAAAAAAATATTTCTTAATACCGTTTGTGAAGACTTTGTTTTGTGTTGCTTTTATAAGAATTTGTTTGGGGGAAACAAGCTTGATCCTGAAGAGTCCGGTGAAGTTGTATAAGTTCAATATAAATGTTTATTAAAAAAATAAGCCACAGCTTTACAAGGAGATTATTAATTCTATTGATACATGAAGTCTTCTTCTGCGACATTTTTCTGGAACAAGTTTATTCAGAAGGATAGGTATTAGCTTTGGTTCCCATTCATTTATTTAGTACGGCGCCGTTAGAACTTTTTCTAGCGGATACATCTGAAAAGATTAAAATGAAAAAGAACGATAGTGGTGTCTGGGTATAACTGCAAACCTGCATAGAAGCAACCACACTGGTCACCAAGTTCTCTGGCAAATCCTTGTCCTTGAATCTAAAGTGAATTTGATTGATGTCACAACATTCGTCAAAAATCCATTTTTGAGGACCTTCTTCCCTCAGCGTCAGCATTCGAAAATACTAATAATAAATTTTATTTAAAAAAAATGTTTGCAATAATTTTTGTCAACAATTCACTGACAGTTGTTGTCAACAAGAACAAAATGAAATGTCAAAATTAACAAAACTCACCACATCGTTTTTTCTTTGTTTTTTAACGCCGACAATGAATGATATACAAAAGAGAACACGAAACACAATGAATGATATACCAAAGCAACAACGAAAATTGAGGGTTTTGAGGCGTGGAACGTACGAAAGTTTTTCCTCTATATAATATATTTACTCTATGCCATGAACACTTTTTCATGTTATTTCATTACCATTTTCTTAAAATAAGCGATAATGAGAGAATGAAAGATATAAATTTAGGCAGGTATGTGAAGAGTTTTCGTTTCTGCTTTGGAAATACACTGTTTTTGGGTAGGTTTTTTTATAGATACGGCAACAGGATGAAATTTACCTTATTAACGATTTTTGTTGAAATTTGATAATTGGTTTGGTTTTTTTGTGTACAATTTTGAGTGGTTACCATGTTTGATTATTATATCAATTTTTTTAAGTCTGCAAAAATTTAATTTAAGTTGAAGTACCTACCTAGTTACTTATTTTACAAATAAAACACATTGTTTGCATATGTTTGTAACTATGTTATTTAGAGTATATTCACTTATCACGTCAAAAAATCTAGTACTAAATATACTACTAACTACTAAATATAGTACTAAATCTACTACTTACTACAAAATATAGTACTAAATATACTACTAATTACTAAATCTAGTACCAAAATACTATTGTACCAACAACATAGTACCAACTGGCACCAGTTTTATATTTGACTAGCGTTCAAAATTGAACAATATATATTAAAACTTTAAAAAGTCGAATCCGAATATGGCAACATTGGTAGTTGATTTAGTATAAGAAATACACAAAATACAGAAATAACAAAATTTCTTGAAAACTGCAAAATCCAAAAAATAATTGAGGACGCACAATCTTGGTTTGTTTACGAAAAATCAAAGGGAAATCCATTAAATTTTGTTTCTCTTACTCTTACAAAACCCATACAAATGTATATCGTGTTGACAGAAAAAGCTATTACAGCGACGTTGCGGCTCTACCTCGCTTAACTAGAAGCTGCCTCATGATACTACTATAGGTTCTATATACAAGGCTTCCTCTAACAAAAATAAACAAAAAAAAAATTAAATATGACTTGTTTCAGTAGGGCAACCGTGGCTGAAGCCAAAAAGGCTTCTCAATTGCAACATACACTTACCTGTGCAATTCCAAACCATGTGACGTTATCAAGCATTCAGTTTGATTATCACACAGACGCGTTTTGTGGTAAAAATATATGTACACACATATGTATTTCTCGAAGAGATCACTTGATTTCACGTGAATTTTCTGAACAAAAATTGTAAAATAAAAGTCTTGATTATTTTGAAACGAGTTTATTTTCTTTTATAGCTTTGTGATCCAGTCGTGTTGTAAATTTATACGAACTGCTAGTATCAAAACTTCGATATCAGTGCGCAGTTTAAGTTTACTTTAGTGTTCGAACTGCTGTTTTCGATACCTTTAAAACGAAAAGAATCAGGTAAATTGTCAACATACATAATTCTAATAAAAGCTGACTTACGGTACGGTACGGTTGTTAAATAAGCAAAATGTTAAACCTTGTCATCCCATATTTAAATCTGAATTGTATGTTAAATAAATCCGATTTATAATTTAATCGAGAGAGTGTTATGGAATGCAGAAGTTGTGAATCACGAAGCATGTGACTTTTAAGCTCTTCAAGTGCGATCTCAAAAGCTGTACCTACAAAATGTTATCTTAATTTATTTGACTCATTTTCTTTTGTATTGATATCTAAAGTTAGGATACAAATTTATTTGTTGTTGTTTTTTTTTTAGAAAATATATTTGGTTTAATGTGAAGTGTGTGAAACTGATGGGAAAATGTGTTGAATTGTTTGAATAACAAGTTATTACATTGAAGAATGAGCACTAATGCATGTGTAATGAAGAAGCAAAGTAGGTACCTTATTTAAGAAATTAAGATTGCTAATCAGCAGGTAGATAATCTACCAGCGTTGCCGAAAGAGCGATATCCGTTCTAATTGTTGGCTCTTTGCTCCGTGCCATCTAGAAATGGCCCTCAAATCCAAATTTCTTTAATTTCATATTTTTGTTTAATTAAATTAAAAAAAAATGCAATAAAACAACAGTTCAAATATTTCAATATTAAAGACAGTGGCGCATAATTAAAGTCTCCTAAGTCTCCACTTAAACTTACTTTACTTAGTGTGACCTTTATTAGTAATTTGTATGGAAAAATGGGCACGACTGGGTCGCGGGTACTTGCTCTTATGTGCCTAATTACATTAGCATTGTATCTTTGACAGAAACAAGTAACATTTACGTTGAAAATAATAGAGTTTGAACTTATAAAAAGTATCAAAACCACAATACTTAACGGTTTTTAGTGAAAATGAAGTTCCTCTGAGGAATGCCAAGAGATACACACATACCAAATTTGAACGCAATCGCTCAACTCCTTTAGGCTGCAGATCGATATACTCCCGGACAGAGAGACAAACAGACAGACGGACATTTTTTGTCAATGATTTTTGTAGGCTTCTCTATGCTCGTAATCTTATGTTTTATTGTTATCTCAATTTTATTTATATTTTCGAATCCTAAACTTGCTTTATAGTCCCTATAATCGCAAGTAAAAATGAGAAAAAAATTAGATAATGTTACACCAATTTTTTGGTAATGCTAAATCGTCAATAATCTTGCACCATTCTGGATATAGCTTAATTTCGCATTTTTACTTGTGATTATATAATTAACAAATAGGCACGACAGGGTCGCACGTACTTGCTGCTATGGGCCTAATCGAATTGGAAGGTGAGATCTTTGACAGAAACAAGTAAAATATATGTATGTATGTACCAAGGTAAGTAGAAAAAATAACAATGTCTAAGCTTATAAAAAGAGTCAAATCTTTGACACTTAACGGTTTTAGTAAAAATGAGGTACTCCATCACACGTCTTATATATGAATTTACGAAAAAAGTGTTTCGAAAATTTTAGGACCATTTTTTAATAAAATCGTGTTTTTTATTATTTTTAGTTTTATTTATGCCCTTAACATTTCATTTCAAAAATAGAGAAACCTTTTTGAGTTAGTGGAAAATTCTGTCTGTCTGTATGGATTTATTATTTTGAACTACAGCTTGAACAGTTGAGCCAATCCCAATCGTCTTCAAATTTAGAACATAATTTTATTTAGCATTCTACAGAGGGGATTTTTCAAGTTTGTTTTTTTTAGCTCAAATATGTATATTTAAAAATTGTATTCGACGATGTGAGCACTTAACAGCAATTACGTTCGATCCAGTCTTGTTATTTCATAAACAATATTTCTGTTTTTTTTTTAGAGGGCTTCAAAATATTTGTATAACCAGAACGTTTTTGGTGTAAAAAAACACATTTTGACGTGAACACATTCAGAAAAGAAGATTTTAGAAGATTTTAACGCTCATGTTAGCAGAATGTGGTAAATATGTATTCGAATTATTTATTATGGATTGCAATCCTAATTGAATGCGCTCATGATTTTTACCAAAATACATATATCACGTGACTCGTGGCTCATACTTTTACCAATTGGCCCCAAATTGGCTACCAATATTTTTTTCTTCGCGGCAACGCTGATACCTACATACCCATCATCTTGTTTATCGTTTTCGATTATGTTGTAATACACAGCAACATAACGAGAACCAGATACTCGGCTCGGATATCTCTACCCAAGCTTATAATGATGTACATTTTAGTTCTTGTATTTGCATATTTTATATATGTATGTATGTAAATATAAACAAACGGAAAAATTGCTTTTTCTTATAATTACTCGTATAGTTTACAGTATTTGTTCTTTTCCTTGCTATACCTAAAACGTGATAGCTGATAGTCATAGTAACTCCATAAACGCTTTTCCCGGAATTGTCTCAGACTATACATTCCGGATTCCAGATTTGTATTTTTTTAATATGAAAATTTAATAAAAAAAAACTCGTCACAACAGACTTATTGGTTTAATTAGAACCTATTAATGTTTACATTTTCTTTTATTCTATTGTTAAGCATTAGCAGAGCTCACAGTGGGCACGATTTTTATTTTTGGTTGCAAAAAATCATATCTTTGACGAGTTGAAGTATTTTGATTTTTACTTGTGATAGGTATACAGTGTTGGCCATGACTAAACACCAAATGACCTCACATTGGAATAACCTAAAAAAAAACATGGAAAAAACTTGCACTGAGGTAATAATTTTTATTTTTTTCTTGTCACAATATTCTGGTATTAAATTTACATTTGTTTAAATTTTTTTCAAATCGTTAATTATTTGTATAATAACAAAATAATTAAAACTCATTAAACAACATGTCGACAAAACACAAGCACATTTTTGATGATGTGATCAGACAATAAAATATACACTTAGTAAAAGTTTCTTCAATGCTTTTTAGGTTTTTACAGCGTTATGTAATTTTGTGCTTAAGTTATGGCAAACACTGTAATGAAAATAATAGCCGTTTTTTTGGGAAAGCTTTGGGCAGTGAAGTTGGATTTCCAAAAAAAAAATGCATCGACAACCGCTTGTGACATCTCGACTACGACAACGCGCTTTGTTCATAGAATCAGGGGCCCTATTCCTGAATACGAGTGGGATAAGTTTTCATGTGAGATCGAGCAGCAGTGATGGATGCATATATGTAGTTAAAAATTAAAAACAATCTTTAAAGTTGTAATTTTCTAATTGTTATTTGCAATTGTTTACATTTAGAAAATAGCAGCTTTACGTGTTCATAAAATTTAAATAAAACAAAAATAATTTGGTACATTATAGATGATGAAGTGTTTAAAATAAAATTTAGGTATTTGGCATAGACGACGATCTTGAATTATGTTCAACATTTTTCGAGTCATGTCATGTTTTTGGGCTCTCACTAGATTTGTGCAATACCGATTGTTACTCGACTCGACTGCGAGCTCTCGAGTGACATACCACTCGACTCGTATTCAGGAATAGGCCCCTAGGTATTTGCCATAAACATTTATGGATGATGAAATGGCAATTGTGCTTGGTTGGTGGTTGGGATTGGTTACACAATTCCATGTTAATAACGCAGTTTTGTACTTTCAAAACTGCAAAATTGCAACAGCAAATAATAAATAATATTTAAATTATTTTTTTAAAACGTGATTCTCATTTAAATTAAATAATTTCAGGGTTGAAGTTCTCAGCAGAATTTATGATTTGGAAATTACAAATACCTAATTCACAATGCTTCAACTTTTAAAATTAAGAACTTAAAAATACAGAAATTTTTTTTTTGCAAAAATAGTACATACATATGTATGTATGTAATTTAGTTTTATAAAAACTGTGTTCTTGTTGGACTCTTAACTTTTTCTGTTCCATTTTGATCTGTGGTTTTGGTTGGGCATTTTTCCGTGGTTATACGACTATGCTATTATTTAACTTTTACATTTTTAAAAAGCTTTTCATTGATCTGATTGTCAATAACTAAAAAAAAGATATAAAATACAAAATCGTATTTGTTTGATAGAGAGGGAGAGATCTTCAAGATTATAGGAAATACAAGTCGTGAAGATTGCAGATTTTAGTAAAGACAACCACGTTCATCTTCATCTGCCTTATAACATTTCATCTGCACAATTGTGTGATTAATGGTGGATTTTTATTGTTCTGCAACGTCTTGATCTGCAAAATCAAGAAAATTGAAACGGGAGATATACGTCATTTTACAAAACAGTGAAGGAACACACATTATACGCATTCGTATTTCCTTGCTATAATTATTTATAGCTCGTTGGCAGAAGTCAAAATCAATTGCTTTGTTGTCTAAAAGCTTACTTTAATTTTGTTCTTGAAAAGAACATCATCTCCGTCCACTAGGAATTCTTCCACCTCGCAGGGACGTTTATCTTATGAATTAAAACAAAAATATGAATAATAGTTAATACAAATAATTTACTATTACTTACTTTTAAATCTTTTCGTATTTTCCATTTCTTTCATTTTGGTAATTATTGAAAAAAAAAATTTGACAGTTGGTGGCTTTATTGCGTTCAGGTTAATAGCATTCAGAGGCAAACATTTCAATTTTGAACATGAACATTTAAAAATTGTCGTAAAACCGTGAAAAGCTGCTCACCCTGAACTATGGAAATTATAGGGACCTCTAAATGCAGAAGAACCTGCTATAATCAAGATGAACATGTTCGTCTTCACCATAATCTTGATCTTGATTTCTCCTATTTCCTATAATCTTGATTTATCAAGATGTTCTTGATTTTTATCTTCCCTCTCTATCGAACGAGGATGATTTTTATATGTTACATCCTACTTTTTTGCAGAAGTCAAGTTGCAGAATAGTGAAAATCGACCATAAGTCTTGACTCGGTTTTTAGTCATATAATATATGTACGTATACGAATAAAAATTTGTTTGTTTTTTGTTTTGTTTGTCTGTTTGTTCGTATAAGATGCGCTGCCATACTGTTCACCCGATTGCTATGAAACTTTGTGAGCTTTTTGCCTACACTTATGGGAAGGTTATAGGCATATTAAAATAAACGTCCAGTAGATAGCGCGCATTGTGTATTTGAAAGAGCAATGGAAATTACAAATTAATTAATTACTAAAAGAAAGGGGAAATATAAATGTACGCCAAAAGGAATATTCATAATATGGTTCAAATAATCGCGTTACAAAAGAGATTTAAAAATATCAAAAAAAATGTATGTATTTCCTTACGAAATTAAGAAATGTGAATCATTTTTTTTAGAAGGACTCAACAAGTTATGTTGCCGTTTACACGCCGTCTCCACAAGCGATCAATTTATCGCAATCGCAAAAGCCAAAGCAGAGAGGAGCAAAACTGTCAGATTTTCTTGGTTGGGCATTTCATCGCATTCTTTTTTTTAGTATATGGAAGAATGTCCATATCAACTGAAAAATACATTCAAAGCATCAAACGAGTCACAATAACGTATCAAACTATCATGCAGACGAAATTATATTTAATCAAAATGAACATCATCATGATTTCTCCTACTTCCTATAATCTTGATTGATTGAGTATCTATTATCACATAATCTACTCTATGAACTAAGCCTTTCAGATATAAAGAAATGCATGATACAAATCTTATTACCATGACAAAAATGATCTATTGTGACTGAAATCTTTTTATGTCAAACATTCTATCCCCAACCAAATTCAACATCTACTTTTATCGGCAACTAAATTTTTTTATCGGCAAGTGGTTGTTGTATTTGTAATGTGTATAAAATCCAACTTCGGATAGCTTTACCAAAACAAACAAGCCTAATGACAATAATTTAAGGTAATTATATACTTTCGCGGTCGCCTGGTTTTTTGGCTTTAAAATTTAAATTTAAAACTGCACCGATTTTCACAATTTTTGCATTGTATATAAACTGCAATGTATATACAATGAATTTTCGATTAGAAATGTTTAAATTATCCCCATGTCAGATTTCAGATTGTTTTTTAGCTTAAGAATGCTGAAAAAATCAATTTTTATGAACAATCCTTCATAACTTTTTACATGTGATTATAGGCACTATAATATAATGCAAGTTATGCATTCGTGCAGACAAAAATTGAAATAACAATCAAACAAGACATTACGATGATAGAGAAACATATTTGAGCTACTGCCAATAAGAAAAAAAAATTTGAGATAACAATCAAATACCTATAACATTACGATGATAGAGAAACATATTTGGCAATATTCCAAATTTAAAGACAACTGGCCAAACCGTTTAGTAGACGGACAGAATTTTGCCAAATATGTGTCTCTATCATCGTAATGTTATAGGTATTTGATTGTTATCTCAAATTTTTTTTTCTGCATGAATGCATAACTTTTACTTAGTACCTACCTATAATAATTGCAAGTAAAAATTAAACAATTAGGTGTTACAAATGCAAAAAACCCGTGGTATTTTTAGCAATTCTATAGAAGATTAGTACAAAGAAATATTTTGGTTTAACTATAAATTTCTTTCCCGCGAGCTAAGCTGGGTGGGTCAACTAGTTCCTATTATATAAACCTCAAACAAACAAAAGATCTTTGTTACTATAAATCTATAATATATAATCAATCAATAATAATATAAATCAATTTACAAACAATTTTTGATTGAATTTCTGCACATAGTTCATTCAGATAGATACCTACACATACATATCTATGTACCTATATGTATATGTTGGTACCTATCTGAATGGAAAGTAAAATTCAAAACAAAAATCCATCCATTGCAAGGGCCTTTGTATCTTTGTATAAATACAGCAAGAAGTAAGTTTGTGTTTAAATTTCAAGAATGAATGTGTACACTATTTGAAGACGACAACCTTCATAATAGAATAGTAAAAAAATTGAAAATCCTAAGGAATTCGAATCAAAAGTCTGGTCAATGATGTATATATGTACAAATATGACAAATATGTATGTAGGTAGTGCTCATACAAAACTTGAAAATCCTAAAAAACTCAAATCAAAAGTCTCGTCAATGACGTACGCATGTATAAATACTTATGTAAGAACCAGTTCTCATATTACATATTCCATATAAAAAAAACGTAAACAATGAAAATGTTGGATCTTGTATAAATCCTTACAAAAAACTAAGCCTCAGCTAAGCGAAACCATTATATATTAACTTCAAAACTGCCAGCAGTTTATACACATATATACAATGAACAAAACAAGATACTGAATTATTTCATGTTCTACTTCGGTTTTTTCTTGCCTCACATTGTCACATTGCAAATGCGCAGGAAACTAAGCACAAAGCATAACACTAAAAACCATGCTCTTAATTCTCTCTTACTCAAATAAAATGTCCTACACTAGCACTCCAAGCGGCTCTAGGGAAAAAGATTTTTTCTCGTCTCATGATAGTACTATAGGCAATGTATATACAATGTATGAACCATTGTATATGAACTTCTATAGTACTATCATGGTGACATGTGGACCGTGGCACTCCAAGCGGCTCTAGGTAAAATTAACTTGGTAAAATGAAAGAGGCCAACGAGGCGAACAAAGAGAATTCTAAGAGAAACTCTGTGAACATGTACTTTACTCTTTGCAGTTTGCAGTTTACATATATACAATGATGCGAGTATAGTTTTTTTTTTGCACAACTGGATTGCTTCACACAAGCAGGGTGACGAGATGGCTAGTTTTAAAAAAGGAATGACAAAAAAGAAGAAACACGACTTTTGTAAATGAATGGTGTCTGGGGGGTGGGTATATGTTTAAGCTGGTTGATAAGTTTATTTTGAGTTTTATATTTTTTCATATAAAACTTTCGAGGGTAGGTAGATATTTAGGTATGTACCTACATATATACCTACATAATGTGTGTATTTACGTAGGTATACTTGTTATATTATCTTTGATAAAATGTTCAGCTAAATTCAGGTCGATCGGTCGGTCGTCGGTTTGGTAGATGGTTCGAGGGTGAGAGAGATACTGACAAGGAAAACTTAATAAGCACATGTGTATGTGTATTGTGTATAGGTATCCTGTTCTCGGTGACGGTGAACAACGAAGAGGATCGACAATGATTTTATTTTTTTAATTTTCATTTCATTGGCTTCGTTATCGTTGATGTTGAAATTTATGCACAAGTAGCTTTGTGATTATAGGGACTATGAGTCAAGTTTAGGATTCGTGAACATAAAAAAATTGTGATAATAATCAAACATTACATTACGATGATAGAGAAACATATTTGAGTTGCTGGCAAAATTCTGTCCGTCTGTCTGTAGGTCTGTCTGTACGGATGTATTTTGGACTATAGCCTAAACCGATGAGCCAATCGACTTCAAACTTAGAACTTAAGGTTATTTTGACATTTTACACAGTTTTTTTCAAATTTTACTTGCGATTATAGGGACTATAAGGTAAAGTTTAGAATTTGTGAATATAAAAAAAAATTTAGATAACAATGAAACATGACATTACGATCATAGAGAAGTCTAAAAAAGTGATCGACAAAAAATGACTGTCTGTCTGTCAGTAGGTATGTATAACGAGCTGCAGCCTAAATGGCTTAAGCGATTATCTTTAAACTTGGTGTGTGTGATTATTTTGGCATTCCCCAGAGGGGACATTGAAATTTAAATTGTAGGCCTAAAAGTAAAGGAAGTGCCATATGACCGTTGAGTTGAGTTGTTTTCTTGATTGAAATTTTTGCATTCAGTAGGTAATCGAGTATTTTTTTTATTTGTTAGTTGTTTTTGCATGTTTATGTGTTTATCATAGGCGTCCTTATTATTTATTCTGTATGCTGTTACGATCATTGTATATAAACTGCCTATAGTACTATCATGAGACGAGAAAAAATCTTTTTCCCTAGAGCCGCTTGGAGTGCTAGTGTAGGCATATTTTATTTGAGAAAGAGAGAAATAACAGCATGTTATTAAGGGTTATGCTCTGTGCTTACATTACTGCGCATGCGCAATGTGACTGTAAGCGAAGGAGAATGAAATAATTGAGTATATTATTTGACTCTTTTGGTTGTTTTTGGTTAGCTAAATCAACCTGCCTGATGAACATGCATTTTGTTGGAAAAAATGTGTGGTTTACCTAAATTCTTGGTGAATTTTAAGAGGAAATCTCTTTGAATTATACAATTTCGTTGACTTATAAGCAATTTAAAAAAAAGAGCCGCTTGGAACGCCACCGTCCACCGGTCGTCATGATAGTACTATAGCAGTTTATATACAATGGTTACGATCATGAAATGCTTTAAAATACATGACGATAAATAAATAATAATACAAACAACGAAGTTTGCTTTCATTAGACTAGTGGCAAAATTTGGGGGAAAATATTAAACAAATAATTTTTTTATGAAATCAAAAAACACTATTCATAACGTTTTTTGGAAAAAAATGTTGTAAGCCATCTTATTTCTTTTGCTGTTTTCTATTTTATAATTTTTTCATTTCAAAATCGTTCGACCAGTTTTTTGAAAAACTTTTCAAAAACATATATATAATTTTTTTTGACTATGTCAATTTAAAGAAATCTATAGTTTATACTAGGAGAAAAAATTTAAAAAATCTATAGATTCGTTTTCAAAATATTTAAAAAAACAAAATAAGTTTTTTAAAAAATTATTAAAAATTAAAAAAAAATGTTTTTGAAAATTTTAATAAGCAATATTATTTAAATCATAAAACACTACATATTTTGAAAATGTTATCAAAATCCGTCAATTAGTTAACGAGAAAGTCTAATTTCAAAAAACTGGTCATATGGGAGGTATCGTTATAAAACTTTTTCTGAAAATCCATTAAAACTTAAAGATAGATTTTGCATAGAAAACATCATTCTGAAAGTTTTATCAAAATCGTAGGAGCCGTTTTCGTCAAAAATAAGTTTTTCATTAAAAGTTATATGGCAGGTGCAGTTACTTTTGGAGCTAGAATGCCAATTCCAAAAACTGTCGGGTAGAGCACTCTAAAAATACTATGTACCAAGTTTGAATCAAATCGGCCCAACCGTTTAGGCTGTAGATATCGATACGGACAGACAGACAGACAGACAGACAGACAGACGGACGGAATTTCCGGACCCACTTTTTTTAACTTCTCTATCATCGTAATGTCATGTTTGATTGTTAGAATTTTTCTTAATGAATGCATAACTTGCCGTATAGTCCTTATAAATCGCAAGTAAAAAACTATTCGATTACTACTGAATGCAAAAATTTAAATCGAGAAAACGAAAGCTTACACCTGCCCCTAAATAAACAAATTAGCACACAGAATGAACAGACTTTTGGCTTTAAAAAAGGTATAGTACATTATTTTAAATGTTGCCGTTATTTTTTAAATATACCTATATAAATATATTTTAGTGTAAGATTACTTAGGCTACTTACATTTTCCTGAATATCAATGTTGGTTGTAATCGGTTACCTAACCAGTTCTCAGAAAAGTCGATGCCAAAAAAACTCCTATGGGTGGTGCCAGTTTTAGCCCACCGTCATATTTTTTTTAACCAAAATAGAATGCACGTTGATTTTTTACATAAAAAATTCTTGGAGCTGTTTTTGACAAAAATAAGCTTTTACTTGACGGTTATATCGCAAGTACCGTAAATATTTCAGCTAAAAAAGAAACTTAAAAAATCCTATGTCGAATGTCAAAATAAACTTATATCCCAAATTTAAAGACAACTGGCCAAACCGTTTAGTAGACGGACAGAATTTTGCCAGTGACTCAAATATGTTTCTCTATCATCGTAATGTTACAGGTATTTGATTGTTATCTCAATTTTTTTTCTGCACGAATGCATAACTTGTGCTTAGTACCTACCTAAATAATTGCAAGTAAAAATTAAACAATTAGGTATTACAAATGTAAAAAACCCGTGGTATTTTTAGCAATTCTATAGAAGATTAGTACAAAGAAATATTTTGGTTTAACTATAAATTTCTTTTCCGTGAGCTAAGCTGGGTATGTCAACTAGTATATAAACCTCAAACAAACAAAAGATCTTTGTTACTATAAGTCAATAATATATAATCAATCAATAATAATTTAAATCAATTTACAAACAATTTTTGATTGAATTTCTGCACATAGTTCATTCAGATAGGTACCTACATATGTATGTACCTATATGTATATGTAGGTACCTATCTGAATGGAAAGTAAAATTCAAAACAAAAATCCATCCACTGCAAGGACGTTTGTATCTTTGTATAAATATAGCAAGAAGTAAGTTTGTGTTTAAATTTCAAGAATGAATATGTACATTATTTGAAGACGACAACCTTCATAATAGTAAAAAAAATGAAAATCCTAAAGAATTCGAATCAAAAGTCTGGTCAATGGTGTATAGGTATATGTACAAATATGACAAATATGTATGTAGGTAGTGCTCGTACAAAACTTGAAAATCCTAAAAATCTCAAATCAAAAGTCTGGTCAATGACGTACGCATATATAAATACTTATATAAGAACCAGTTCTCATATTACATATTCCATATAAAAAAAAACCTACACAATGAAAATGTAGGATCGTGTATAAATCCTTACAAAAAACTATTAGCCTCAGCTAAGCGAAACCATTATGTATTAACTTCAAAACTGCTAGCAGTTTATATACATATCCATAGGTATACAATGAACAAAACAAAATACTGAATTATTTCATGTTCTCCTTCTGTTTTTTCTTGCCTCACATTGCACATGCGCAATAAACTAAGCACAAAGCATAACACTAAAAACCATGCTCTTAATTCTCTCTCACTCAAATAAAATGTCCCTACACTAGCACTCCAAGCGGCTCTAGGTAAAAAGATTTTTTCTCGTCTCATGATAGTACTATAGGCAATGTATATACAATGATATGAACTTCTATAGTACTATCATGGTGACATGTGGATCGTGGCGCTCCAAGCGGCTCTAGGTAAAATTAACTTGGTAAATTAAAAGAGGCGAACGAGGCGAACAAAGAGAATTCTAAGAGAAACTCTGTGAACATGTACTTTACTCTTTGCAGTGTGCAGTTTACATACATACAATGATGCGAGTATAGTTTTTTTTTGCACAACTGGATTGCTTCACACAAGCAGGGTGACGAGATGGCTAGTTTTAAAAAAGGAATGACAAAAAAGAAGAAAAACGACTTATGTAAATGAATGGTGTCTGGGGGGAGGGTATATGTTTAAGCTGGTTGATAAGTTTATTTTGAGTTTTATATTTTGTTCATATAAAACTTTTGAGGGTAGGTAGATATTGAGGTATGTACCTACATACATGCCTACATAATGTATTTTATGTTTAATATTGACGTAGGTATACTTGTTTAATTATCTTTGATAAAATGTTCAGGTCGATCGGTCGGTCGTCGGTGTGGTAGATGGTATGAGCGAGGGTGAGGGAGATATTAACAAGGAAAACTTAATAAGCACATGTGTATGTGTATTGCGTATATCCTGTTCTCGGTGACGGTGTACAACGAAGAGGATCGACAATGATTTTATTTTTTGAATTTTCATTTCATTGGCTTCGTTATCGTTGATGTTGAAATTTATGCACAAGTAGCTTTGTGATTATAGGGACTATGAGTCAAGTTTAGGATTCGTGAACATAAAAAAATTATGATAATAATCAAACATTACACTACGATGATAGAGAAACATATTTGAGTTACTGGCAAAATTCTCTCCGTCTGTCTGTAGGTCTGTCTGTACGGATGTATTTTGGACTATAGCCTAAAGCGATGAGCCAATCGTCTTCAAATATAGAACTTAAGGTTATTTTGACATTTTACACAGGAGTTTTGTGAATTTTTACTTGCGATTATAGGGACTATAAGGCAAGTTTAGAATTTGTGAATATAAACAAAAAAATTTGATAACAATGAAACATGACATTACGATCATATAGAAGTCTAAAAAAGTGATTGACAAAAAACGAGCTGCAGCCTAAATGGCTGAGGTGATTATCTTTAAACTTGGTGTGTGTGATTATTTTGGCATTCCCCAGAGGGGACATTGAAATTTAAATTGTAGGCCTAAAAGTAAAGGAAGTGCCATATGACCGTTGAGTTGAGTTGTTTTCTTGATTGAAATTTTTGCATTCAGTAGGTAATCGAGTATTTTTTTTATTTGTTAGTTGTTTTTGCATGTTTATGTGTTTATCATAGGCGTCCTTATTATTTATTCTGTATGCTGTTACGATCATGAAATGCTTTAAAATAAATAACGATAAATAAATTAATAATACAAATATCGAAGTTTGCTTTCATTAGACTAGTGGCAAAATTTGGGGGAAAATATTAAACAAATAATTTTTTTATAAAATCAAAAAACACTATTCATAATATTTTTTTGGAAAAAAATGTAAGCCATCTTATTTTTTTTGCTAATTTCTATTTTATATATTTTTCATTTCAAAATCGTTCGACCAGTTTTTTGAAAAACTTTTCGAAAACATATATATAATTTTTTTTGACTATGTCAATTTAAAGAAATCTCTAGTTTATACTAGGAGAAAAAATTAAAAAAATCTATAGATTCGTTTTCAAAATATTCAAAAAACAAAATATTTTTTTAAAAAATTATTAAAAATTAAAAAAAAAATTTTGAAAATTTTAATAAGCAATATTATTTAAATCATAAAACACTACATATTTTGAAAATTTTATCAAAATCCGTCAATTAGTTAACGAGATAGTCTAATTTCAAAAAACCGGTCATATGGGAGGTACCGTTATAAAACTTTTTCTGAAAATCCATTAAAACTAAAAGATAGATTTTGCATAGAAAACATCATTCTGAAAGTTTTATCAAAATCGTAGGAGCCGTTTTCGAGTAAAATAAGTTTTTCATTAAAAGTTATATGGCAGGTGCCGTTAGTTACTTTTAAGAGATTTTTTATTTAACTTTTTCTTATATCTACTTAAATGCTAGACAAAAATCTTAAAACTAGCTAAAAATATCATCTTATCCTATGCGGGCGATCTAAATTAATCTCTAACTTAATTTTAATTGCCTTTCGGCCTAAAAATAACTTAAATTTATCTTATCTATATCGGGTTTTATTTTTTCCCAGAAAATTAAAAAAACTGGTTTATCTTTATCTACTTAACTTAATCTATCTTAAACTACTTAAAAACGAACTTAAAATAAACTAAAAATAAACTTAAAATTACTTAAAATTAGAACAGCCACAGCAAGCTTTTTTTTTTTTTTTTTTGGTGCCGCCGCAACTGCCCTACCTAACTTAAAGCTACAATAGATATATGAAGTCGGCCATAGGCGATATTTCGTCTTTGCCGACTGAAAATTATGGGGTTTTAGTTAAGCCACCAAAATTGGTGGGCCTGATCTAAGGCTTTCTTCCGATCCCGGTCGGGCACGGCCCTACTGAAACGGAGGCGCTCTGCTTCGCTCCCAGAGACTATGTCCCGGTCGTAGAGGAGCCGCCTATCGACTGTTCTGCGGCCGACGTGGTAGATCAACGGAACCGCCGATCTATCCTGAATCAGCCCTCGACTATCAAGGTATAGGAAAGCCTCGGGCGGGATAAAACCACTTGAACGTGTGCTTTCAAAATATTCATCTTGGGGGTAGTAAGCCCCGAAGATTTGTCCATTAGTTGAGGTCATCGCCCTTGCAATGTGTCCGCGAATGAGCTTAATTAAAAAATTATGTATCCTGTTTGTATTGGCCCCGTTGTATAGAACCTCGTTGGAATAATAATGTTTGTACTCCGACTCTGGTGTTCTATAAAGTCCGAGGCAAGTGCGAAGGCACTGTTTCTCGAACACCCGAATCTTTTCCATTTGAGATGGTGCAACGTTGAACCACACAGTGCATCCATAGGCAATCATCGGCCTAACTAGAGCCATGTAGCAAATCACTTTCACCCTGCTATCAAGGCGGCTGCTATAAAACAACCGTCTTGTCAGGGCAAAAGCTCCCCTAGCCCTGGCCAGAGCAGCCTCTACATGTCGATTGAAATATAGATACTGATCCAACCAGATGCCAAGGTACTTTACTACATTTTTACTCGCCAGTGGATGTCCATGTGGCCCAGCGATCACTAGCTTGCGCCAGTTCTTTCTCGTATCCCTAGAGGCCCCAGACAAAGGGGTTCTAAACAGGAGTTAATTAAGTTAATTTTCACCTTCCAATCATTACAGTATTTTTGAATTTTATCGAAATCACGTTGCAAGAGAATTCTGATGACTTCATTTTTTGGACCTGTTCTGTACGCAACTAAATCATCGGCATACGCAATTGCATGAGGTAGACTCCCAATGAGATCGCTGTAGTAAATACTAAAGAGAATCGGCGACTTCACCGCTCCCTGTTGCAGACCGTTTTTAATATCAAATGTTGTGGTAGATGTTACATTGCCACTCTTGACAACAAACTTTCTAGCAGTGGTTTACTTATGTCCCATCTGGTTAGCTTCAGATACAGACCCTCTAACCATACGGTGTCGAAAGCCTTCTCCAAATCAACCAGACAGGCACCCGTGCATTGATTCTTAGCATTGTTTCATTGGACAGCAGATATAGCTTTGACGCGGCATGAATTGTGTCATGTCCCGCCTTAAAGCCGAACTAGGTGTCTGGAATTATATTTTTGTCCTCGGCCCACTTGGACAGAGTTCTATTGATAGGATGATGATGGAGCTAGAATGCCAATTCCAAAAACTGTCGGGTAGAGCCATCTAAAACTACTATGTACCAAGTTTAAATCAAATCGGCCCAACCGTTTAGGCTGTAGATATCGATACTGACAGACAGACAGACAGACAGACAGACGGAAGGAATTTCCGGACCCACTTTTTTAACTTCTCTATCATCGTAATGTCATGTTTGTTTGTTAGAATTTTTTTTACAAATGCATAACTTGCCATTATAGTTCCTATAAATCGCAAGTAAAAAACTATTCGATTACTACTGAATGCAAAAATTTCAATCGAGAAAACAAAAGCTTACACCTGCCCCTAAATAAACAAATAAGCACACACGAGCAAGTACGTGCAAACCAGTCGTGCCTTTTATATATTTATTTTTTTCTGAAATTCTTTATTTAAAAAATAATATGATTGAACAGACTTTTTGCCTTAAAAAAGGTATAGCACATTATTTTAAATGTTGCCGTTATTTTTAAATATACCTATATAAATATATTTTAGTGTAAGATTACTTAGGCTACTTACATTTTCCTTAATATCAATTTTGGTTGTAATCGGTTACCTAACCAGTTCTCAGAAAATTCGATGCCAAAAAAATTCCAAATTTAAAGACAACTGGCCAAAACGTTTAGTAGACGGACAGAATTTTGCCAAATATGTGTCTCTATCATCGTATTGTTATCTCAAATTTTTTTTTCTGCATGAATGCATAACTTTTACTTAGTACCTACCTATAATAATTGCAAGTAAAAATTAAACAATTAGGTGTTACAAATGTAAAAAACCCGTGGTATTTTTAGCAATTCTATAGAAGATTAGTACAAAGAAATATTTTGGTTTAACTATAAATTTCTTTCCCGCGAGCTAAGCTGGGTGGGTCAACTAGTTCCTATTATATAAACCTCAAACAAACAAAAGATCTTTGTTACTATAAATCTATAATATATAATCAATCAATAATAATATAAATCAATTTACAAACAATTTTTGATTGAATTTCTGCACATAGTTCATTCAGATAGATACCTACACATACATATCTATGTACCTATATGTATATGTTGGTACCTATCTGAATGGAAAGTAAAATTCAAAACAAAAATCCATCCATTGCAAGGGCCTTTGTATCTTTGTATAAATACAGCAAGAAGTAAGTTTGTGTTTAAATTTCAAGAATGAATGTGTACACTATTTGAAGACGACAACCTTCATAATAGAATAGTAAAAAAATTGAAAATCCTAAGGAATTCGAATCAAAAGTCTGGTCAATGATGTATATATGTACAAATATGACAAATATGTATGTAGGTAGTGCTCATACAAAACTTGAAAATCCTAAAAAACTCAAATCAAAAGTCTCGTCAATGACGTACGCATGTATAAATACTTATGTAAGAACCAGTTCTCATATTACATATCCCATATAAAAAAACGTAAACAATGAAAATGTTGGATCTTGTATAAATCCTTACAAAAAACTAAGCCTCAGCTAAGCGAAACCATTATATATTAACTTTAAAACTGCCAGCAGTTTATACACATATATACAATGAACAAAACAAGATACTGAATTATTTCATGTTCTCCTTCGGTTTTTTCTTGCCTCACATTGTCACATTGCACATGCGCAGGAAACTAAGCACAAAGCATAACACTAAAAACCATGCTCTTAATTCTCTCTCACTCAAATAAAATGTCTTACACTAGCACTCCAAGCGGCTCTAGGGAAAAAGATTTTTTCTCGTCTCATGATAGTACTATAGGCAATGTATATACAATGTCGTCAACGTTAACGATCGTCACGTTACTGTGAATGGCCAGCGTTATAGCACCATGATTATTTTTGGCCCGAATTGGAAGATATGGATTTGGACGAAATGTGGTTTCAACAGGATGGTGCCACAGCCACACAGCACAGCACACCTTACAATCGATTTATTGAAGAGAAAGTTTGATGACTGTGTTATCTCAAGAAATAGGCAAGTAGATTGGCCGCCTGGTTCGTGCGATTTAACGCCTCTAGACTATTTTCTTTGGGGCTACGTTCAGTCATTGATTTATGCCAACAAGCGGACGACGTTGTAAGAGCTCAGAGCCAACATTGAACGCGAAAAAGATTATATTTATTAAACATTATTAATTTAATATGAACGCTTTTTTCTTCATCATTTCCGTAAACCTTTTTAAGTATCATTTGCTTAAAACGAATCTAACAACTTCTTTGAATGGAAGGTAGGAACAGGTTTTTCATATCACCGAAGCCTCTGAATTAAGACCCATTAATGCCGTGATGGTCTTAGATACAAGTTTCAGAATATCTTTAATCTTCTATAGCAACTATACTCAACCTGCGGACCATTGAGTTTTGTATGTGGCCCACTTGGCATAATTACATAAAATCCGATCCAAAAACTGAAGAACAAAAAATAAGTAACCAAGACTTTTACAATACAATGACCATTGTATATAGACTGCTATAGTACTATCATGACGATCGGTGGTGAGGGAGATACTAAAAAGGAAAACTTAATAAGCACATGTGTATGTGTATTGTGTATATCCTGTTCTCGGTGACGGTGAACAACGAAGAGGATCGACATCGACAATGATTTTATTTTTTGAATTTTCATTTCATTGGCTTCGTTATCGTTGATGTTGAATTTTATGCACAATTTGCACAAGTAGCTTTGTGATTATAGGGACTATGAGTCAAGTTTAGGATTCGTGAACATAAAAAAATTGTGATAATAATCAAACATTACATTACGATGATAGAGAAACATATTTGAGTTGCTGGAAAAATTCTGTCCGTCTGTCTGTAGGTCTGTCTGTACGGATGTATTTTGGACTATAGCCTAAACCGATGAGCCAATCGACTTCAAATTTAGAACTTAAGGTTATTTTGACATTTTACACAGTTTTTTTCAAATTTTACTTGCGATTATAGGGACTATTAGGTAAAGTTTAGAATTTGTGAATATAAAAAAAAATTTAGATAACAATGAAACATGACATAACGATCATGGAGAAGTCTAAAAAAGTGATCGACAAAAAATGACTGTCTGTCTGTCAGTAGGTATGTATAACGAGCTGCAGCCTAAATGGCTTAAGCGATTATCTTTAAACTTGATGTGTGTGATTATTTTGGCATTCCCCAGAGGGGATATTGAAATTTAAATTGTAGGCCTAAAAGTAAAGGAAGTGCCATATGACCGTTGAGTTGCGTTGTTTTCTTGATTGAAATTTTTGCATTCAGTAGGTAATCGAGTATTTTTTTTATTTGTTAGTTGTTTTTGCATGTTTATGTGTTTATCATAGGCGTCCTTATTATTTATTCTGTATGCTGTATGCTGTTACGATCATAAAATGCTTTAAAATAAATAACGATAAATAAATAAATGTTTTTGAAAATTTTAATAAACAATATTATTTAAATCATAAAAAACTACATATTTTGAAAATTTTATCAATATCCGTCGATTAGTTAACGAGAAAGTCTAATTTGAAAAAAACCGGTCATATGGGAGGTACCGTTATAAAACTTTTTCTCAAAAATCCATTTAAACTAAAAGATAGATTTTGCATTCTAAAAGTTTTATCAAAATCGTAGGAGCCGTTTTCGAGAAAAATAAGTTTTTCATTAAAAGTTATATGGCAGGTACCGTTAGTTTTGGAGCTAGAATGCCAATTCCAAAAACTGTCGAGTAGAGCACTCTAAAAATACTATGTACCAAGTTTGAATCAAATCGGCCTAACTGTTTAGGCTGTAGATATCGATACGAACAGACAGACAGACAAACAGACAGACGGACGGAATTTCCGTACCCACTTTTTTGACTTCTCTATCATCGTAATGTCATGTTTAATTGTTAGATTTTTTTTTACGAATGCATAACTTGCCTTATAGTCCCTATAAATCGCAAGTAAAAAACTATTCGATTACTACTGAATGAAAAAATTTCAATCGAGAAAACAAAAGCTTACACCTGCCCCTAAATAAACAAATAAGCACACACGAGCAAGTACGTGCAAACCAGTCGTGCCTTTTATATATTTATTTTTTTCTGAAATTCTTTATTTAAAAAATAATATGATTGAACAGACTTTTTGCCTTAAAAAAGGTATAGCACATTATTTTAAATGTTGCCGTTATTTTTAAATATACCTATATAAATATATTTTAGTGTAAGATTACTTAGGCTACTTACATTTTCCTTAATATCAATTTTGGTTGTAATCGGTTACCTAACCAGTTCTCAGAAAAGTCGATGCCAAAAAAAAGACTCCTATGGGTGGTGCCAGTTTTAGCCCACCGTCATATTTTTTTTAACCATAATTGAATGCACATTGATTTTTTACATACAAAATTCTTGGAGCTGTTTTTGACAAAAATAAGCTTTTACTTGACGGTTATATCGCAAGTATCAGCTAAAAAAGAAATTAAAAAAATCCTATGTCGAATGTCAAAATAAACTTATATTCCAAATTTAAAGACAACTGGCCAAACCGTTTAGTAGACGGACAGAATTTTGCCAAATATGTGTCTCTATCATCGTAATGTTATAGGTATTTGATTGTTATCTCAAATTTTTTTTTTCTGCATGAATGCATAACTTGTACTTAGTACCTACCTATAATAATTGCAAGTAAAAATTAAACAATTAGGTGTTACAAATGTAAAAAACCCGTGGTATTTTTAGCAATTCTATAGAAGATTAGTACAAAGAAATATTTTGGTTTAACTATAAATTTCTTTCCCGGGAGCTAAGCTGGGTGGGTCAACTAGTTCCTATTATATAAACCTCAAACAAACAAAACATCTTTGTTACTATAAATCAATAATATATAATCAATCAATAATAATATAAATCAATTTACAAACAATTTTTGATTGAATTTCTGCACATACTTAGTTCATTCAGATAGATACCTACACATACATATCTATGTACCTATATGTATATGTTTGTACCTATCTAAATGGAAAGTAAAATTCAAAACAAAAATCCATCCATTGCAAGGGCCTTTGTATCTTTGTATAAATACAGCAAGAAGTAAGTTTGTGTTTAAATTTCAAGAATGAATGTGTACACTATTTGAAGACGACAACCTTCATAATAGAATAGTAAAAAAATTGAAAATCCTAAAGAATTCGAATCAAAAGTCTGGTCAATGATGTATATATGTACAAATATGACAAATATGTATGTAGGTAGTGCTCGTACAAAACTTGAAAATCCTAAAAAACTCAAATCAAAAGTCTCGTCAATGACGTACGCATGTATAAATACTTATGTAAGAACCAGTTCTCATATTACATATCCCATATAAAAAAACGTAAACAATGAAAATGTTGGATCTTGTATAAATCCTTACAAAAAACTAAGCCTCAGCTAAGCGAAACCATTATATATTAACTTCAAAACTGCCAGCAGTTTATGCACATATATACAATGAACAAAACAAGATACTGAATTATTTCATGTTCTCCTTCGGTTTTTTCTTGCCTCACATTGTCACATTGCACATGCGCAGGAAACTAAGCACAAAGCATAACACTAAAAACCATGCTCTTAATTCTCTCTCACTCAAATAAAATGTCCTACACTAGCACTCCAAGCGGCTCTAGGGAAAAAGATTTTTTCTCGTCTCATGATAGTACTATAGGCAATGTATATACAATGCATAATAGTAAAAAAATTGAAAATCCTAAAGAATTCGAATCAAAAGTCTGGTCAACGGTGTATAGGTATATGTACAAATATGACAAATATGTATGTAGGTAGTGCTCGTACAAAACTTGAAAAATCTGGTCAATGACGTACGCATATATAAATACTTATATAAGAACATATTCCATATAAAAAAAACGTATACAATGAAAATGTTGGATCGTGTATAAATCCTTACAAAAAACTATTAGCCTCAGCTAAGCGAAACCATTATGTATTAACTTCAAAACTGCTAGCAGTTTATATACATATACATAGGTATACAATGAAAAAAAAACAAAATACTGAATTATTTCATGTTCTCCTTCTGTTTTTTCTTGCCTCACATTGCACATGCGCAATAAACTAAGCACAAAGCATAACACTAAAAACCATGCTCTTAATTCTCCCTACATTAGCACTCCAAGCGGCTCTAGGTAAAAAGATTTTTTCTCGTCTCATGATAGTACTAAATGCAATGTATATACAATGGTTCCAATGAGGGGACCGCCAGTAAACGTATCGTGGAACACGGAGCATCATTCTGATACCATTGTATATAAACTGCCCATTGTATATAGACTGCTATAGTACTATCATGACGACCGGTGGACGGTGGCGTTCCAAGCGGCTCTAGGGAAAAAGATTATTCGGTAAATTGAAGAGGCGAACAAAGAGTTCATATATAATGGCGGTTCATTTACAAAGAGAATTCTCAGAGAAACTCGCTGAATTGTACTCTATTCATAAGTAATTTATAAAAGAGGTAGATAACAATTTGTATGGTTTAGCTACGTTCTATGGGTAATTTCAAGAGATTTACTTAATTTATACGAAATTTCAATGAGAAATTTATGAAAGAGGCAGGAAAAGATTTTTTCTCGTCTCATGATAGTACTATAGGCAGTTTCATTGTATATAAGACTGCAGGTAGTAATGATTTTTGTTTTTTTGAGGCTTTGTATGAAATAACTGACCTGCCCTTTGCTCGCGGGTAAGAAATTCATAGTTAAAGCAAATCTTATTTTTATATCGCGGTGGGTTTTTTGGCTGTAGAAAATTAAAAACTGGGCCGATTTTCGTGATTCTTTTTTTAAAATGTTCGTCTGCGGCGGGTTTTCGATAAAAAAAAATGTTTAAATTACCCCAGATGTCGGATTTCAATTATGACAGATTTCAGATGGTTTTTTACTTGCGATAATAGGTACCTATAATAATAATCAAACATGATATTACGATGATAGAGAAGTCGAAAAAAGTTGGTTCGAAAAATTTCTGGCTGTTCGCTGCTCTACAGCCTAAACGGATGGGCCGATTTGGTTCAAACTTGGTATTTAGTATTAATTAGGTAGTATCTCGGGGGGTGTTTCTCATTTTTGCTCTAGGTCAAAAATGAACTTTATTTGCCGTTTAACAAAAAGTTTGATTTTCTCGAAAACGGTTGCAACGATTTTGATAAAACTTTCAGGTTGCTATTTTTTTACAACAGTACATCTTTCAGTAAGAATGAATTTTTCGAAATTTGTTCTATAACGGTACCTATCATAGAACCGGTTTTTTCAAATGCGGTTTTATCGTTAACCAATATCCTGATTTCAATTAAATTTTGCAAACAGGAAGTCATTTATAATTCTTCAACCTTCGTGTCCGAAATTAGATACAAAGTGCTTTACCTATACTAAATTATTGGATTATTCATACATACACATACTTACTTTATCATCTGCTACTGTATTTTCTTATTAGCTATTAGCATTGCATATAAACTGAACAACTGTCCACATGTCACCAGGATAGTAATATAGCAATTCATATACAATGCTTATTAGCAGTGTATTTCTTATAAGCAAGGCAGTTTATATACAATGCATACAATCGATACAATGATGATCAGCTGGAAAATATCGTTTGAACATGCATACATAGAACTAACCAAACCTACTTCCGTGTAGTAATGTATTTGCAATGTACCTATACAATGCAGACCACAGCAACCGCAACCTACGCAAAAAAAAACAAAAACAAACATCGTTCATCTGCCCAAAGAATATAGGGCAGAACATTGTATATAATAATGTACGAAAGGCAGTTTATATACAATGTACAACATCAGATATATTCATGTCAACATTGTATATGAACTGCATATCAAAAAAAATTTTCTTAACCTTAAACTGTAAGGTAAGTAACAATGTATATACATTCCTGCCTCTTTCATAAATTTCTCATTGAAATTTCGTATAAATCAAGTAAATCTCTTGAAATTACCCATAGAACGTAGCTAAACCATACAAATTGTTATCTACCTCTTTTATAAATTACTTATGAATAGAGTACAATTCAGCGAGTTTCTCTGAGAATTCTCTTTGTAAATGAACCGCCATTGTATATGAACTCTTTGTTCGCCTCTTCAATTTACCGAATAATCTTTTTCCCTAGAGCCGCTTGGAACGCCACCGTCCACCGGTCGTCATGATAGTACTATAGCAGTCTATATACAATGTCTGATACTTCCTTCCGATAAGAGCGGAAGCAGATGCGGACTCGGGACATATAAATATTTATAAATGTATAAATGTAGATATAAATTTCTTATAGTTTTGTTGTGGTTGAATTTTATTTAATCTTATTAATAAACTTAAACATTGTTAATACAAGTACGTGCGATCTTCAATGGAACTCTGTCAAAAATAAAAAAAACCGCGAAAAATATAACCCTAAAGGACTAGTTTTTGAAAAAAAACGTTCTTAGAGCGTTTTTAAAGTAGACTTAATTTGCTACAATATGAACTAGAACAGTTTTTTTTTAGACCTAATAGTTTCCGAGATTAAGCCTTTCGGACTTCGCAATTTTTTTGAAATTCTGTCGTTCTGAAGGTCCCGGTTGAGGTTCGTCCGAATCTGGACCGACGTATTGGGATGGCATATCACTATCAGGGGATGGTGATAAATCGTCGACGTCTTATGCCAAGTCATCCTCCATTTCGACATCGGACAGATCGCCGCTTTGTGGGATATCTACTACTGCAACATCAGGATCAGGTATATTGTCACAAGAGGCCCCGCTGCAGTGCCTGCTGATGAGAATATTAATCCTGCTTCCTGCAGCTGCACGCGTTCCCACAACCCTTCATACAGCCGCAAGTAATCATCCGCAAGAGGTGTTGTGGGGCCACATCTCTGGTCACCCCAACTATGCCTGTACCTGTATTGTACATAAGAATAGAAAATGATGAATGATAAATAATGTGTATTACTGATGCAAGGACAAATTTTTACCTGATGGTAAGTCCGCAAGGAGTGAAATCGAGCAGAGTCTCGAGTAGGAGGTAACCTAGTTAGATTGAAGCTGGTTTTCATCGAAATCCTGACCAACAGTTGGTACCACAGTTCGTTAAGGTTATGGGTGTTGGCTAAGTGAAGTGGCAAAGCAGATGAAAGCACTTACCAACATTTATTGTGTACAACAACCATGTTCCTAAAAGTATGCTACATATTTTGGGGTTACCTCCATATAGAGCAGTTATGACCTGCTGCTGCTATCTCGTCAGGTGTAGAGTTGGTGTTGAGAAAAATCGCAGCTTGCTTTTCCACGTGCGGATTTTTTTCGACTATGGACATCATTTGCTTCTTCCCTAAGTCAAAGCAGGATGTCGAGTCACAACCACTAAAGACATGGATGAATAGGAAAAGCTGGTTTCAAAGAGGATTTTGAAGAAGCGATGCTTTGCGTCTTCCACATTTATTGTAAAAATAAGGATGTTCAGCAAGTCAATGTCCTCACCAACGACTACCACTGTATCTAGGTAGAGGCAGCAGTTAGAGCTGTAGTGATGATTAACCTATCAGCATCTTCCTCGGCTTGGAGTACTTGAATGTTGTGATTTCTCATTTTTGTTTTAAGCTGCTTTATGAAACGAATCTTGTTTTTGTCATTTGACAAGAGTTTCTGTCGAGGAACCTGTGCCATGGTTGCAAGTTCGTCAAAATTTGAAGAAAAAAAACGATTATTCGCGGTTTTTTTGATTTTTAACAAAGTTGCTTTCAGCGCTCGAGGTCACAAACTTGGATTATTCATTAGACCAACATCATAAACAAGTCTGCAAAAAATCAGATCTACCGGATTTGACGCATACTATCCCATACTTTCAGGCGACAAAGTTACTGGATTAACAGTAGAGTACGAGTTTTTTACATATTTGGTTTCATGATTATATTTTGTGTCTTGTTTAGGTGAATTAAATTTTAGTGATTTTATTCCATTTTGACTTAGCGTTTAGGAGCGGCAAATGATGACAACTTCTAAACTTATAAGCTATTCCTTAAAGTGCCACTTGATGAATTATTTTCTGCTTGCTTTGTATCGAGCAAAAAATCAACTTAATCGTTACAAACTTAAATCATTTTAATTTTTCTTTGAAGTTTCTTGTTACATATAAAAATAAAAGTGATTATGAAATCAAAATCATTTGCTTCCCTGCTTTGAAATACCTGTCATATGTCTTATGACGTCGATTTTCTATCAATTTCCTTTCGGATACGGCTGTAAGATTCACACGTAAATCGGCATCATTTTGGTTGTGTGCGAAAAGGGGAGTATATTTTAAAATTTTGCTTCTTCAGCAGTCATCACTCTTGCTCTGACCTATAGCAAAACAAATTTGACGACTACAACCACAAACTCTCGAAGCAAATTATAAAGCAACCAATAAAAACAATAAAAAGACTCTGAAAGATAATGTATCTTCCTTACGAAAATACTCCGTGACGTGCCGTTATCTGACAGTGCGTGTAAAATAAGAATAACTAATTTTAAAATAGATTTTTATATTTATAAATATTTATACATATTTAGATTCTTTTTCCGTAAAATACAAACTTTAATATACATACTGAGCTTATGACTGACTATTTTCCTTAATAGACTGACTCCACTAGACATAATTTCTCTCAGAATACTCATCATGATATGAAATATCTAATCGAGTCGCGTTGTTTCGAGCTCTGTTGGGATGTAAGCGATCTCTCTCTTCGATTCTGTTTTGACATCGATGGATTGATATCAATTTGACGTGTGTGTTTATTTCTTTTTTTTGTGCCGATGACGTTTCATCTCATTTGTGCCCTTCAAAAATTAAGTTTGCAATTAAAAAGCCTGAATATAGTATTTTTATCAGTTTATGTGTATTAACATCAACAAACAATAACCACTTTTTTTTTTCAATAGAATAAAAGTTTCAAAACGACAAAATTGACAAATATTAACCTTTTTGATCAATAACTCAGGTAAATGAAAAATTCGAAATAATTTTTTTTACTTTTTTATTCAAACAAATCGGTTTATGTGGACTGTATTTGGTATATTGTTCAGCACTTAACAAACGCTCTGATACTAATGAATGATAAACACCATGCGCTGCCTGCTTTTATGCTCGAAATCCTGCTCATGGAATTTTGTGTTGCCCTTATTTGGACATGAGATGTGTATAATTTGCTCACGACAACCGTTGGTGCCTTTCGAACGAAAGCATCGACAATAGCTTCACCGCTCCCAGTCACCGATACCTGCAGCTGCGACCGAGAAGTATGGATGGCTGCTACTTCTCGCTCCCAACCACCGTTACATTTTCGGGACCGAAAATTGTGTGTGATAATTTATTGCCGTCGACGATGGTTGTGTTGAAGGGTTGGTTTTCGTTTTACAACCTGCAGCTGGGCACGAGACATTGGGATGCTTTGAAGATGTTTTTTTTTTTTTGCTGGTGTGGTGTGCAATTTAGGCTTTGTCTGGCTGTCGTAGACATTCCAATTGGGGGTTCAGCCTCAATTGGAATTATGCTCGTCGTCCTTAGGAAGGACGCACAGCTTCTGCACTGGTCGCGCTAAAGTAGTGTGCTTCGTTCGAACTTCTGCACTGCGTACGAGTCCGTCTCCGCCGGCATACACGGCTGTTATGCGTCCCAGAGGCCAACGGTGGGCGGCATGTTGTCCTGCTTGATGAGAACCAAGTCCCCGACCTTGATGTTTTATCTGCGCTGGTACCATTTGAATCGTTGCTGAAGTGTGTTGAGGTATTCATGTTGCCACCTGGTCCAAAAATGCTGCTGCATCTGATTGATGGTGTTCCATAAACCTTTGGAAAACTGCTAAGAAGGCCTCAGTTGTCTGGTTGCTCACCAGCTCCAGGTGAATTGCTCTAGTTACCAAGCACACGAACACTGCTATGTATCCCTTTTCGATGATTTTTTGACCTGCCAGCTCTAGCCTTGATTTCCACTCGGCCGGCATAGTCGACTCCACTGTGTCTGAAGGCTCTAGCCGGCTGTACTCGGTCCTGTGGAAGACTTTCCATCACTTGCTCTACTACGGCGCCCTTCTGCCTGAAACACACGATGCAATGCCCGATGTGACATTTTAGCGCCCGGCGAAGTGTTGTTATCCAGAACTTTGACGGATATACTGCATACATAGCTGCACCCCACCGTGGTATGTTATAAAGTGGGCCTCTCTCAATGAAAGGTAAGTCACCCTGCTTCTGGGCGGCAATATCATTGGATGCATGCTTTGATATGGAATTGACGCTGCGTGAAGCCTCTCTCCGACTCTGATGACGCCCTCGGAATCCAAAAATGGGCTTAGGGTCCTGATATTGCTTGTGTGGTCCAATAGCTCTCTTTTGCTGATTCGCTGTAGCTTGTCATGGTATGCCTCCTTCTGAGCGCTCTTTGCCCAGTAAGTTAGGGCTCGTTCTCGTTCAGCAATTGTTAGCAAAGGAACAAGTGAAATTGGACTATTTTGCAGTTCGTTGTGCCGTTTTACGTTCCGGAGAAACCTTAGCACAAATGCTGTTATCCTGAGCATGCTCTGGAATGTCGACAGACGATCGATAAGCGCGATTCCATCGATACCAAGGCTCGTTGGCGTGGCTACGGTCAGGCTTGCGACGGTTATAGTATTCGCTTCTTTCTCTGCTCGCTCTCTCTCTGCTGAGTGCAGCTGTGTTGGCACCGTCAGCCAAAATAATAAAATAAGTTGGCGTCTTTCAGCTGCTCTGCTGGTATCTCCCTCGATCCCACGCCTCCAAGGATGGTTGCCGGAAAGCTGTTGAATGGATTTCACCCGGTTGCCTACGAACGGCTTTAACTTATGCGGGAGGTTGGCGATCCAGTGGAGCGCCACCATTGAATCGCTCCAGAAGACTCTCGGCACGTTTTGAAAAGATCCTGCTTGGATCACTTGCAGCATCAGTTTGCACAGGAGGTTTGCTGCATATAGCTCCAATCGGGGAATCGTGAGCGTTTTAAGCGGGGCAACTCTGGTTGCTGGTTAATGATCTTGGCACATATGATCACTGGCGCCAGGTAACCAGCACGTTTTGTTGCTTAGCTCTGCTTCGCCCTGGCGTACCTTGAAATGTAGTTCATCGGTTGCCGGGTTCCAGTATAAGCCCAATATAGATGTTCTGCTTGGAGCGCATGCTCTGTTTCGTTGCTAACGGTGTTGGCAAATACTGATAGCACTCTTGCACTGGATGATGTGAACTTGTCTAACTCGAATCCGCCTGCTTTTAGTGATGCCACTATTTCTTTAGCCAAGTCCACTGCGCCTTGCTCGGTGTCTGCTGCTGTAAGCATGTCATCCATGTAGAAATTTGAGGTGATAGCCACGTGCGCTAGTGGGTATGATTCCTTGTTATCACGTGTACATTGGATCATGGCCCTCACAGCGTTGAAACTGCTTGACGCCATGCCATAGGTGACGACGGTGAGCCAGTATTCACGCAGGTCCTCATCTGGATTCTCTCTCCAGAATATTCTTTGGAGATCCTACTACTTTGGATCGACACGCACCTGCCGGAACATTTTTCGAACGTCAGCTTTACTGCCACCTTGTAACTTTGGAATCGTCTTAGGATCACGGACAGATCTTCCTGCTGCTTGGGTCCATGGAACTGCACATCATTATTTAATGACGTGCCGTTGTCGCTCTTGCACGATGCGTCAAAGACAACACGAAACTTCTTTGAGACGCAGTGATGAAGTATGTAGTAGACGTCACCAGCTGCTTTTGGCTCGGGCATAGCTATCGCCATATGACCCAGTCCACGTATTTTTCTTTGAGCTAAGAATTTGCGCTCAATCACTTCTCCAATTGCTGGAATTGCTTCATTGCCACCGCCCTGGAGCTGCCCAGACCCTGTGCTCGTGAGTTGATGGGAATGGTGACCACGTATCGTCCAGACGGGTCACGCCAATGTGTGCTCCGGAAGTTTTGCTCTACCAATTCATCCTCTGCAGACATGGGAGTTGATGAATGCAGCTCCACCACCTCCCAAAACCTTCTCAACAGCGTTTCGAGATGCTCGTCTGGTGATGCCGTTGTCAGCATAACTATTGCTGCCACCTTGTCGATATTTGGATTTGGTTGCATCTGCCCAAAAAGAATCCAAATAAATCTCGTGTCTTGCGCTATCAGTCCTGAGGTGTATTTTCTGATGTCGCTCTTAATTATTTCCGCCCATACACCTGCTCCGAGTAGCATTTCGATCCTTGCTGGCTGTTGAATTTTTGATCAGCTAGCTTTAACTTGCTTGTTGCAGCAATTTGCTACTGCGGTATGCCCTTTGTGGAGAGGTACGCCGTGATTTTCGGGATGACAAACATGTTGCAGCTCATTGCAAATGTTGGCTTCGTTCGTGAGAGCAAGGTGGCGGTAACGATTCCAGTGAGTCTCACCTTTGGGCCTGCTCCGAGCCCTTGCGCTTGAATATCATATTTGCTCTTCTTCAGCCCCATCCTCTGCACGCACTGCTTTGTGATAATGTTCACTTGACTTCCAGAATCTAGAAGCGCCCTTGCCTCAATAGGTTGTCCTGCTCAGCTCATAATCTTGATGCGCGCCGTGGCTAGTAGCTCATGGTCTGCATTCACACTGTTTCGCTCAACCTCACCATATATCGTTACATTTTTGTTTCTACTGCTGCTCTTGCTCCTTTCATCGTGATGCGACTGAGTCCCGTGCTCATTGGGCTGCTCGCGATTGATGTATTAATTGCTATTGGTCCAGTTGACTTCTTGCTGCTTTGGAAGTGGTTGGTTGATTGTGTTCTGTGCGCGCCACCACTGATAGGCTTGTTGCCGTAGTGCGCTGCTCTGGGCAAAGGACGCTATTGTGCCCCTTGTTGCATCTTCGACAAGCTCCAGCTGGACATGCCTGCACTAGGTGTCCGCTCTTCAAGCAGTTGGGGCACAGTTTCCAGTTGCGAACCTTGTCGTTCCTGCTCTGTACGGAAAGAGAGAGAAAATATGCACAGCGGTAGAGTGGATGTGGTGACTTGCACATTGGGATCTTTAGTGCCGTGGTCGTTTTCGGTGTGCTCAAACCAGTCACGTTCTTTTGTACACTTCTCTGCATCTTCCCATCTGACTTCTCTTTTCCTTCTGCACACTTCTCCGTGTCGAAGAATGCTGAATCCAGAGCACTGGCTCTTCGCACATCGGCCTGGCCATTTACCATGCATGGTTTGTCTCCTGGTCTAGTCTATTGTTCAACATGTTGACCACTATGGGGTCCCATGATGATGATGTGACCAATCCCAGAGCACGTAATGAACTTATGTGCATGTTCGCCTCGTTCACCAGGTCCCTCAAACCACGCGCTCTTGATGCATCTTTTCCCAGCTTTGGAATTGCATGCAGCGCGTTCAAATTTGCGTCCACTCAATTTTGCTTGTTGTCGTAGACGTCGTTCAGCTTCGCCCAGGCTTCCTCGTAATTGGCTTCGGTTACCTGCCACCTGCTGATAAGCCTAGCCGGTGGATCGTCCAAAAGTGACTTCAGCTCTCGTAACTTCGCGACGTTAGCCATGGACGCACAGCTGTGCACTTCACCCACGAACTGGTCGCGGAGTTCTCTCCACTTCGTGCAATCGCTCTTGAAGGTGGTAAGCTTCAGTCGTTGCTCTTGGCGCACCTTCTGGTTCGACTACATCGTTCTAAAGTTTGTCTCTGAGTGGAGATTGCAACGTAGACTTTTAATCTTCAATACATATGCAATGTATATAAAATGTTTGCAGTTAGAAGAAAACAAACCATCGACACTTTTTCGTGTTATTTTTAAATCATTTTCGTATCGCTGAAAAATGATAATGAGGGATGACAACATATTAACACAGGAAAGGAGTGCACAATGGTTGACATTGTATTAAGCGACTTAAGGGAAAAGATTTAGATTTTTTTTGCCAAAAGAAAATCTGAAAAATGCAAAACAAAAGTTCAAATTAAATTCTCAAATACCTTCATAACATTGCATATTTTAAGAAGGCAGTATTTGGAAAATAAATTTCTTGAGTTTTTTTATTTTACGCAATAAACTCGACATATGTACAAATAACTCGACTAAACCACAATATAATTAAAACCGACAAACAAGACAACACCTTATAAATAAAAAATGTATTTCGAAAATTGTAGGACCGGTTTTGATAAAATCCGTTTTTTTGTTAAAAAAATTTAATTTTGGTGTGCAGTTTTTTAGAGTTTATTAATATACATGTGATTATAAAACTTAAAATAATTTTTTTTGAATAGTTTTAAAAATATTGATTTTTCCAAAAAAAAAAATAAAAAACTAATTTTAATTAGGAAAAAAAGTTATTAAAAATTTTGATATTAAGAATTAATTGGACAACTTGGATCGTCTCAAATATAAAATTTGACAGAAATCAAAAAAGCCGTTACCGAGAAATCCCAAAATTAAAAAAAAACCGTTATATAAAAGGTACCGTTAATAGACTTTTCAGGTAAATTTGGTTCTAGTTATCTGATAGCTAATACCAACACAAAAAGTTCTCAAAAATGTTCATCAAAGTCGTTGGAGCCGTTTTTGAGAAAAATAAGCTTTTCCTTAACGGTCATATGGCAGGTACCGTTATTTTTAAGCCTAAACATAAAATTTTAATTTCCCCTTTAAGGAATGTCAAAAGCCGTTTAAGCTGCAGCTCATTATACATACATACTGACAGACAGACAGACAGACATTTTTTGTCGATCACTTTTTAGTATTCTTTATGATCGTAATGTCATGTTTCAATGTTATCTACATTTTTGTTTGTATTCACGAATCCTAAACTTGCCTTATAGTCCCTATAATCGCAAGTAAAAATAAAGGATCGCCCAAAAACTCCTTATGAAAATAAGTCCTTATTATGAGCGCCCTACTTATTGAAAAAGAATGCGGTCATGATTTTACTCTATCATCAGACAAAAGGGAAATAATGAATGTTTTTTTTCTTATGCAGCTTCGCTAGCAATATCACTTCAACTAACACTGTTTGTATGTATATATGTATGTACACAACTCGTATTCTGTGTCTTTGTTCATTGGCGTGGATTTGTTGGAAGAATTAGATGCTTTGCAAAAAATAATAATTAATTAATATATGTATCTACATTAAAACTTTAACCAAACAAATCCGAACATGGCAACACTGGTATGTCATTTCGGTATAATCTAAAATCCGAAAAATAATTGAAAACACAAACTTATTTTGTTTACGAAAAATCAAAGGGAAATCCACTAATTTTTGTTTCCCTTACTCTACCATACCATCATGGTCTAGTGTCACTTTTTGAACCTTTCCTGCAAATGCTTGTATTCATTCTAACTCATACCTTTTTGAAAATATAACATACAACCTACTCTTTCATCATTATATTTCATTCTCCAAAACCTATCCAAATGTATATCAAGAACTATTGCAGCGCTATTACTCGTTAAACTTTATGCTGCCTGATACTATTTTGTTCATCGAAAAATTCCCTTTATATAATTCCCATATATGTATATAACTTCTATTTAATCATAAACAGCTGCTCAAAATTCACCAAAGCAATGTAGCATATCACAGCAAGTCGTTATTGCAATGGGTTCCTAAAAGTGCTTTACAGTGCAGTAAATTAAGAAGTTTTACCCTATATTATATTATATTCGATAAAGGTTGGTAATGAAACTTTGAGATAATACTTAGGAATTAACTTAGGTTAATTAACTAAGGTTAATAAACATTTTCTTAAGTTTAAGTACTCGTGAACCCTGTAACTTTTTTGCGTTAAAAGCGTTCACGTTTGTTTTGTAGAGCATACATTTTTCTGCTATAGCTATGTTTTATTGATAATCTATAGCGCAGTATTGGAAGTCCCAATAAAACGCTATATTCACTCCCTAATTCAATTTTAATCTAACCCCCGAAGTGACAACTGACGTCTTGTTGAATAAATTTAGAAGAGTGTGTTCCAAATTCAACTCAGTTCTTGGACAGAGACATCCGGATAGAATATCCAACTATAACGTTATCAGTGACCTTTGATGACAGAATTAAATTCGGTTTTAGAAAAAAAACTGCAGTAATTTAAATTTCAATTGATGCAGGTTTTGTCTAATGTCTTATTTGATTGATTCAATATACATTTTAAGTCAACTTACACTTTGGATCCTTTCCAAAAATTTTATTTAATTTAGTCAATTTGGGCCACTGATGACGTCAAAATACAGGAAGGCGCTGTCTTGTAATCTTGTATCATGATAATCAACGAACACATCCTTTTTTTCTACATTCCAGTTGGTTGACATTTCTTTTCAAGATTTATCTCAACTTATTATATTCACTAACCTAATTATCGACACTTATTGTTTGTTGTTGTTTGCCGTATATTTTTTGACTGCGCTGGTTATACACTTAACAATAAAACACGCCTTATATTGATTATTCCAAAATTTTTATATGTCAATTCGTTACCAAAAATGATGCTTCGAAAAAAGGTATTTTTTTTTTTCAAAATTTCCATAAAAATGTCAAAAAAGCGGATTTTTACCTCATTTCTTCTGTTATAATTGAATTTGGATCAAATGTTGTTGCAATTATGATTCCGGGATAAAACCATAAACTTTTGACACCCTAAACATTTACCTTAAAAATAAATTGCACGACTGGATCGCACGTACTTGCTCATATGTGCGGTCACATTGTAGAATAAAATTAAAGAAAATTAAAATGAACATCAAAGCATTTATTCGATTTTTGTGACTTTTGAAGTACGTAAAATTGTATTGGGTGAAATAATTTAAACGCCATTTTATTTCTTTAGGAAATGTAAAAAAGTGTAACTTTTTTTTTAAATCGTGGGAGCCGTTTGTAAATAAAACGGTTTTTTAACAACTTTTTTTTAAAATAAAAAAAATAATTCAAGAACACAAACTTAAGCACAAAAATAACTTACATTTAAAAACAAAAAAATCACCTACCCGTTTTCAAAATATTGATTTTTCAAAAAAAAAACTTTAAATATATTAAAATTCGAAAAAAAGTTAATGCAAAATTACTTAGGCTGCCTACACCTTCTTGAATATCAATTTTGATTTTAATCGGATCACATGTTTTCGAAAAAGTCGAAGAAAAAAAAACCGGTTATATGGGAGGTACCGTTTTTAGCCCAACATATTAATTTTTTTTTCACCAAAATATAATGCATACCTACAGTAATACACAGATTTTTTTATAAATATTCTTGGAGCCGTTTTTGAGAAAAATAAGCTTTTACATAACGGTTATATGACAGGTATCTAGCGTTAATTTTTGAGCTGAAAAAAAATTTTAAAAACTCCTCTGTAGAATATCAAAATGGCCCAACCGTTTAGGCTAGAGTCCAAAATACATCCGTACAGACAGACAGATGGACAGACAGCCGGACAGGATTTTGTCAGTAACTCAAATATGTTTCTCTATCATCGTAATGTCATTTTTAATCTGCACGAATGCATAACTTGCATTATAGTACTTATAATCGCAAGTAAAAATGTAGAATTGTGTCAAAATATGGGCACGACTGGGCCGCACGTACTTGCTCTTATGTGCCTTATTATATTGGAAGACAGGATCTTGGACAAAAACAAATAACATTTACGTTGAAAGTAATACAGTTTGAACTTATAAAACCTATCAAAACCACAATACTTAACGGTTTTTAGTAAAAATGAATTACGCCATCATATGAACTTATGAAAAAAGTATTTCAAAAATTTTAGGTCGGATTTTGATAAAATCCTGTTTTTTATTTTTAGTTTTTTGAAAAAAAAAATTGTTTTTTAAATTTGGTATGCAGTTTTTTGAGTTTATTAATATACATGTGATTATAAAATTTACAATGATTTTTTTTTAATTGGTTTAAAAATATTGATTTTTCAACCAAAAAAATATCAAAAATTAATTTTAATTAGAAAAATAAAGTTATTCAAAATTTTGATATGCAAAATTAATTTGGCTATCTAGATCTTTTACCGAGAAAGCCAAAAATTAAAAATACCGTTATATGAAAGGTCCCGTTAATAGACTTTTTCCGTATACATATGTGGTTTTAATTAAATGATATCCAATACCAACAAAAAAATTCTCAAAATTTTCTTCAAAATCGTTGGAGCCGTTTTCGAGAAAAATATCCTTTTCCTAAATGGTCGTATGGCAAGTACCGTTATTTTTAGCCCTAAAAAAAATTTCAATTTCCCCTCTGAGGAATGCAACTCGATATACACCTGGATAGACAAACAGACAGACAGACAGACGGACAATTTTTGCCATTGCCTTTTTTAGGCTTTTCTATGATCGTAATGTCATGTTTGATTGTTATCTCAATTTTATTTATATTCACGAATCCTAAACTTGCCTTATAGTCCCTATAATGGCAAGTAAAAATAAAAAACCTGTCAACTAGACTAAAATGCTTGAAAAATAAAGAAAGCTTTCTGTTCATTTCATAAACATTTTGCGAAGCGTCCAGACCTAAATAAATATTTCAGAAATATTTAAAAAAAACATTTCAGAAACAAAGAAACACAGATTTAAATCTGATATTGGTATCGGGAAAATTCTAACCGACAATAGGTAATTTTGTTAGAAAAAATTAGAGAACCAAAAAAACTACCAACTTATTTAAAGTGCCAGAAATTGTTCAAAAATATTACTTAAAGAAAATAACTACGGAAAGAAAGTTATATCGACAAACAAAGTAAAAGATAACAAATCATAATGGCGGCCAAAAAGTGAATTTCACAAGTGCGAAAAATGTGGGTTATCATCTTTTATTCAGCAATTTAAATGCAACCTACCACGAATTGGAGAAAATTGCAGATTCTTGAAGCCAGAACTACTGGAACAAACAAATTAATAACAATCTATGTAAACACATTTTTATAAAGTAATTTTGCACACGTTATACATATACATACATATATATATATGTAGGATTATATTACTTGAATTATTTTCCAAAGATCAAATACACAAATAATAGGCAAAACTGAATTTCATTCGAAACTTAAAGAATATCATATAAAAAGTCAACATTTTGCGTGTTATTTTACTTTAAAATTTAACAAAAGATACGATATAAATTATGATGAAATATTCAACACATGATTAATCAATCATCAATCAATCAAAACTTAAAAACCTTAAAATCATGAAGGAGGTCATCTGCACCGCGGAAAATTTAATAAATATATGAACCATTTATTAGGTGCAATATTTTTATCCATAACTCGGACATGATCATTAAGCTCTATATAACATTTCTTCGCTTCTCGGGCGGGTTCCATTTCGACCTTTGCTCTAGTTAAAGTATTTGCTTTGCCACCTACGCCTTCAAAAATATTTCTTCGAGACGCGGTTACATGTCTTAAAAGAGATATTGCGGTTTCAAGAATTTTTTTGTACGTTTGTGGCTAGATTGTTTGCGTTTATTGTTTTGCACTTTAACTTTCTTTAAAAATTAAATCTTAGTTTAAAAAGTTTTACGTCGTAGGTTAGTTTAGGTTGGATGGATCTATGATTCGGCAGCCGAAACATCTCACTGGGATCTCAAGGGTCCATCGTGGTCCCCAGTAGTAATAGGAACAATGAGTGGTGAAAGGTGGAAAATTTGGGGAGAATTAGTTGCGGGGTTCCTCCTGAAACCATCCTGGAATGTTGATGAATTTCACAATGTTTTTAAGTGGCTTTTTTGAAACGTCACCCAGTTCGTCGAAGACGTATCCTCCGAGCGCTATTTTTCTGGTCAGGGCTAGGCTAGGGCATTCACAAAGGAAGTAATATGAGCCCCCCTTTGCATAAGCCTAATGTGCGTATTAAAAGTTAATTAAGAAAAAACAAGACGTATCTATAGGTACTTAAAGAAGAAGTATCTAGAAGAAGGCGTACGTAGAAGAGAAGTACTTAGAGGTACTTAGAAGAAGACGTACATACGTAGATGTGCCCATTCTGCTCATGTGGGCCCCAATTGAGTTGTGTCCCGTAAGGATGCCAACCAAATTGGACAGTTGAGGTCTAACTAGCTTTTGAATGTATTCTGTATTTTTCTTTGAAATGTTTGGTCAAAGACTTCTTCAGACCCGACAGTTGTTGAGTTTTGACTATCTCTCGTTTGCGACTCTGAGGAAATTCTCGAGAATTCAATGTTTCTTATTTTCCAGTGGCTCAAGTACCCAGGTTATAGTTTAGCTTGGTTCCATGGATAAAGGGGTTTTACTCAGTTCATCAGCCCTTTCATTTCCATGAAAGGGCTGTTTATGACCCGGTTTTCCGGTGTTAAGATCTAAGTGCGGTACAGAGTACAGTATAGTGGGTTTCGGTATGTAATTTTTGTTATGTAATTTTTGTTATGTAATTTTCTATGATTTTATAACCATAACAGCCTATAATCTTAGGGTACTTTTGGCCACCAGTTCCTTCGTACAAAGGTCTTTTGGGCCTATTGAGAGGAATGTTTCTAGGGATGCGGTTGAAGTAGTCTTTAAGGCACTTGTAGTACCAATACACGCAATTTTTTGAATTTTTGTCATAGATTTGAGATTCATTGCTTTGTCAAGGGCAGGTCACCACACCAAACATGCGTATGTCAGAATGGGCTGATGTTGACAATGTACATCCAATGAATGGCTTTTGGGCTAGGACCCCATCTCTTACCAAAAGTATAGAAAGCTATTAAAGCTTTCCTATATCTTTCTTTGATATTTTCTTTCCAGTCTAGTTTACGATCTATTATAATAAGATATTTGGTTGTACCAGATATACGGAGCGGTGTCCTTTTTAACGTAGGAGCAGTAAAATGTGGGATGTTTCAATTCCTTATAAACAAAACTAGTTCGGTCTTAAGTGGATCTACGTCCAGTCCGCAGCTATTGGCTCAAATATTGAGTTTATCAAGTCAAGCTTGCAAAAGTTCGCACAAGGTGGGAATACATTTAACTGTTGACATTAAGACAATGACGTCCGCGTAAACCACGCTTTCTTCCTATCTATTATTTATTTGCCTATAAGTGAGGTCTTTCATATGTTTGGGCCTCCTCAGTGCAGGAGTCAGTCCTGGTACTATCCGACCTCTTAAGGTAACCTGGGGCAGTGTGGACCTTAGACATGACTTTTCTTTCAATTATATTTAGATGTCCTTATTGCAGACAAATTGTGGACTATGCAAGGCACATTTCATTATGATGAACTGCCCCAATTTCGGGGCTTTATTTAATTTTTTAATTAAGGGCCTTATTTTTTGGGGCCTTATTTCATAAAGTCTACTAATTTGTGGTTTTTTTTGTTATCTTTTTTTTGTTACCTTTTTTGTTAGAAAAACTTCAATAAATTTTTAAATCTATATGATTTCCTCCTTTATTCAACCATTTTAATCTCTTGAGATTTTCTTATTACTAATGGGAAATTATTTCTCACGATTTTTAGCTTAAGATATTTCTCACTCTTTGTGTGAATTTATTTCACAAAAAAAAAGTGAATTTATTTGTCACTAGTGGTAAAGTTAATACCCATGTAATGTTAATACCTGTGAAGTTACGTCCCTGGTCTCTGCACCTATTAATGGTGGTATTTTTTCAAATTTTCCTTAAAAAAATGCCAAAAACCAACCTGGAAGTAGAAATTTGCAGATTTTGGTATTTTTTTTTTAGAGAAATTTGAAAAATATTTCGATTAATTGATAACAAATTATGAACAACTCCAAGAGGATTTAAATACATTTTGGGAATGGTGTAGTAATAATCGTTTTGTTTTTAATTATTGAAAAACGTGTAGTAAAATAATGTAAACACATACACGCAAACGTAATTTATTTATAATGGGCCAAGTTCCCTGCTCATCTCGAGGGTCGAACTACAAATGATCTTCGCATCATTAAAGAAAAAGAAGTCAGCAGGAGTCGATGGTATACCCAATGTTGTACTACGACATCTCCCTGAGGAAGCAATAGACATATACACAACACTGTTCAACAACGCGCTGAATAATGCATATTATCCAGTGAGCTGGAAGACAGCTGTTGTACATCCTCTCCCGAAAAAGGGAAAGGACAATTCCAATCCGGCAAATCTCCGGTCGATAAGTCTTCTTCCGAGTATCAGCAAAGTATTCGAAAAAGTTATCAATAGAGCTCTGTCCAAGTGGTCCGAGGACAAAAATATAATTCCAGACACCCAGTACGGCTTTAAGGCGGGACATGACACAATTCATGCCGCGTTAAAGTTAGTATCTGCTGTCCAATGGAACAATGCTAAGAATCAATGCACGGGTGCCTGTCTGGTTGATCTGGAGAAGGCTTTCGACACCGTATGGTTAGAGGGCCTTTATCTGAAGCTAACCAGATAGGGCATAAGTAAACCACTGCTATATATGCATACGACAGGTCCAAAAGTTGAGGTTATCAGAATTCTCTTGCAACGTGATTTCGATAAAATTCAGCAATATTGTAATGATTGGAAGCTTAAAATTAACTTCCAAAAATGTTTAGAACCCCTGTGTCTAGGGCTTCTAGGGATACGAGAAAGAACTGGCGCAAGCTAGTGATCGCTGGGCCACATGGACATCCACTGGCGATTAAAAGTGTAGTAAAGTACCTTGGCATCTGGCTGGATCAGTTTCTATATTTCAACCGACATGTAGAGGCTGCTCTAGCCAGGGCTAGGGGAGCTTTTGCTCTGACAAGACGGTTGTTTTATAGCAGCCGCCTTGACAGCAGAGTGAAAGTGATTTGCTACATGGCCCTCATTAGGCCGATGATTGCCTATGGATGCCCTGTGTGGTTCAACGTTGCACCATCTCTAATGGAAAAGATTCGGGTGTTCGAGAGACAGTGCCTTCGCACTTGCTCGGTCTTTATAGAACACCAGAGTCGGAGTACAAACATTATTATTCCAACGAGGTCCTATACAACGGGGCCAATACAAACAGGATAGATAACTTTTTAATTAAGCGGACACATTGCAAGGGCGATGACCTCAACTAATGGACAAATCTTCAGGGCTTACTACCCCCAAGATGAATACTTTGAAAGCACACGTTCAAGTGGTTTTATCCCGCCCGAGGCTTTCCTATACCTTGATAGTCGAGGGCTGATTCAGGATAGATCGGCGATTCCGTTGATCTACCACGTCGGCCGCAGAACAGTCGATAGGCGGCTCCTCTACGACCAAGACATAGTCGCTGGGAGCGAAGCAGAGCGCCTCCGTTTCAGTAGGGCCGTGCCCGACCGGGATCGGAAGGAAGCAGTAGATCAGGTCCACCAATTTTGGTGGCTTAGCTAAAACCCGACATTTTTAGTCGACATAGTCGGACATATCGCCTATGGCCGACCTACATATATCTTTAGTATCTAAGTTAGGTAGGGTAGTTGGGGTGGCACCAAAAAAAAAAAAAAAAAAAAAAAAAAAAAAAAAAACCCGACAAAAAAAATATTAAAATAAAAAAAACGGCTGCTGTGGCTGTTGTAATTTTAAGTATTTTAGGTTTATTTTAAGTAAGTTTAAGCTTATTTTTAGTTTATTTTAAGTTAGTTTTTAGGTAATTTAAGATAGATTAAGAAAACGATAATGATGACCTAGTTTTTAATTTTTTCTGGGTAAAAAATAAAACCCCAATACAGATAAGATAAAATTAAGTTATTTTTAGGCCGAAAGGCAATTAAAATTAAGTTAGAGATTAATTTAGAGCGCCCGCATAGGGCCAGTAAGTTAATTAAGATGATATTTTTAGCTAGTTTTAAGATTTTTGTCTAGCATTTAAGTAGATATAAGAAAAAGTTAAAATAAAAAAAATCTCTTAAAAGTAAGTAAAAAGTAATTTATTTATTTATTTATTCATCACATCACATGCGCCGAAAAAACTTCTTTCCTATTTCTCTAATTCTAAATATGTATGTTTCGTGCAACGTCCAGTTGCATTGCAATTTAAAAGGCATTGTGTCTTGCAGACCCATAGTTAAAATATTATTATTATAGAATTTGTGTAAATTGTCTAATTTTTCTGATCTAGAAATCATATAAAACTCATAATCATTGATCACTATAATTACATCTTAAAATTTTCTTCTTTTTATGATTGGTGCGCCCATAAAGGACTATTTTTGTTTCTCTTTTATTTTAATGTAAGCACACTGTTAGGAAGATGGGTAGGGGAAGGACAAAATGTGTATAATAACATTGGTTTTGAATGCTTGTAAATCGAAATAGGAAGGGAACATCTCGCCGGGTAAACTATATTCCAAATTCATGTTGTTGGGCTAAAATATTAATCCCTATATTTCACGGTCCGAAATTGGGCTCAAGAATTGACTGATAAGCATTCCTTGCGAGATGAGTATCCCGGGAGAAACTTTCAAGTGAACATTTTTTATAAAAGAAACGATAAAATAAGGAAAGACATGAAACATTGCGTCGGTGATTGAGAGGGGCATTTCAGAGACATTTCTATTTCATACTAATCTTAACGCTTTTTTTTGTATTCTAATTCTATCGACCAGAGCCCTATTGCACCAACAACTTATCACTTTTTTTTAGCAACTTATCATTAATTTTGAAAAGTTTCCGTTGCACCAACAAGAGATTTGATAAACATTAATTTGAGTTTGAAAAGTAAAAATTTCTCAACTTTTGAAATGACTTTTGATTTGAAAAGTGATATGTTTATCGAATTATATCTAAATAATCAAAGTCTGTATTATTTCTTACGCTTATCGGAGAAAAATTGACTTATCATCTTTTTAAAATTGTGTTCTTTACCAATAATGCATAATAATGGATGAAATTCAAGAACTCAGGTGTTTTATATGTTTTTTGTAACTATTATTATGAAAGTCGTCAAGGCTTTGTACATTATATTTAAATCTCCTAAATAATATGTACATCCTGTTGCTATAACTATGGTTAGAAAACTTAAATTTAAAGGCACAATTATTGCAATTTGTACTTAGGAAAGAATAAATTAATGTGCCTCGTGGCTTAGTGGTTAGTGCGTCGGACTGCTAAGCGAAGAGCCTGGGTTCGAGTCCCGCTCATAGCCACTTTTTTTTCCGGGGTACTGTCTCTTGCGAGGAACTGACAAAATCTCCAATAGTAAAAAATTGTCAAAAAAGTCCTCATGTAGCCGTTCGGGCTCAGCGGTACTAAGAGGTCCTAAATTTACATTAAATGTTGCAAATGTGTATCATTTTGGTAAAACTGATGTTTGTTTTATATTAAGGGAGTGGTATGGGTATCGTAAACTCGATGGGGCATGGTAATACTTCAATTAAGTGTACCAAAATCAGCAAATTAAATAGCTTCGTCTCTTCTAAGATATATGTAAATAGTACCGTCTGACCATCAACTACCTACTTACTTACTTAGGGGCGCTACAGTTCGGGACGAACCTAGGCCTCAACCAACATGCCTCTCCAGCCAGCCCGGTCTTTGGCAAGCTGCCTCCAGTTTCGGTTGAGGTCCTCCTCCACTTAAGGGCGCCACCTAAGGTGAGGTCTTCCTTGACAGCGTCTACCCTCTGGGATGGAATCGAAGATCCCGCGAGCCGGAGTATTGTTGTCCATTCGCTCTACATGACCTAGCCATCTTTAACGTGGTATGCTTATTTTTTAGCCCCTTTAGTTTCAATGGGCTGTTTGGGAATGCCAAAATGCTATCGTACGCGACCTTAAAATCAATAAAGAGGTAGTAGGTATCGATTTGGAATTCATGGGTACTTTCCAGTATCTGCCGTAGCGTAAACATTTGATCGATTGTGACCTGTCCTGGTCTGAAACCACACTGATAGGGGCCAATCAGGTTGCTGACGAATGGTTTCAGGCGTACACATAGTACGGCAGAAAGGATCTTGTAGGTTATATTCATGAAACTTATTCCTCTTTAGTTGGCGCAGTTTTCCTTTCTTGTGGATCTGGCAAACGGTGCTGAGATTCCATTCATCAGGCATACTTTCTTCTGACCAAATTTTAGAGATGAGTTGGTGTATGCACTCCACCAAGGTCATCTCCGGCCACTTTAAAAAAATCGGCAGTTTTGTTATTTTTTAGTTTAAATATTGCTATCCTCACTTCGTTTTGGTCAGGTGAACGGAAATTTTGTTGAATGGTTCATTCTGCTTGACAGCAGGTCTTCATTGCCGCTTAACAGTCTGCAGACTGTGACTCTACTACGAGGTTTTCATTCCTATCTCTAAGGTTTCTATGCGGGGTTTATCTCTGAATATCTTCGATCGCACGCTTCTCATGCTCTCTCCTTTTCTTTTGGAGAAGTCGGTGTTCTTCCCGACTTTTCTGCTCATAGAGCTCGCGAAGAGCTCTCGTCTTTCTATGAAGCACTGCTTTATATGCCTCTTTTTTGGCTGCATTCTTCATCGGACCAGAGTTTTCTTGGTGGTGTTCTGGTGAAACCTAGCACATCAGTTACGGCATCTCTGATGGCTTGTTGGCAGTGTTGTCACTGGTCTTCAGCACTTGATGCTGGCGGTAATGGAGAAGTTACGGGATATTCGATCGGCATAGGTTTTGGCAGTCTCTTGTGATTGCAGCTTTCCGACATCATACTTCCTCACAGTAGTACTCCGTTGTTGCGGCGTTCGGGTTATTCGCATTCCTACCTTGGCTATAACAAGGTGGTGATCCGAGTCGAAGTTAGCTGCTCGGAAGGTGCGAACATCAAAATACTGGAGGCGTGTCTTGCATCGATCGCAACGTGATCAATCTGTTTGACGGTTTTTTGATCTGCGTGCCGCCTAGTCCCTTTGTGTATATTGAGATAAGGAAACCATTTTGCTTGCAATGGTGACGTTATGTACCGCTGCGAAGTCAATTAGCCTAAGTCCGTTTCCAGACGTTGTGTCGTGTAGGCTATGTTTTCCGACAGTCCTACCAAAGATTTCTTCTTTATCTATTTTGGACTTAAAATCGCCTAGTACGATCTTAACGTCGTATTTAGGGCATTGCTCATAGGTTTTATCGAGGAGATCGTAGAAGTCATCCTTAGTGGTGTCATCTTTGTCCTCTGTGGGGACATATTAGGCTAATGTTGGAATTTAGTCTTGATATGGATTTTCACAAGTAGCTCACTTACCTACGTATCGAAATCCCAAGATTTCTTGCCTAAGTCTAACGCTTATGACGAATCCGCAAACAAATAAATGCTGTGGTCTTTTTTCACTATCACCGTAGTACACGTCACAGTTACAACTTAATTTTGCTTTAATTTAAGTGACACAATGTATGGATATTACTTGCAAACCTCCTCCAACATTTTCTGATGCATTTATCGATATACTTATGCTGGCACTTTTGTAGACGATTGCTGGGGCAATAACTTTGTGAAATACTGTTTTTCAAAATATTGAAAATTTTCATCAACTTTTGCATTTGGAATGTCAAAAAACGAATGAAAATCAATATGGTTTTCTAATCCCTCTAAGATATATACATCTTGAGACACCTTCCTGTTAATTTATACCAGCATATAGCCATATTTTATCTCAATGTTAAGACCTTAAGACCTCAGATCGAGCTTAACTGAATTTTATCTCTACAATTTTTATCTCTACACACCCTTCCTAAAAAGGCGCGCTACATTTAGAAGTTGGAGAGAAAAAAAAAACAGTTTTACAAATCTATGATAGTTTGTGAAATATACTTTATAAATAATTCTTAGCGGACCCAAGATCCTTAACAAAAACAGAAAGTTTTTTTTCGCGTTCGATAATTTTTTTTTTTTGCATTTTTGCTTTGGGTTTTTTAATTGAACTTTCCTCATTTTCATTTATCAAGAAATTCCATTTCTTTTTTAATTTTTTGCAGTCAAAATTACAACTGTCAGAATTTATCAAGTGAAATAATATATTTAACATTCTTTCGCCCGCTAAACTTTGTTGAAACTTTTTTTCTTAGCCGTTAGCTTGAGTACTGGTCAGCTTAAAACCCGAGCTAAAATTAAGCTTGGGTGCAAATTTGTATGGAACATAAATTTTAGCGCGATCTCAGTACTAGGCTTTAACCTTGAAGATCAGACCATTGGAACTGAAGGTATAAGCTCAAAACAGCCACCAAATCTTCTCTTTTTAATGAACTTTTAAACATAACTCCTCTTCTACACTAAACATTGATGATGGGAGCCGAACTGAGCAGGCAATTTTGAATGCTTTTCTTCTGTTTTCAAATTAAGATTGCAAAGCTTTTTTAGCTCATAGCGTAATGTTTGATCAAAATAATTGTCATTTTGTCAAATCTATTCATGGAACCAGTAAAAAGTAATTGGATGATATGTGTAATCTTCTCAATATTACAATTTTCTTACGGTTAATGATATTCTAGGTATCCAATTTTTTTTTACCAAACATTTATTCACTATCATTCATTATTTTTTACCTATCATTCCAAATTTCAAATTTATAAGTCTATTCCCTAAAAAGATAAAATTCGTTTAGTTAATTCGTGTGAGAATACTTTTATCGAATTAAGCGATTTTGATAGTCGTGCTTTTTATTGACGCAACATTTTTCATTTTTACTAAGCCTAAATATGAAAAGTTTGTAAATGAAAAGTGAATGATTTTACAAATGCATTCATGCAACGCTAATCACTTATAAATAATTATCAGAATATCGCTCAACTGACGATTTTCAATAGATTCTCTAATCTTACTTTTCTACGCATTACAATCTCAAAGCTTCAAGTACAATTCCTTTTTCCAAAGCCTTAAAGTTTTCATGAAAATAAATTTATATTTAAAAAATTGCGATTTAAGTAATTTAATAATGTTTACATAGGCATTTACAAATTGATAAAGTCAGAGACGCAAAATTATAGACGCTTTAATACCAAAATAAAACAAATAAAGTTTGGCACTAACATTAAAAGTGTATTTCTTCAATTATGGGCGACTCAAAAATTGATTTTCTCTTAGTGTGAAACTAGATTTTTAATAACAGAAATCCCCTGCATTATCTTTTTTAATGTGAAATTCAAAATCTCAGAGAGAATGATGGCTCGCTCTCACAAAGCGCCATTTTGAAAATAAAAATACCCACAAACCCTGCCTAAATCCAATAACAACAAAATTTCCTAAGGTTCTCAAACTTTCAAATCTGATTTTAACTAGTGCACGGGTTTTTTTGCTTATAATTGAGAAAAACTAAGTGCAGAACTAAACATTTTAAGTAGTGTGAAGTTAATGTATTAAAAATAGGTTGTCTATAATTTTGCGCCAGTGAATTTACAAATGCATTCATGCAATGCTAATCACTTATAAATTATCAGAATATCGCTCAACTGATAAGTTACTAAAAGATAAGTGATAAGTCGTTGGTGCAATAGGGGCCCGGTCCAAAGCACCTTACCAAAAGCTTACAAAACACTTGGTTTTGTCAAGGGATTTTGTCGTGAGCCCCCTGGTTCATATATTGTTAAAATTCTGTCTATTGTTTGTAATCCCAATCTTTAAATTTTAATAGTTGGAATAGTTTATTTGTTTACACCATTTTTTAGGATAAAATATTGGCTAACATTTTCAATAGATTCTCTAATCTTACTTTTCTACACATTACAATCTCAAAGTTTTAAGTACAATTCCTTTTTCCAAAGCCTTAAAGTTTTCATGAAAATAAATTTAAATCTAAGAAATTGTGATTTATATAGACGCTTTATTACCAAAATAAAACAAATGAAGTTTGGTACTAACATTAAAAGTGTATTTCTTCAATTATAGACGACTCAAAAATTGATTTTCTCTTAGTGTAAAACTAGATTTTTAATAACAGACATCCCCTGCATTATCTTTTTTAGTGGGAAATTAAAAACTCTGAGAGAGAATGATGGCTCGCTCTCACAAAGCGCCATTTTGAAAATAAAAATACACACAAACCCTGCCTAAATCGAAATCCAATAACAACAAAATTCCGTAAGGTTCTCAAACTTTCAAATTTGATTTTAACAGGTGCAGCGATTTTTTTGTTTATAATTGAGAAAAAACTTAGTGCAGAACTAATAGTTTAAGTAGTGTGAAATTAATGTATTAAAAATAGGTTGTCTATAATTTTGCGCCAATTTTTATTTTTTTCGTTAAAAAATTAAACATAATTTTCAAACAGAGTATCAACCAACACATTTATATTTCATTTGTATACCTAACTATATAAACATTGTATTTATCTACCCTTTTGTTCAGGCTTTTCGTTTTATCCCATAAAAAAATAGCTTCTATCGGTTGGTTTGTCACTTGTCATCTTGTCAGTCTGAATGTTGTTGCACATGCACTGTGCCACTGTGGCCGGTGGATTCAACTTAAATTTTTACTCCGTTCGATTCAAAAGAACGAAATAAAAATTCAAGTCAGGAGTTCTAAGTAACCGACTTAGCTGTTGCCCGATGAATTAATTGGGTGTCTGTATAAATTTATAGATATGTTTACACCTTTTGGAAGAATACCTATTCATTTTAAATGCAATGACTCACAAAAAAATCTTCAATACAAATTCACAACTTCCTACCTATCTAGAAGCTTTTTGAAGAATGTTTCTTTCAAAAGGTAAGTAGACGTAAGATTAACAGCTTTAAGGTTCCACCAGCTAAGAAATTAAAGTCAAATTAACTAAATAGATACTTATTTGTGTTATCTATTTTAGTATATAGGTACAAAAGATGGACAAGGTACTCACAATAATTTATAAATTGCCACTAATGCTGCCTTCAATATTTATAAAGCTAACCAATATCCATATACATTTTCTTGCTTATCAGTACCTACACACACATAGCAAACTTATATTTTAATTTGCACAGGTGATTTCGATTTGGTAAGAGACATGCGAGCAGCAACCAACGACACGTATGTAGTTAACTGAATATTTAGTCGGTTTTCGTTGGTCTTGTTCTCAGGAAATAAGAAAAACACTTAAACTGCAAATTAAAATATCTTTAGAAGCCGGTTTCTTAATTATAACAAAGGAATAAGGAGGAAAATCACTTAAGAACGTCTTATCGAAGATATTTATAAAATGTGTCGATGTTGTCAGAGGTAAATATTTGTAACTTATAAGTCCAATTTTAAATATTAAACGTAATGCATTCATTAAATAGTTGTTACGAAGATATATATTGGAACTGCTTTGAAGAGAAATTTTGCTATGATGAATCAATAGGTGAGTACTGCGTACTTTCATGTTTATTTTATAGATACTTATGAATTATGTAAACAGGGTGATTCGCATAAGTTATGATATGTTAAGTGTAGGTTGGGTGAAAACAATAAAAACCTGTATGGAGTTTTGTTCACCCGTTAAAAAAAGAGATACCATTAAAAAAAAAATTATAAAAAACAAAAAAAAAAAAAATTATCACATAGGTAATGTTTATAAGGCTTTATACTTTTGCAACGCCAGAAACGTTTTAAAAAATTAAATTTCAAAATTCAAAATTTGAAAAAAAACTAAACGCCAATTTTTTGATGGAGTGAAAGACTTGATTACAAATATAATCTTGTTGGATATAGTTCCCATCAGGGCTTTAACAAAAACTTCATGTATGTTGAACTGAATAAATAGAAAGTTGCGTCTTGACAAGGTACTCACTGACAAGACTGCTCTTATACCTTGCAACTATGGTTGATTCTCTTATGTTTTCTATCCTTGTCACACAGATAACTTTAAACGGAGCGATTGTGTTTGCAACCCTGCTTCAATGTCATTTTTGAATTCCATTTCATTTCTAGTTTATTAAACCTAAAGAAAAGTCTTGGTTTGGTTTAACTCTGAATGTAAAGAAGCTATCAGGCTAAAAGAAGTACATATGTAAGTTTCCGATCTGATTTTCCTCTGTAGGGTAGGTTATAAAGCCTACCCTACAGAAAATCAGATAAAGCACAAACAAGCAAGGAACTCCTGCAATTCCGTCATTGAACGAACCAAGTTTTTGCATGACCAAAAATTACGGCCAAAAATTCTGCAGTTTCCCAAAGGCAGTAAAAATGTTTGGTCATTTGTAAAAATATTAAAAACTCCTCAACATCTTCGGTTCCAACGCTCATCGACAATAACAAACCAATTGTTTACTCTTCAGAGAAGGCAAACGTGGTTGCAGCTCATTTCGCTGCCAGCTCTACGCTACCTTACAGCAACGTTGCCCCTCCTATACTTGAAAATGTAAATTTTTCCATGGGACAGATTTTTTTCCGCACTCGTACAGTAGCAAGAGTTCTCAAAGATCTCGATATAAACAAATCCGCTGGTCCGGATGGTATACCCCCTGATTCTTCTGAAGAGATGTTATTTAAAGAGCATTGTCAAATGGGGTAATTGTGTGGAGTTTAATGCTTCGAATACTCTGCTCCAACGGATATATCCATTGGGTCATTAAGTCTGGATTGTCCAACAAATGACTCCAAATTTATTTCTTCCACACTGGCAAAGCCACTGCGTAAGCTTTTTCATCGCTCCTACTCTTCTGGAATTTTTCCTAGAAGATATGGAAAACAGCATTTGTCCAGCCTGTTCCTAACAAAGGTGACCCATCCTCCCCCTCCTCTTACCGACCCATAGCACTAACATCCCTTCTTTATAAGGTCATGGAAACGCTGATTAACCGTCAGCTTAAGGAATATCTCGAAGATCGAAAGCTTCTCCATGACCGCCAGTATGGCTTTCGCAGCAACCGTTCCACTGGTGATCTGATGGCATATCTCACCGAACAGTGGAAAAAATCTATTCTATTTTCATCGCTTTGGTCAAAGTAAGATTATTGCTCTTGATATCTCCAAGGCATTTGATAGAGTTTGGCATGATGCTCTCAAATCGAAAATGCGTGCTTTTGGGATCGATGATACTCTCGTTCGTTGGATTAGAAGCTATCTTCTGGACCGTTCAATACAAGTTGTATTGGACGAATTCAAGTCTGATTCCCACAAAATAAATGCTGGTGTGCCCCAGGGCTCTGTTCTGTCCCAACTCTTTTCCAGATCTTCTGTCTGTTACTTCTAAACCACTTAACTGTTTTGTGGACGATTCTACCCTCAGCTTTTCATATTCGTTCGATGATTGCGTCGCCTCTACACTATGGTGATGTGTAGCTGCCGCGGATAAAGTTCATTAAAATAATGAGTAGTGAGCAACGTGTGCACGCATATCAATGCCCCATAATGATAAATGATAAATAATGAAAGAGCAGGTAAAATAAGAAGCTTCTTGTATGGCAAATCAAAGAAAATCTCCTTTTATTTTCGGAATCTCTGAAGGTGCAGCAACAAAACAATCCGACGAGTTCTTCGAAAATCCGATTGGAATTGCCATGTAGACAAGGTGGCAGGTCTGTGAAGGTTTTAGAATGTATGGCGAACTCTGGTACTGGTAACTTCAACTTAGTTGAAGGTAAAATGGATTAAATGGTGCACCTCAACATTTTGAGACAACATTTTCTGCCAAGCGCCACTATAATATAAGATCATTTTATATCTCTCTGTGATACCAAACAAAAAGAAACCGCAAAAATTCACGTCTTCTACTGTAATTAGATCATGGTTTCTGTTTAACTGCCCAAAGTTCTTAAAACAACTGCAAAATTACTTGACCTTAATGCAGTTGAGCATAGCGTTGAACATTATTGAATTTTGAATAATTCATGGTTTCATTCCCCCCACTTGTTGGTGGTTTTTAATTAAAAATAGACCCATCACATACAATTTTTTCAGTCTCGAACTAACCTACACGCTCTTGTTTTTAGTCACAAATGCGAATCGGCCGTATATGTATGTACATATGTATAGTTTTGTATTATTGTTTTTTTTTTCTTTTACTTACATATTTTTCTTAGCAAATTATAATCCAGAAGAAGATCAGGAATATATTGTCGAAAAAAATGGTGCTCTTGGACGAATAAATACTATCGACAACAATAACCTGCCAATCTGCAACCAGCCGATTGGAATGGCAAACTCTTTACTAGGGTGAGTGTTTTTCGAAAGACATACATATTATGTAGATGTGTGTAGGAATGATTTTAAAGATTTAATATTTTATTGCAGCTCTAAGATTCACGAAGAAGACTATCGCAGAGAAACACAAATCAATGTACCAATGTTAGGTCCGGAAATTTTAGCAGTTTTTGCAAACTCTCAAATTTTCCAAGATCATCAGCCCACAAAACTTACAAGAATAAGTACGAGATCCTACTTACCAGGTGTACATGCTCATGCTGTAAAAGATCATGAACCACAACGAGATATGGATCAAGTCAAATTAATCAAAAAACTGGAAGGTAATGATAATGATTTTACAAATCATAGTGTCAAAGTGAAATTTTACTTAAAACCACATTAAATTAGCCATTATTCCATTGACTACATACTTGTAAAAGTAATATGTAGATACCTTTATTCATAAGCAAATACATTAACTAAAAATCAATTCTTTTTTGCAAAGAAGAAATGTAATTTAAGATTTAAAATAAGTATTATTTATTGAAAATATACATACAAATTACTAGATAGGAACAACTTGATTGACTTTTTAATTAACTAGATAATGTGTTTTTCCCCGGAAGTTGAAAAATGGTTATAGAAACTGTAGGGATGTATATATTGTAGTATGAAATTTTTAGTCAGTTAAAAACACCATCGTCTTATCTTACAATCACAACTAGGTTGGCGTACCAAGTAACTTACATATCATTATTCATTATATCAGCAGCTTTTGGCAGGTATCTCTTCATCAAAATTCAGAAACTCCATTGACGATTGGATATGCGCCTTACCAAGCTAAGTCGAAAGGTCTGAAAGGGCCTAATGATTCCATCTATTCTTTATATTGCACTGGCATTTTAAACGTGATTGAACTTAATAACAATTTTTTGTATTTTTTTTCAATTTTTTTTGAGTTATTAAGATATCTAGGTGCAATGGTTTGTTCTAGTAGTTTGAGTAATAGCCCTCTTTTTGCCTGTTTTCGTCCTTGTAGTAATCTTTACCATTTATTGAAAAAAACTCCAATTCTAATTTTGCCTACTAGTATTGCCCCGATAGCCGTAAGCTTTCACTGTCGCATTTAGCTTTCAAAATGTCTTTCAAAAAGTTTTAAAGATCTTTTAAATGTTTTCAAGTCTACAGTTTCGAACCTCAGTTCTTATACCTCAACAAGGTAGGTAATTCATTATTTAATTTTGAATTATAATCTTTCTGCAACCACTTCTGCTGTGGAGGATCTCCCTTTACAGCCTGATCTTGAAGTCGGCAGGGAAATTGTATCTGATGGTCTTAAACAAAATAACGGCCGCAAAAATCTATTTTGAATCAATAATTCAACAAAGTCCAAAATTAGTCCTGAGACTGCTACTTATTTGTTTTTAAATTTTGTTTTTCTTACAACGTACTATATAGAGTTTGCATTAAAACCTTCAATTCATTTAACTTAGTCTGGCTCTGAACTAAACCTCTTTCTTTCCAACTGCATTACAAATTTAATCTTGTCATATATGTTGAACTGAACAAATCGAAAGTTGCGTCTTGTTAACTGAAGAGTCCAAGTGAATTCCCGGACGAAACGCCAAATTTTTGGTGGACTTAAAGGCCGTAAAAAGCTGTTTTGAATCAATAATTCAATAATTCAACAAAGTCCAAAATAAGTGCTGAGTCTTCTACTTAGTTGTTTTTAAATTTAATTTTTCTCACAACGTTTGTATTACAACTTTCAATTCACAAATAAAAAAGATAGGGACGATTCATCGATTCGAAAGCTTCAAGTCATTACTCTTCGGAAAGACAAAATCTCATCCAAATCTCTCTACCCGAAACTAATAAAAACTCCTTTAGAGATACAGATACTAATAATTCACTAGATTCTAATCATATCAAAACTGTTTCAAAGCCAAGATCAATTTTCATTTCTCTTATAGACTCTGGCACAACAACTGATAATGTTATTTCACATTTGGTCTCTAGCAATGCCATACCTCATAACACGTCTATTAAGTGTACCAACATTAGTTTCGACTGCTTATTTAAAATAATAGCAAATGTAACTAATATTTGGCCTCCAAAGAGTTTAATTAAAGAATTAATTTTAATTAGGAAAAAACGCGGCCAAACTAAATCTACAATAGCAAACAACTTAACAGGTTTACCCTCTTCTACCAAAACGTAAGAGGGCTTCGCAGTAAGGCTGCTGACATTTTTTAAACTTCCAAACATTTCCACATGACATTTGTTTTAACAGAAACTTGGTTAAACTCATGTTTCTTGGTCACAGAACTCTTTTGCCCAGAGTTTCCAGTTTATAGAAAATATCGTCATACTGGTAATGCAAAAGAACTAGAAGAAGGTGTTTTGATTGCAGTAAGAAACAAATTTTTCTCTTCGTCTGTCTCATCCCCATTTGAATTAGTCTGTGTAAAGCTTATTATATAGTCAAAGACTTTGTATATTCTAAACGTATACATTCGACCAAAAAGTTTATTGTCCGCAATTGATTTCGGTATTGATATGTCCGGTCCCGACAACATTATTTTAGTTTAAGGCGGCTTTAATTTACCAAACATTGACTGGATTCCTTCTGAAGATGAATCCTGTCTAGAAGCTTCCTTATCTTCATCACTAATGAAACTTTCTTTTCTTGATAAAATTATGTACTTCTACAGGTTTAGAGCAAACAAGCTGTATTAAAAATTAAAAAATCGAACTCTCGATTTAATATTTTTCTCTGACTCTATTAGTACACTCGTTCTAGAGTCTAAATCTGGAATCACTGATATAATATATAACTACCATCCAGGTCTGGAAATTTTTCTCGATTTGAGTGGTCAAATTTCTGAAAAAATGTAACTCCTTCGATTGCTCCTATACTTATGACTTTAGAAAAGAAAATTACCAGGCGTTGTCTGAAGATTTAATTAGTTCTGGAATTGGCAGTATATTAGCTTCTTCGAATATTGACGAAGCAGTAACCAATTTTTGTGCTATCATTAACAACTGCTTAAGTAACAGTCTCTCTTTAAAAAAATCAAATAATGCAAGCCTTAACCACCCATGTTAAACTAAAGAGCTGCTGTAAATGATATAGGCAGTTCCTTAAAAGATGGCCCTAAAAGTTTTTGGAAGCTTGTAAATTTGAAGAAAAAATCAGATTGCTTTCCGGGTATCTTCGCATACAATTCATCAATTCATCGGTTAGAAAAATCCATCGATATTTCTAACGCTTTCGCATCAAATTTTTGTGATTCATTTGTTAATGAACCAATGGTTGTCGATAAAATTTTTTTCACAATATTCACAAAATAGCTGTTAACATATTCCTGTACTGCAGAGTGCAGTTCTGGATCTTCTTACTTCGTTAAATGATGAATGTTCAGCTGGCCCTGATGGCATTCTCCCAATTCAGCCGCTCGGGTTCATTTTCGAGCTTCCACTTAAAGCAGGAAAATTTCTCAGCACATGGAAAAAGGCCTTCCTTACTCCTATATTTAAGAAAGGAGCAAGTAGTCTGTGAGAGTGTGACATTTTATAGTAAGAATCTCATTTGTGAACAACATGGATTCGTGAGGCATAGATTAACTGTTACTAATTTTCTTACGTTCTCCTACAAATGTTCAAATGCATTAGAGGAAGGTTGACTGTTGACTGTATTTACACAGACTTCTCGAAAGTATTTGATCAACTAATTCTTGAATTAATTTTGTTCAAGTTAAAAGCTTTTGGTTTTCCCCCCTTTTTATTAGCTTAGATCAAATTATACCTTGATAATAGATCCTACCAGGTAAAATTTTGAAATTGTCTTTCAGACCCTTTCGTTGCTCATTCTAGCGTACCTCAAGGCAGCCATCGTGGTCCTTTACTATTCAATTTGGCTGGCTATAAATGATGTTTCATCATGCATATACCCATGTGACATTCTCATATTTGCTGATGACATTAAGATTTTTAAGACAATAAAGTCTAGCGATGATCGCATTTGTCTGCAGGCAGATATTGAGAGCTTTAGTTATTGGTGCAGAAAAAGTGATATTTCCTTAAACCCCTTAAAATGCAAGACAATTACCTTTAAAACAAAACGTATGGTAAGTACATTTGATTATAGTATTTTGAAGCACAAGCTCTCTAGTGTCTTCAGTTTAAAGGATTTTAGTGTCCATTTCAAGTCCAACTTCGAATCAACGCAACACATTAATTTTATTGTGAATAAATCTAGCTCTATGCTTGGATTCATAAAACGCTGGGCTAAGGAATTTATTGATCCATATGTGACTCTTTCCTTGTACAATTGCTACATACGCCTTCATCTTGAACATGCTTCTAAGGTTTGGACTCCCTTTTAAAAAATTCATAAGAACCGAATTGAAGCAATCCAAGATAATTTTATTCGTTTTGCCCTGAAGGGTCTACCTTGGAATGATCGTTGTAATCGTCCACCTTATAAACAGAGAATCCTGCTTCTACAGATGTTACTGTCCAAATTCTGTCTGTCTGTCTGTACGTATGCATTTTGAACTACAGCCTAAAGGTTTGACCAATCGCCTTATATACATAAGGTTATTTTGACATTCTACAGAGGACTTTTCGAATTTTTTTTAGCTCAAATAAAAACGGTACCTGTCATATAACCGTTGAATTAAAACTTATTTTTCTCGAAAACGGCTCGAAGAATTTTTATGAAAAAAAAATCAGTTAAATAAAAACCGTTCCTACGATTTTGAAAAAAAAATTCACACTTTTTAACATTTTTTAAGTAAATAAAATGGCGTTTAAATTTTTCCGCTGAAAACTATTATACGAACTTTTTTCGAAAAATCGAATAAAAACTTAGAACTTTTCTTAATATTTTTCAAATTTTATTCGACTCTGTGACCGCACATAAGAGCAAGTACGTGCGATCCAGTCGTGCAATTTATGTTTTTATGTCAACGTTTATATATTAGTTAATTCGTGTATTTTGTGCGTGTGTTAGGCTAGCATTATTAATATTTTATCTTACTAACAACTAACACATGCACTTATCATAAGCCTCTGTTTGTAGAAATAAGTTTGCTCTATGCTTACTACAGCTTAGAATCTGGTGTCAACAAAACAAATTTTTTTTCTTCGACTCTGTCTGTTTAAATCGCTATTTCTTATGTAACATTCCTTTGATGGAATTGTTTTGATATTATTGCAGGATTTGTCAAAAGTACTTAGATTGGATTATTTTCAAATAAGCTAGTTGCATTCTCGTGGTTTAATATCAAGTTATTTCCGTTTCTGTTTAACGGCTTTTCGGTTGTGGATTCAATCGATTGATGCAAAGTAATCCCAAATCAGGACAAGGACACTTCTTTAAAGTCCAACTATTTTGTTCCTTGTTTTTTCAAGGTACGATTTCGAATGGTAACACATTTGTTTCAGAAAAAACATGCATTAATTTAAATAATAAGTCGTCGCCGTGGCAAACCTTTTCGAAAGCTTATGAAACTCGCTTGAAGAAACTTTTTTTCACATTAAGAGATTTCTCAATTTCTACTAATGAAAATAGACGCTTAAGTAAACCTTGAAAATAATTGCTAAACGGTATTTACCTTAAAGATTTCTTTTCATTTAGAGTTTTTCAAAGATTTGAGGGTTTGTTGAGATTTGGTTCTCCTTCCAAACAAGAATTACTTTTAAATGCTGGAATTTCACACAAAGTTTACCTTCTGTATTTCTTCTTTATTTCGGACCAACCAACACCAAACCATCCTTAAATTCAGAACAAACAGCCGACCAAAACCTACAAATGATTAATAGAAATAAAACAGATTGACACAAAATCAGGATAGCACAAAGAAGAAGGGGTGATAATCCAGTTCGGTTAGGGTGCTATTAGACAATGAAACTGGATGCATGCACCTTGTTCGAATTCTTTTTTGTTATTTCATTCTCTGTCGCCAGCGCCATTGCACGATGAATTTAGTTTCATGAAACAAGTTTGACAGTTCTCTTTCATTTTCCATAATCATTTGCAATGAATTTGCTCTTTTAACCATAGCAATGTAATGAATGTTTTAACCATATACAAGTGTTTGCTGGACTCATAAAGACATAAGAATTCCAAAATAAGCCAGTCAAGCCAAAAGTCAACAGTGTAGAAGCGCGAGACTCACGGAAAGTAAATAACAAAGAGAACTTCGAAAAAAGTCATGACCGGCCAGTCAAAGTGTAGAAGCACACTTATCAGCCCGAACGATTTTTTGTAACCCCGCCACCACATACGTTTCTCACCATTGTATCAGAAAATCTCAGGGGAAAATCGCAAGGTCTAAAAGGCGTCTTTGGAATCATAATTATATTGGTTGTTTTCCATTGACGAGCGAAGTCTGAAGGCCTAAGTGCAGCACTAATCATGTTTTTTTTAAAAATTCAAAACATTCAAAAACATTTTCAAATAGCTAAGCTGCAACCCCCGACCCTCCAACCATACAGTAAAAGAATTAATGTACATAAATGAGACGGGAAGATACCTTCGAAGTTCTGAAAGATATTTTTCATCTCTAAATTTTACAATGGAGGAAGTTACCTCCTTTCTATCTTTCGAAATAATCGAACGCTGAATCAACCAGACGTCAAAAATGTTGAACTAGCAATTTATGGCTCAGGATTTTTCAAAAGACTTACATATTATGTTAATTGAGTATTTTGGTGTGCACTTGGGAATCGCCTTGAGTCCTTTGCTCCTTTATTAGCGTCTTTGTAGATCTGCTAGAAAAATAGGTGACAAACCGACAGCAAAACAAAAATTATTTGCTAAGAGGAGGACATGCATCCTACCAACGACCAGGAAGAACATCTACAGGGCAATTGTTTGTTCGCTTACATAATGGTTAACAGTATTGGACAATGTTTAAGACGTATAGAGTAAGTTTATATTCACACAACAGCAGGAGTAACAAAGTAGAATCGAATTAAAGGCAAGAAAATGCGAAGAAGTTTTTAGTAAAAAAGATTTATCTATACACATAAATAAAAATTAAGAGTCTGTTTTTAATATAAAATGACAGCTTTTTACTAGATGCATATGAAAGTATACATATATTGTACTTATGTATTAAAAAATCACAATTTAAATTTTTTTGTCTGTCTGTCTGTTTGTTTTTTCCGGCTAATCTCGGGAACGGCTGCATCGATTTTGACGAGACTTTCCCTTACAGATTGCTGATGTTTTAGGGAGTAACGTTGGCTATTTAAATTAATCATTAGGTAATGCTGGACTTGTTTGATTTCGAAAAAATTTTGTAGGGACCGATTTTGACGGGACTTTCACTGGCAGATAGCTGATATTGTAAGGAGTAAGTGAGGCTATTTTAATTGCCCCTAGGTAGCGCCCGAGAAACGCCGGGTGGGTAAGCTAGTCAAGAATAAAACTTAGATTTTAAAACTGTAGTGGTTGAGCTTAACCGTTCTGTTTAACAAAAAATGTCAGTACAGGCCTTATAGGAGAGCTTACTGCAACTAAAAACTCAACCACTGACTTATTGCAAACAACCCTATTCTTGTGTATTGATAAAAAACACATTATTTTCGAGTTACCACTCGTAGGTAAAAAAAGCGAAGATATTCGTAACTAAGTTATATACTAGTCTATATGATGTCTGTCTAGCTTAAGGGTAAGTATACAACACCGTGAAGAAACAAAAGTATGATATTTTAAACTAGAATAATTTTAATTTACTTAAGTTCTTGAATTGTTTACATTTTACTGTGTGATTTTTGGGTTTGAGATGGCAAGGTTGCAAAGATTTTGATTTTTTACTTTGATGTTGAATCATCCATACTCCTTGAGAATTAAATGCCAGACCAATAAAGTCAATGAATTCGTCAACAGAATTAGGTTTATGTGTAGTTATTTTTTGTAAGGGTTTTTTTCGGCAAATCAACAAGTTTGTTAACAAAACAATAGGCCATAAAAAGGACTAAAAAAATAGGAAGAATAAGATAGAAAATACCTTCTTCAGTAGGGTGTTAAGATTTCGTGGGTCATAGACTTAATGTAATAATTTTTTTTCAATTCTAATAATGACAAATAATATCTATTTTTCAAATATCGTTGCAGACAATCTCGATGAAGCTGTTAAGAATATCAATTTGTCCCTAGCCAGTGAGCCAAAAGAAAAACACATTACATTTACAGTTAGTTCGATTTCAACCCCAGAAGACAAGATTTCTTCTGAGGTAAAGAATTTTGATGCAGCCACTACAGATATTTCCTCATCTGATCGTACTTATACACCTGAAATTAAAGTGGATGCAACCGACAATACCGAGATAGAAGAAGTGATTTTACGTCCACGATTGAAAGATCGTCATCAACATTTAAAACTCAATATATCAAATTTTAAGAGGCCCTTACGTAGTGCGAAGAGCGTACCTTACTTCAATGTTCATCCAGTGGCCAGTGAGAATGATATATTTGCAATTTCCGGTTCAGTTAGTCGCATTAGCATGACACCTGAAGTTCCATCTATATCTTTTAGTAATCTGCCAAAGAACTATGAAGATACACCTACAATCGAAAAGTATAAAGTAACACAGAGTTTGTACTCGATCCAAACAGCTAATGAAGCGAAAGCCGGACAAGAAGACTATTCCATGCCAAGGTATTTCAGATGTTCGGCGCTGTTGTCTCAGAGCACTGAAAACTTTATAACTTCATCAGCTTCTTCATCTACTGATGAGATAACTCCTCGGAAAATAGAAAAGGAAAAAAGCAAACGATTGAAGGCTTTACGGGAAGCACTTCCACCCTTATCGATACCATCGCTACGTAAAAGAGATGAAACTAAACAGCTAGACTGAAGCTCTTATATGAACAAATTTTAAATTTTACATATTTTTTCAAGAGTTAATATAGTAAAACTTGTAACATACAACATTAAGGAAAAATTAGCAGTTTAAATTATTTCGTATTTATAGAAAGTACCTACTTAATTTTAATACTTTTTTAATTCCGTTCAAATATAATTTTCAATCAGCAAAACATATTTCTTTGAAACAGAATCATAAAAATTGAAGTGAAGCGTAAGTGTTCGGTAAAAATTTATATACTCTGTTCAGTACAAGGAAGATATTTGCCTTTCACCCTTACTATTACGGATTTTAATAAGTTATCTTTATGCAAAGCTTGGTTGCCGAAGTGAGCATTATAAATTAGCATAATTCTCACACAAATGTCGGTATTAACAACTGTTTATTAAGATTTTAGGAACAGAAATATGTAGACCGTAAATTAAATCTAAAAAAAAAAATTAAATTTAAATTTAATTAAATCTTATTTTATATTACCATCAAGAAGTAAGATAGTAGGAGCATTTTTAAGAGTCTTATCTCTTTTAACGTAAGAATAATGTTTATTGCACTGCACAATTTTAAATATCATACACAAAACCGTCTTCTTTTTATTTTTATTTTCGTGAACAAAAAAACTATTTGGCATTTGGCAATTCTTCCTTTAATAAAATAGCCAACAAATATTGTATAGCTGTGTTTTAATGTAGTAAGCAAAAAACCTGCATCGACAACACCTTTTTCCTTAAACTTAAAAATATATGTTCCCAAAAGCTCCAAGAAAGCTTCAATTCTTAAAGCTCCATAGCAAAAACCAAAGAAAGAGATATTACAATTTCCATCAACAACCAATGGTAACTCTGAATCAGTTTTTTTTTCTTTTTTAAATAAACACAATAAGTGAGAAGCAAATAGGCGATCAGTCTGCTCTCCTCACAGCCGGGGAGCAGACATGTCTTTGTGGAATGTACGTGGGCTTATGGAATACTAGATGAACTAGGCATGACTCCGTTTTGCCCGCAAAAAAATGGCTATCAGACAGAAATTATGTTATGCGCGTTGAAGCTTTGTTGCTTAAAGTTCTTGTGACATTTCACATTCGATGGTCAAATTTTGCTTTCTGAAAAAAGACCATTCAATGTATCCAAATGTTATTGAACTCATTTATTATATTTTATTTTGTGCAAGTGTAATTGAATTTAATGTGATTTTAATTTTTCCGGCGCTAGAGCGCCATAAGGTTTGAAGATCTGTGATCGTCTAACTTCATTTTCTCAATCGCCGTTTTTAACACCGTTATCAAAGCGTTGTTTGTGTTAAAGAATTCTTGCAATTGCCTAATGTCATTTTCTGTCACTCCTCACCACCTATCGACTTGATCATCCTCCGACGAAATTAAGTACTCTGTAGATATTGGTATGCATCTTCGTTTACTGGCAAGAAAGCTCCCATCCGATGGTAAATTTGGCTTTGAAACTGTGTATTGTTTAGTGTAGTGTAGTGCAGAATACCGTGTCATTTTTAGAACAGGTGTGTTTGCATGATGTTCAAAAGCAAAAAAATTACCTTGCAAGTCGGCATGAAACCATTTTCTTTAATGATTTTTGGAAACAGTTGTTGTACTGACGAACGTTCTGGAGAAAATTATTCGATTCAAACAACGATTTCAAAGACTCCGGAGGTGTATCAAAGGGAATCAATTTTACTTTACCACTCGCACAACAAACGCCAGGCGTTTCGCCTTTGAATATCAGTGCGTTACAATTTCGGCACACAGACACAATAGTAATTCATCGCTTCATCAATATCAAAAATTGCATCACCACCGTTTTTTTCTGTTGGTTCATATCGAAATGCCAATCGTTCGTATGTCGGCAACGATGTGCTTGTCGCTCTTCGATTTGAACTTGTTTGCTCTCTCCCAGCTGCAGTACGATTTAATGCATTTCTCATTACATGCACTCTCAAATTACCCTACCTGTTGATCTTTTTTTAATCGATGTCCCATTTTGTCGACATCTCTAAGTGATTCTCGTTCCTCTTAAGTTTGACTTCGTTAATATGTTTGTTGTTTTTTTTTTTTTTTTTATAATTAACGCGCGCACAAGGGATTATGTGTTTCCCTTTTAATGTAGAACACACTGCGCGGGCATTACGAAGATAGGGAGGGGAGAGATAGGAGGTGCCGATTAACATTGGTTTTGAATGTTTGCAGATCAAAATGGCAAGGGAAAATCCCGCCGGGTAAACTATTCCAGATTCGTGTCGTTCGGCTAAAAAAAGAATCCCTATATTTCACGGTACGTCCGAAATTAGGCTCAAGGGTGAACTGATGAGCATTCCTTGCGAGACGAGTATTACGGGAGAAACTTTTAAGGGGAGGAATGCAACTGGCTACTTCGAGTGAACATTTTTTGTAAAAGAAACGATAAAATAAGGAAAGACATGAAACATTGCGTCGGTGTTCGAGTGGGGCAATTGTTTCAGCGGCAGTTCTATTACCTATCAATCTTAACGCTCGATTTTGTATTCTATCAAGCAGGTGAAGCGATGTTTGCGAAGCACCTGCCCAGAGGTGGGAGTTATACTCGAGTTTAGGGCGTATAAACGCTTTATAAATTGTAGCCAGATCAGATGGGGAAAAGTACTTCTTACACCGATACAGAAAACCTAAGCACTTTGCAGCATTCTAAGCGATCTCAAATATATGGTCGTTCCAACGGAGGTCGTCGTTGACACACATACCGAGTACTGAGAGCTTTTCGGTTTCTTCGATGTAAGTGCCATTCATGGACAATGGCATTGGGGGAATGTTTAACTTTAACGACAGAAGACAGCATTGAGTTTTCGAAGCATTAAACTCCACACGATTCCTATTACCCCATTTGACAATGCTGTATAAATCGGAGTTTAATGAGCTTGACATACGGCACCGTTGCAATTGTACGTCCGAAGGCGAAGGACGTGAATTATCGAACGAATATGAAAAGCTGAGGGTAGAGTCGTCAGCAAAACAGTTAAGTGGATTAGAAGTAACAGACAGAAGATCATTTATAAAAATGAGGAAAAGAGTCGGAGACAGAACAGAGCCCTGGGGCACACCAGCATTTATTTTATGGGAATCAGACTTGAATCCGTCCAATACAACTTGTATTGAACGGTCCAGAAGATAGCTTCTAATCCAACGAACAAGAGTATTATCGATCCCAAAAGCACGCATTTTCGATAAGAGAGCTTCATGCCAAACTCTATCAAATGCCTTGGAGATATCAAGAGCAATAATCTTACTTTCACCAAAGCGATGTAAAGATTTGTTCCACTGTTCGGTGAGATATGCCATCAGATCACCAGTGGAACGGTTGCTGCGGAAGCCATACTGACGGTCATGGAGAAGCTTACGATCTTCGAGATATTCCTTAAGCTGACGGTTAATCAGTGTTTCCATGACCTTAGAAAGAAGGGATGTCAGTGCTATGGGTCGGTAGGAGGAGGGGGAGGATGGGTCACCTTTCTTAGGGACAGGCTGGACAAATGCTGTTTTCCATCTTCTAGGAAAGATTCCAGAAGAGTAGGAGCGATGGAAAAGCTTACGCAGTGGCTTTGCTAGTGTGGAAGAACACCTCTTCAGAAGAATCGGGGGTATACCATCCGAGCCAGCGGATTTGTGTATATCGAGATCTTTGAGAACTCTTGCTACTGTACGAGTGCGGAAAAAAATGTGTCCCATGGAAAAATTTACATTCTCAAGTACAGGAGGGGCAACGTTGCTTTGAGGCAGCGTGGAGCTGGCAGCGAAATGGGCGGCGAGCAAGTTTGCCTTCTCTGAAGAGTAAACAATTGGTTTGTTATTGTCGATGAGCGTTGGAACCGAAGATGTCGAGGAGTTTTTTATATTTTTTACGAATGACCAAAAATGTTTACTGCCTTTGGGACACTGCAGAATTTTTTGCCGTAATTTTTGGTCATGCAAAAATTTGGTTCTTTCTATAACGGAGTTGCATGAGTTCCTTGCTTGTTTGTGCTTTTTCCGATTTTCCTCTGTAGGGTTGGCTTTGTAAGATCGGAAACTTACTTCTTTGAGCCTGATAGCTTCTTTACACTCAGAATTAAACCAAGACTTTTCTTTAGGTTTGATGCTTTTTACTCTGTTAGGAATAAAAGCACGCATCCCTAGAAGAATCACATTTGTGATCATTTCAGCACTGGCATCAATGTCACTATCGAGGAAGCATAGTGACCAGTTAAAGTTTCGGAAAAAGAAATTCAGGCCGTCCCAGTTGGCTTTCTCGTATTGCCAAACGGTCCTGGTGGGAAGTTTTTCTTTAACTGGATGGGTGGGGGATGAGAAATTAGCTGAAATGATACAATGGTCTGAAGTGCCAAATGGAGAAGTTACACTAATGGTATATTTATCAGGGTGAGAAGTAAGAAACAAGTCAAGAGTATGGGCTGCTTGCCCAGCAACATCCGGTATACGCGTTGGCACATCGATCAGTTGGGTAAGGTGATGTAACCCGGCAAAGAGCTCGACATACCTTCCTTCGGGTGTTGTCTGACCAGAATAGCGGAGCCAGTTGGAATTGTGTACATTGAAATCGCCCGCAATAACGATTTCAGTGCGAGGACAAAGGGAAACAATTTTCGAGATGGAATCAGACAGTGCATCAAACTCGTTACAAGTCGAATTACTGTCAAGATTTGGACTCCTGTAAATAAAACAATAATGAATGACATGCTTGCGGACAGTGAATTTGAGCCATAAGAAGTTAAAGTCCGTGTTGGAACATTGCCCATATTGGGGAAGGCTCTGGCAAGCAATATCATTCCTAACATAGACCACGAGACCATGATGAGAAAAGAGTAATGGCACCAAGCTATACCCATGTAGAGCAAATTCTGATAAATCAGTATTTGCTCCAACCTGAGTTTCACTTAATACCAAAACAGCTGGCCTGTGTTGAACAGTGTAGACGTACACGTGAAAGAAATTCTTTCTTAAACCACGAACATTTGAATACACGACACAAAAATCACTTACCATTTAAAAATACTTACATGCCTTGTTCGTCGGCCAATGTTTGCGCGCATTGGTCTTTGCATTTTAAAATACTTCAAAGACTGCAATCAGATGATTGTTAAATTAAAGACTGCAAAACTAACTTTTACATTCAAATAATGAGGGTTTCATTTTTAAATTAAAACTTGATAAACAAAATGCGCTTACAAGTAAGTATGTTTATTTTTGTAATTTCATTTTCCTCTCAGTTCTGTCTGAGGCCAATAAGGTTTTATTTAATTTAATTAATTGTTTCAACGTAACATGTACATACTAAAAAAATGTACATAAAAAAAAGCAGTAAGTGCAGTTTCGGTCTTAGTGAGCTAAAGCAAGCTTTTCCGTCTATGATCCGAGGCGCATCATTTAACGCATGTGTTAGTAGTTAGTAAAACAAATTACACAAAAGAACCAACACACGTAACAAAACATAAAAAAACATATATAATTTAAAACATAACAAACATACATATATTAAACATTTATAGGAGTGCAAGTGTGCTTTTAATTTTATTTTATTAATATTGAAATAAAATAAACTGGTATTAGTATTGGCAAGCTTACTGATTCTTGTGAGCGGTTCATTTAATCTATAGTTGGTTCTGTGCTGAGCAACGTGCATTAATTGAAGATTGCGCAATCTTCTTGATGAGAACCACCATTGATAAATTGGTGAATAAATACCAAGTCATTGCTCACCCGTCTTTGAGATAAAGGTTGGATCTGTAGGAGTTGTATCCGTTGTTCATAAGGTGGGAGGTTGTAAGGATCAGCCCATGGTAGCCTCTTTAAAGCAAAACGGATGAATTTGTGGCCTCAATACGAGTACTATAAATTTTAAAGTAGGATAGGACCTAGATGGCTTCCTTGGGGTACACCAGAGTGAGCGTTAAAAGGATTAGAAAGGAAATTTTGAAATTTCACCTGATAAGATCTGTTTTTAGGTAGGATGCGATCCATGTAATAAAAAAGGTAGAAACCTAAAATAAAATAAATAAATGATATAATATATGATGTTATACAAGTTGGTCAAATGCTTTAGAAAAGTCGCACGAACTTGCTCTTATGTGCGAAAGTGGTCTTGTGGCTTGAGATTTTTAAAATAAGGAGGTACAAAATCATTTAAAATTTTGTTAAACACTTAAAAATCACTAGATAAAACGTTTTTTGGAAAAAATGAAGTAAACCATTTACTTTCTTTTACAGTTTTGAATTTTAAGGAAACATTTTTTCAAAATCTTTTGACCAGTTTTTTCAAAAAAAAGGTTTTTTTTTGAAAAAACTTTTCGAAAACATATTTAAATTTTTTTTTAGTATGCCATTATAAGGAAATCTATAGTTTTAATCTGGGAATTTTTTTTTAAATATTCAATCAACCCTTTTCAAAATATTTCGAAAACGATTTTTTTTTTTAATTTTAAAAAATTGGAAAAAGTTTTTCAAATTTTTTAAATGCAATATTAATTGAATTATAAATGACTTCCTGTGTTCACAATTTTATTGAAATCGGAATAATGGTTTACGATAAAACCAAATTTGAAAAAAATTATTATAGATTTATTATATATTATTATAGAACAAATTTCGAAAAAATTATTCTAACTCAAAGATGTCTTGTTTAAAAAAAGCACCCTGAAAGTTTTATCAAAATCGTTGGAGCCGTTTTCGAGAAAATCAAACTTTTTGTCAAAAATTGTATGGCAGGTAGCGTTATTTTTTGACCTAGAGCAAAAATGAAAAACAGCCCCCCGAGATACTACCTAAGAAATACTAAATACTAAGTTTTAAGCAAATCGGCCCATCCGTTTAGGCTGTAGAGACGCGAACAGACAGACTCCTCAACATCTTCGGTTCCAACGCTCATCGACAATAACAAACCAATTGTTTACTCTTCAGAGAAGGCAAACTTGCTCGCCGCCCATTTCGCTGCCAGCTCCACGCTGCCGCATAGCAACGTTGCCCCTCCTGTACTTGAGAATGTAAATTTTTCCATGGGACACATTTTTTTCCGCACTCGTACAGTGGCAAGAGTTCTCAAAGATCTCGATATACACAAATCCGCTGGCCCGGATGGTATACCCCCGATTCTTCTGAAGAGGTGTTCTTCCACACTGGCAAAGCCACTGCGTAAGCTTTTCCATCGCTCCTACTCTTCTGGAATCTTTCCTAGAAGATGGAAAACAGCATTTGTCCAGCCTGTCCCTAAGAAAGGTGACCCATCCTCCCCCTCCTCCTACCGACCCATAGCACTGACATCCCTTCTTTCTAAGGTCATGGAAACACTGATTAACCGTCAGCTTAAGGAATATCTCGAAGATCGTAAGCTTCTCCATGACCGTCAGTATGGCTTCCGCAGCAACCGTTCCACTGGTGATCTGATGGCATATCTCACCGAACAGTGGAACAAATCTTTACATCGCTTTGGTGAAAGTAAGATTATTGCTCTTGATATCTCCAAGGCATTTGATAGAGTTTGGCATGAAGCTCTCTTATCGAAAATGCGTGCTTTTGGGATCGATAATACTCTTGTTCGTTGGATTAGAAGCTATCTTCTGGACCGTTCAATACAAGTTGTATTGGACGGATTCAAGTCTGATTCCCATAAAATAAATGCTGGTGTGCCCCAAGGCTCTGTTCTGTCTCCGACTCTTTTCCTCATTTTTATAAATGATCTTCTGTCTGTTTTTTTTTTTTTTTTTTTATAATTAACGCGCGCACAAGGGACTATTTGTTTCCCTTTTAATGTAACACACTGCGCGGGCATTAGGAAGATAGGGAGGGGAGAGATAGGAGGTGTCGATTAACATTGGTTTTGAATGTTTGCATGTTGAAATGGCAAGGGAAAATCTCGCCGGGTAAACCATTCCAAAGTCGTGTTGTACGGCTAAAAAAAGAATCTCTATATTTCACGGTACGTCCGAAATTGGGCTCAAGGGTGAACTGATGGGCATTCCTAGCAAGACGAGTATTACGGGCGAAACTTTTAAGGGGAGGAATGCAGCTGGCTACCTCGAGTGAACATTTTTTATAAAAGAACCGATAAAATAAGGAAAGACATGAAACATTGCGTCGGTGTTCGAGAGGGGCAATTGTTTCAGCGGCAGTTCTATTTCCTATCAATCTTAACGCTCGATTTTGTATTCTATCAAGCAGGTGAAGCGATGATTGTGAAGCACCTGCCCACAGGTGGGAGTTATACTCGAGTTTAGGGCGTATAAACGCTTTATAAATTGTAGCCAGATCAGATGGGGAAAAATACTTCTTACACCGATACAGAAAACCTAAGCACTTTGCAGCATTCTTAGCGATCTCAAATATATGGTCGTTCCAACGGAGGTCGTCGTTGACACACATACCGAGTACTGAGAGCTTTTCGGTTTCTTCGATGTAAGTGCCATTCATGGACAATGGCATTGGGGGAATGTTTAGCTTTAACGACAGAAGACAGCATTGAGTTTTCGAAGCATTAAACTCCACACGATTTCTATTACCCCATTTGACAATGCTGTATAAATCGGAGTTTAATGAGCTTGACATACGGCACCGTTGCAATTGTACGTCCGAAGGCGAAGGACGTGAATTATCGAACGAATATGAAAAGCTGAGGGTAGAGTCGTCAGCAAAACAGTTAAGTGGATTAGAAGTAACAGACAGAAGATCATTTATAAAAATGAGGAAAAGAGTCGGAGACAGAACAGAGCCCTGGGGCACACCAGCATTTATTTTATGGGAATCAGACTTGAATCCGTCCAATACAACTTGTATTGAACGGTCCAGGAGATAGCTTCTAATCCAACAAACAAGAATATTATCGATCCCAAAAGCACGCATTTTCGATAAGAGAGCTTCATGCCAAACTCTATCAAATGCCTTGGAGATATCAAGAGCAATAATCTTACTTTCACCAAAGCGATGTAAAGATTTGTTCCACTGTTCGGTAAGATATGCCATCAGATCACCAGTGGAACGGTTGCTGCGGAAGCCATACTGACGGTCATGGAGAAGCTTACGATCTTCGAGATATTCCTTAAGCTGACGGTTAATCAGTGTTTCCATGACCTTAGAAAGAAGGGATGTCAGTGCTATGGGTCGGTAGGAGGAGGGGGAGGATGGGTCACCTTTCTTAGGGACAGGCTGGACAAATGCTGTTTTCCGGAGTTGCATGAGTTTCTTGCTTGTTTGTGCTTTTTCCGATTTTCCTCTGTAGGGTTGGCTTTGTAAGAACGGAAACTTACTTCTTTGAGCCTGATAGCTTCTTTACACTCAGAATTAAACCAAGACTTTTCTTTAGGTTTGATGCTTTTTACTCTGTTGGGAATAAAAGCACGCATCCCTAGAAGAATCACATTTGTGATCATTTCAGCACTGGCATCAATGTCACTATCGAGGAAGCATAGTGACCAGTTAAAGTTTCGGAAAAAAATATTCAGGCCGTCCCAGTTGGCTTTCTCGTATTGCCAAACGGTCCTGGTGGGAAGTTTTTCTTTAACTGGATGGGTGGAGGATGAGAAATTAGCTGAAATGACACAATGGTCTGAAGTGCCAAATGGAGAAGTTACACTAATGGTATATTTATCAGGGTGAGAAGTAAGAAACAAGTCAAGAGTATGGGCGGCTTGCCCAGCAACATCCGGTATACGCGTTGGCACATCGATCAGCTGGGTAAGGTGATGTAACCCGGCAAAGAGCTCGACATACCTTCCTTCGGGTGTTGTCTGACCAGAATAGCGGAGCCAATTGGAATTGTGTACATTGAAATCGCCCGCAATAACGATTTCAGTGCGAGGACAAAGGGAAACAATTTTCGAGATAGAATCTGACAGCGCATCAAACTCGTTACAAGTCGAATTGCTGTCGAGATTTGGACTCCTGTAAATAAAACAATAATGAATGACATGCTTGCGGACAGTGAATTTGAGCCACAAGAAGTTAAAGTCCGTGTTGGAACATTGCCCATATTGGGGAAGGCTCTGGCAAGCAATATCATTTCTAACATAGACCACGAGACCATGATGGGAAAAGAGTAATGGCACCAAGCTATACCCATGTAGAGTAAATTCTGATAAATCAGTATTTACTCCAACCTGGGTTTCACTTAATGCCAAAACAGCTGGCCTGTATTGAACAGTGTAGACGTACAGGTGAAAGAAATTCTTTCTAATACCACGAACATTGGAATACACGACACAAAAATCACTTACCATTTAAAAATACTTACACACAAAACACAATTCTGAATAAGTCGAACCATGCAGTGAAAATCAAAATTAATCTCTGTAATAATCAAACTGTCTTAGGTGTTATGCCCATAAGACAGCTTGCATACAAAAAATCAATTTAAATATTCAGCACAATAGGACAAACTCAGATGCCCTTATCTATTTACCGCAAGCATACGATGCCTACAGTAGATAAGAAAGAGGCAGTTAAGCTAAGCACAAAGGGTTGGGACAGATAGGAGGATAATTTAATTTGTTATGCAAGTGTGAATTATTTTTTTTTTTTTCTTTCACAGCGCGAATGGGCATCTTATCGTCTTCCAACGACGCAAGTGGATATTGTTATTATCTTTACAGCACACGCGAGGGGGTTTTGCCAATTTCTCAAACGAGTGTGTAATATAATTTTTTTTTTAACACTCGCGATAACAATGCGCAATAATTTTTTTTTTTTTTGGCTTTTGTTTAATTGTTATGCGCGCACCTCGACCCGACGTCCGGCCGCTATGAGCTTAAGATCGACACTGACACTGTTACTTCTAATCCACTTAACTGTTTTGCTGACGACTCTACCCTCAGCTTTTCATATTCTTTCGATAATTCACGTCCTTCGCCTTCGGACGTACAAATGCAACGGTGCCGTATGTCAAGCTCATTAAACTCCGATTTATACAGCATTGTCAAATGGGGTAATAGGAATCGTGTGGAGTTTAATGCTTCGAAAACTCAATGCTGTCTTCTGTCGTTAAAGCTTAATATACCCCCAATGCCATTGTCCATGAATGGCACTTACATCGAAGAAACCGAAAAGCTCTCAGTATGTGTGTCAACAACGACCTCCGTTGGAACGACCATATATTTGAAATCGCTAAGAATGCTGCTAAGTGCTTAGGTTTTCTGTATCGGTGTAAGTAGTATTTTTCTCCATCTGATCTGGCTACAATTTATAAAGCGTTTATACGCCCTAAACTCGAGTATAACTCCCACCTCTGGGCAGGTTCTTCACAAACATCGCTTCACTTGCTTCATAGAATACAAAATAGAGCGTTAAGATTGATAGGAAATAGAACTGCCGCTGAAACAATTGCCCCTCTCGAACACCGACGCAATGTTTCATGTCTTTCCTTATTTTATCGTTTCTTTTATAAAAAATGTTCACTTGAGGTAGCCAGCTGCATTCCTCCCCTTAAAAGTTTCGCCCGTAATACTCGTCTTGCTAGGAATGCCCATCAGTTCACCCTTGAGCCCAATTTTGGACGTACCGTGAAATAAAGAGATTGTTTTTTTAGCCGTACAACACGACTTTGGAATGGTTTACCCGGCGAGATTTTCTCTTGCCATTTCAATATGCAAACATTCAAAACCAATGTTAATCGACACCTCCTATCTCTCCCCTCCCTATTTTCCTAATGAAATAAAATCGCGTTTAAATTATTCCGCTAAAAACTCTTTTAAGTACTTATTTAAAACAATCAAAAGTCACAAAAATCGAATAAAAAGCTTTGAAATTCTTCTTATAAATACTTATAAAATTTTATTTGACGCTAAGACCGCACATAAGAGCAAGTACGTGCGATCCAGTCGTGTAATTTATTTTAATATTGCTGGTGGAGTTCCATCTGGTCCAGAAGAATAATCATCTTTTAGAGATGAGAGTAATTGAAGGATATTTCCTGTTTTACGGAGATGTTTTTACATTGGGGACAATTACTTAAATATTTAAAATATTCTTCACCAACACTTACCAAAGACGCACTTAAGGACTTTTGAAAAATTGTTAACGTGCGCGTATCACGCCTGAACGACACAATGAATTTTAACAAATATTTTGTTATTTGATTGGAAATTACCTCCAGTAACATAATATGACACATTTTTTTTTAAATACATTAACTCAACCTTTGTAAAATGGGTATGGGTATGCAGATATGATGCATACTTTATCTTAACATTGAAAATTAAATAAAAAGTACTTTTGCCACGTATGTTTAAAAAATTAAAATACAATTATTGTTTAAGAGGCTAACGCAAGCAAAGCCGCGGGTATAGATAGATAGATAGATAGATAATTCGATTTATTATAATTAATTCAGGTACATTTGTTACAAGAAATATTAAACAAAATCGTTTAGGCTTGGCTTTGCCGTCTGGCCGATTGACATCTGTTTCAGATGTAACAATAAATTATCTATAATTATTGAAGCTTTTAATTAAAGAAGTAAAAGTATTTTTTAATAAAAACATAAATAAGTTTCTTTAAATATGTTTCGTTAATAATTTGGCTGCGATAGGACATCGCGGTTCGAAAGTAAAAGAGTTGGTTGATGTTGCCTTCGCAGTTGAGGAGGGCGACTACTTCGTCTGATGATTTCACATTGCTTCCCAGTGAATTTCTCCGTATTTCACACAGAATTGGACACTTCCCTATGAAATGGATGACATCTTCCCTATCACCTAGGTTACATAAAGTGCAGTAGATAGACAAATCCTCTCGATGTGGTATGTAATTAAGGCAGATCAGCTCCCCTCTCATTTTAAAAATCGCTGAGATAAGCTCCTGTTTATATTCGTTATGGAAATAGTTACGTTCGCATAAATTGTGATTAAGGCTGTTGTAAGTTGATCTATGTACCGAAGATGTAGCCTCATTTATGAAGTCTATTCTAAGTTCTTCATCTACTTTGGATATAAGATTTAAAAGGTTATCTTTGCAGTATAATCGAAAGTTAGTTCGACAGTAGACAGCATGTTCTTCGATCTTTTTATACCATAGGTTTTTCTTTTCTATTGTTTGTAGGGCTAAGATTTTAGGAAGTCTTTCATCAGGCATATTAAGTACTTTTGTGATATAATCAACATGACACAGTTAAGCGTTTTAATGAAAAGTGGTGATAGTCCTGTCTCGATTGGGATCATGTAGTTCGGAGTGTTTTTCGGCAAACGAAAGCATCTTTTAATGAAGAACCTCTGAAGTTTTTCGATTGTTTCATACTTTTCACCTCCCCAGACTTGTGCTGCGTATATAAGTTATATCAGAACCCTCTTGTGCGCCCCAACAAATACCAAAAGATAAGCCCACACAAATTCCAGACTTTAAATTTAATGAATAAATGTAATGCGATCGCAAGAAATCTGTATTATCATTATCTTGCCACCCAAGTTGCAAATCAATGCTTCTTGATATTCAAACTCAAACAGATTTCTTGCGTCAGCAATTAAGTAATATAAAAGGGCTCATCAAATATTTCAGTGAGCAGTCTTTTGTGATTCTGTTTAGCATAAACTTCTGATTTCCCCCTACCCAAGGTAAGGAATCAGAAGTTTCAAAGTGTTGTTAAATAAAGCATTTATTTAAAATACAAATCGGTGTCGACTTTTACTTTCTGTTCTCCTGAGGAGAACAGAATAAAAATATATTTTTTTGATAAAAATCAAGTTATCAATCAAAAATGGCGCAGTCGGTAGGATCCTTTTAGTTTAAAAAAGGATTCAGTGATCGAACCAGAAAAACTCTCATTATCTGTGAAAATACAAATGTGAAGAGTGTGTATTTGCAACACAAAGAAAAAAAATTTTTTCTTCTCTGTAAAGTGAAAAAATGTTATCAAGATAAATCCGAACGCATATCGGTATAACGCTGAAACCCTTAAAAGTGAAACTAAATTGAAAGCAAATCAATAAAGTTAATTTAAACTTTTAAAACAATTCAGTGATATGGTTCATTTTAACTTAATTAGAGAATACAAAGACACTGAAAAATAATAGAAAATGATATTTAAATACCCGAACGAAAATCGGAATTTTTCAGTGCACATTAAATAATTTTTTTTAATTATTTTAAAAAATTATCCGAAATTCAAATCCATGCATACGATTTATATTTCAAATTCCATAGAGGAAGGATAATTTAAAGAAGGAAGAAAAGTGGCAAAAAATCTGTCGAAAGCCCCAACGAGTGCGAAAAAATATATGAAGAAAATAAAGGAACAACTGAGGAAAAATCGGAAGTTCAATCCTTACAAACAACAACTTACAGAAGAAAACTTTAGCTCCGAAGAAGAGGATAACACGAACATCATGGACCAACACAAGTAGCAGACCTTCAGCAACAAAACTCGATCTTGCAACAACAACTTCTTATTCAACAGCAACAAATTGATCAACTGATTGCACAGCAAGCAGAATACCCACCTGCGAGATTAGAAGGTAATGAAAAAAAAAGTTTTAGAATTAAATCCAATAAATTATATAGAGAAGTTACAATCTTTTGACGGACGTGTAGAAGACCTTCCAATATTTATGCAAAACGTAGACGACATTATTCCAACCCTTTTAACATATAATAATCAGAGTCAAAAAATGTGTATTAACTTGTTAAAAAGTAAATTCATAGGCAGGGCCCGTCAAGCTATTGAGATACATACTCATCTCTCAAAATGGTCTGACATAAAAGAAATGCTTCTTGAAAATTTTGGGGGATTTAAAAACGCAACACAATTATATGAAGAATTGCGTAATGCACAATTCAGGGGGGATGTTATAAAATTCTATCACTATATTCAAAAATCTTTATCATTATTAAACCAAAGATGTGTTCAAGAGAATAATCTCACAGATATTCCAAGAAACACCGAAACTGCGTTTAAAATTTTCAAAGAAAAACTTCCCATTCACATGAGAACAATTCTTTACGCAATTAAACCCACTTCAATGGAACAAGCTCTCCATGAACTCAGTAGCGCAGGCTTTCTTACTTCTCGATTAGGAAGTAGTGATGAAAATTTAAAAGAAAAACCAAGAGAACATAAATATAATGTTCAAAAGGAACGTTACAACCCAAATAATCCTTTTAGAGAAAATCAGGGAAATTGGCAACCAAAGCCATATATTCCAAAACCTAATTTTAACAATTATAATAATCAAAATAATCGAAATTATAATCCGAACCAAAACCAAAACTATAATAGAAATTATAACCCAAATCAAAACCAAAACTTTAATAAAAATTATAACCCAAATAACTATCGACAACAATACCAAAGATTTGAACCCACAGAAGTCGATCCTGGATCATCTCAAATAAAAAGACTAGTTAAACCACAAACTATGTGGAAGAAGAAAAAGATAAAAACGTAAATTTTCGTGTCTCAGCCTCGGATCGCAAACCGGATTGCCCTTTATTAAACTAAGTAAGGGACAAAATACAATTCGTTTATTAATTGATACTGGAGCTACAAATAGTCTTCTCAGAGAAGAAGATGCTCCTAAAAAATTTATTAAAATAAGACAAAACCCATTAAATATAAAAACAGTCGGAAATCAAATCACGATAAATAAAGATATTATTATACCAAAGGAAAAATTTATTTTTCCTGTAGTCGAGGATTGCGAATTCCAGTTATATAATTTCAACGAGGAATATAACGGAATAATTGGAAACAATATCCTTATCCCGAATAATAGTGAGATCTATTATGCAAAAAGGATAATAAAATTAAATGGAACAGATATACCGCTGTTTCTCAACGCAAATGAGGAACGTGAGTATGAAGAATCCATAAACAGTTTTAGTAAAATTATTCCACAAATATCAATCCTCGATTCAACAATGGAAGAGAACTTAAGAACTACTCATTTAAATAAGGAAGAAAAAATAAAACTATTAGAAATAATAAAAAACTATAAAAGAGGGAGATGATCTCACGTTCACAAATCATGTTAAACACAAAATCCCCACAGAGGACAACTCTCCAATATATACAAGAATCTACCGTTACCCTGAAATACATAAATCTGAGGTTAATAAACAAATAAAGGAAATGCTAGAGTCTAAAGTAATTCAACATTCCACATCACCCTACAATGCACCAATCTGGGTTGTCCCCAAAAAGGAAGACCATGTCGGTAACAAAGAATGGCGAATAGTCATTGATTACAGAAAACTGAATTTAAAAACCAAAGAGGATAAATATCCTATTCCGAACATAGATTCGATTCTCGATAAACTTGGGCATTGTAACTACTTCACTACCTTAGACCTTACCAAAGGTTTCCACCAAATTGAAGTAGAAAAAAATGATCGATAAAAAACAGCATTCTCTACCCTTTCAGGACCTTACGAATTCGTTCGAATGCCCTTTGGCCTTAAGAACGCTCCGGCAACGTTCCAGCGTTTGATGAACGAGGTTCTGAAAGAATATATAGATAAAATCTGTCATGTTTACCTAGACGACATAATTATATTTAGCACTTCTCTCGAAGAGCACGTATGTTCACTCAGAAAAATTTTAGGAGCTTTACAAAGCGCAAATTTGAAAGTATCCTTAAATAAATCTGAATTTATGAGAAAGGAAACGGAATTTTTAGGTCACATAATTACACCCCAGGGTGTTAATCCTAACCCAAAAAAAAATTGAAGCGATTCTAAAATTCCCAATCCCTACCACAATAAAAGAAATTCAGTCATTCTTAGGTTTAACCGGATATTACCGCAAGTTCATTTGTGACTATGCTGAAATTATAAAACCCATGACATTATGTCTAAAAAAGGATATAAAAATAAATATCAAAGATAAAAATTATGAAGAATCATTTAAAAAACTTAAAAATCTTATGGCATATGACCTAATAAATAGACATCCTGATTTCCAAAAAGAATTCACTCTTACCACTGACGCTTCAAACTTCGCAATTGGAGCAGTGTTAAGCCAATCTCATGGTCCCCTTTGTTTTGCTTCACGCACATTAAACAAGCATGAGTGCAACTATAGCACGATAGAAAAGGAATTATTAGCCATTGTTTGGGCTACGGCCCAATTCCGACATTATTTGTATGGAAGAAGGTTTATAATTAAACTGACCACAGGCCCTTAGTTTGGCTTAGTAATTTAAAAGAACCAAACAGCAAATTACAACGCTGGAAAATCAAGCTTGAAGAATACGACTTCGAGATACAGTACATAGAAGGAAAGGAGAATAAAGTGGCTGACGCCCTCTCCCGCGTTAAAATAAATATGCTAGAACAAGATGAATTAGCAACCATCCATAGTGCTGAATCAGATAATTCCTGTCTGATCCCAATAAGTGAAAAACCGGTAAATTTCTTCAACCGCCAAATATTAATTGAAATCAATGAAAATGATCATCAAGAAATTATTTATCCACATATTGGAAAAAGAAGAATTATATTCACACGGAAAAAATACAAAGAAGAAGACTTTATTAATATAATAAAAGAAATAGACACCACAATGTTAAATTGCATATATGTCAAAGATGACGAAATATTTAATAATTTCCAAAATATATAGAAAAAAGAAAATAAACTAAGTAATAAAATATTACACAGAAGCATGACTATGATAAAAGACTTAAATGAATACGAAGCAAGAGAACTAATATTAAAAACCCATAAAAATCATAACCATATTGGTATTGAAAAATTATATCTAGAGTTAAAACGAGAATATTATATACCAAACCTTAAAATCTTAATCAACAAAATAATAAATAATTGTTCAATATGCATGGCAAAAGCAGAAAGAAATCCAATAAAGCTGCCATATGAAAAAACTGAAACTCCAAAAAACCCAAATGATCATTACCATATATGGTTTGTTAATAAAAACGAGAAATACCTTTCATGTATTGACAAATTTTCAAAATTTGCCGCAGTAGAACCAATTAAGACAAAAACATACGTAGACGTTATAAACGCCCTTACAAAAATATTTTCTTATATGAAAAAGCCAAAGAAAATAACCCTTGATAACGAAAATGCATTCGTGTCCGAAACACTTAAAAATTTTCTAGAAAATAATGAGATAAGCATACACTTTTGCACAGCAAATAGACACACCGGAAATTCCGATGTAGAAAGACTACATAGTAGTTTAAATGAACACATGCGGATCTTACAGCAACTTCAGCAATCCAAGGAAGAAGGTTTATCTATAAAGCATTCTACTAAAGCACTCGAATCATATAATAACGTGATTCATCTAACTACTAAAGAAAAACCAATTGATGTACATTTTAATAAAATAGACAACAAAATAATATATGAAAGAATTGAAAAAACCAAAACTAAAGTTTTAAATAAAATAAACATAGGACGAAAAGATAAAGAAATAGATGAAAATTTTATCAAAATAACCCAACCAGAAAAATTAAAAAATAAAATCACACCTAAACACAAAAAGGTAAAATTATTAAATAAACTAAATAAAAAATATACATTAGACATAGGTAATAAATATAAAAAAATAAAAAATAGAATAGCTCATAAAGATCAATTTCCCGTACGAAAGAAATTTACAAAAAATGTTACTGATTCTAGATCCAATAAAGATAACAACTCAACACCGGCTTCAACATCAGCAACAGCGGGTTCCCATTGATTTAAAAACCCTATTTTTTATAATCACACTTTTTCCCATAATAGTAACAAAAGAAATACAAATAATTGATATCAACCATGGAAACGGTTTCATTGCAATCAAACTAAATGACATTCAACCAATGGAAAACTACACTAAAATATTGCATATTATTAATTTGACAAACTACGAAAACAACATAGAAACATTAGAAACACACGTACGAAGTTTACCAGAAAGAAATGACGACATCATTTCCTTGATGAAACATACACGACAAGAATTCGAAACCATAACACCACATCAACGTAAAAGACGAGGGCTCCTTAACATTTTAGGCACTGGAATGAAATTTCTTTTCGGAACCATGGACGACGACGATCGACAAGAAATAGAACAACAGCTTAGAGTAATCGAAGAAAACAATCATAATGCAATTTCTAACCTAAATGATCAAATCCAAATAAATACTCACTTCAACGATCAAATAAAACTACTAACAAATACTTTTAATGACAAGACTAGAACTATTACTGATTACATAGAAAAATCTTATCGTGTACAACATGATTTAGAAAGAGATTTTTATAAATTAAAATTAGAAATAGAAGTTAAAGATAACATTCGGTATGTACTTAATGACATAGAAAAAATAAAAGATATTATTCTCACATCAAGATTGGGAATTCTCAGTCGAGATATATTAACTAAATTTGAAATTGAAAGAAACCATATTGATTTATACAAATTGAAAGAAATAAAAATGAGCCTAGCCCTATACAAAAATAATATTATTTTTATATTAGAAATACCTAATTTTATAAATGAAATATATGAACAAATATACATACAACCTGTACCAAATATAAATAAAAACTTACAATTAAAAATTGAAAATAAAATTTACCTAACTAAGGACCAGATTATATATAATAATTCAAAAGTAATGAAACACTTATCAAAAATAGAAGATAACTGTATACAAAATCTAAAATCAAATAGGAAACGATAATATTATTATTTTAAATTCACCACTAGAAACACTTAAACAAAATTGTAACAATCGACATGTAGTCATTAAAGGTAACTACATCATAAAAATAGAGAATTGCCAATTTCAATATAAAAATAAAACATATTCAAGAAAAAATGATTTACATGAAATTATTGTACCAAACACTATTCTCGAAATAAATTATACAAGACTAGAAAACATTACATTTAAAGAACTAAACTACCAAAGCATGAAAAACTTGAAAGAAATAAAAGAACTTAAATATAATCATGAAAAAACTGACAAAAAATTATATGTAATAATTCTCATTATTATCCTTATTGTATCCGTTTACATCTTTTTAAAAATTAGAAGTAAGAAAACAAATAAAATTGTAACAAACATAAATCTTCCACGAGTCGCTTTTCGACCCATAGAAGACTCTAAAGGGGGAGGAGTTATATCAGAACCCTCTTGTGCGCCCCAACAAATACCAAAAGATAAGCCCACACAAATTCCAGACTTTAAATTTAATTAATAAATGTAATGCGATGGCACGAAATTTTTTGATAAAAATCAAGTTATCAATCAAAAATTATATATATAGCATAATAGATTCAGCCACTGCGACAAAGACCTTATACTTAACGCTATGTGATATATTTTGGTTTGAGAAGCATGTTTTCCATGTTGCGGATATTGCACTTTTGGCTTTCACTAGCTTGTCATTGAGGTGTGTTTCCATATTAAGATTGCTCCCAGATATTTGTAAGATTTAACTATCTCGATTGGTTCTCTGTTAAAGTGCCATTTCTCATTCCTGGCTGTTCTTCCAGAACCTTTGCGGAATATCATCTCTTTTGATTTGCTCAAATTGACCCTCGGATTCCATAACCGGCAGTACACTTCTAGTCGATTAACCATCAGCTGTAGGGTTTCAGGTGAATAAGCAAAGAGTATTTGCTTATGGTGGTTAGGTGCTGTGTAAATGGGGTAGGCACTGAAAGGCATCAAACTGGTGATGCACAGATGCTGCAACTATCTCGTACACATCAATTGTGCTTATGTTACCTCCTCGCGGTAACCACCGGGTACTGGTCATTGGGACAATTCAATGCAATTCAGGGCATTGAAATAGAGATGGTGGCGGATGAACCCTTAATGGGCCAACGGCAGCGCTCATATCCCCGAAGTGGGTTAATGACTCCGGATTCTCCGGTTCCTTTTGTCCAAGAAATCCAACAAAGGACCTGGCCCTCCAGGTTGGGGGTTGTGCGTGGGGTCAACAACCCTACCACGGAAAAAAGAAAAAGTTGCGAAGCGACCAATAGCCTCGGAAAAGGACGGATTTACTGTTGACAACCTTCGGATCTGCAGTTAGAATGTTAGAACTCTTAACAGATCACGTGCAGCCAAACAACTAGCGGAGGCCCTAGACTGCTACAGAGCAGGAATTAATGCCATCCAGGAAAAGCGATGGAATGAGCTGGGCAAAAGGAGGATGAAAAACTGTGACGTGTACTACGGTGATTGTGCAAGAAGACCACAGCGTTTATTTGGGTGCGGATTCGTCATAAGCGGTAGACTGAGGCAAGAAGTCTTGGGCTTTCGACACGTACACGTAAGTGAGCGACTTGTGACAATTCGTATCAAGGCTAAATTCGCCAATATTGGCCTAATATGCACTCATGCCCCCACAGAGGACAAAGATAACGCCACCAAGGATGACTTCTATGAGCTCCTCGACAAAACATATGAGCAATGCCCTAAATACGACGTTAAGATCGTACTAGGCGATTTAATGCAAAAATAGGTAAAGAGGAAATCTTAGGTAGAACTGTCGGAAAACATAGCCTACATGACGCAACGTCTGAAAACGGACTTAGGCTAATTGACTTCGCAGCGGCACATAACGTCATCATTGCAAGCACACGGTTTTCTCATCTCCATATACACAAAGGGACTTGGCGACACCCAGATCAAAGAACCATCAACCAGATTAAACACGTTGCGATCGATGCAAGAAACGCCTCCTGTATCTTTGATGTTCGCACCTTCCGAGCAGCTAACATCGACTCGGATCACTACCTTCTTACAGCAAAGGTAAGAATGCGAATAACCCGAACTACACAACAACGGAGTAATACTGTGAGGAAGTATGACGTCGGAAAGCTGCAATCGCAAGAAACTGCCAGAACCTATGCTGATCGAATATCCCGTAAGCTCTCAAGAAATCCAGTACCGCCAGCATCAAGTGCCGAAGACCAGTGGCAACACTGCCAACAAGCCATCAGAGATGCCGCAACTGATGTGCTAGGTTTCACCAGACCACCACCACGAAACCTCTGGTTCGATGACGAATGCAGGCAGGCCCATGCAGCCAAACAAGAGGCATATAAAGCGGCGCTGCAAAGAAAGACGAGAGCTGCTTGTGAGCTCTACGAGCAGAAAAGGCGGGAAGAAAACCGGCTTCTCCAAAAGAAAAAGAGAGATCATGAGAAGCGCGCGATCGAAGATATTTAGAGATGCTACTCCAGGAACAACGTGCGGAAGTTTTACCAACAGGTAAAAAGAACGTGCCAAGGAAAAAAAACCCGCATAGAAGCCTGTAGAGATAGGAATGAAAACCTCTTAGGAGAGTCACAGTCGGTGCTGAGTACATGGAAGGACCATTTCTGCAGACTGTTAAACGGCGCTGAAGACCAAAATCCCGCTGTCAGGCCGAATGAACCATTCAACATGGATGATGACAGACAAAACTTCCGTCCACCGGACCAAAATGAAGTAAGGATAGCAATATCTATACTAAAAAACAACAAAGCTGCTGGACCCGACGGACAAACCGCTGAACTTTTTAAAGCGGCCGGAGATGACCTAATGGAGTGCATAAACCAACTCATCTCTAAAGATTGGCCAGAAGAAAGGAGACCCTCTAAACTGCGCCAATTATAGAGGAATTAGTCTCCTGAATATCGACTACAAGATCCTCTCTGCCGTACTATGTGAACGCCTGAAACCTTTCGTCAGCAACCTGATTGGCCCCTATCAGTGTGGTTTCAGATCAGGAAAGTCCACAATCGATCAAATGTTCACGCTACGGCAGATCCTGGAAACTACCCAAAAATTTCAAATCGATACCCACCACCTCATTATTGATTTTAAGGCCGCGTACGATAGCATTTATAGAGACGAGCTATACAGAGCCATGTCAGGTTTTGGCATCACCAAACTCATCCGACTGTGCAGGATGACGATGCAGAACTCTCGCTGCTCCGTCAAGGTTGGTAATGACCTCACAGAAGCTTTTGATGTCAAAAAAGGATTCCGACAAGATGATGCCCTATCTAGCGATTTCTTCAACTTAATACTTGAACAAATTATAAGAAAATCGCAAGTCAATTATAGTGCGACAATTTTTTTCAAGTCTGTGCAATTGCTAGCATACGCTGACGACATAGACATCATTGGCAGAACTCGGCGAGCTGTCACTGGAACGTTTGCTGGCATTGAAGCTGAAGCGGTTAGATGGGACTAGCAGTCAATGAGGCCAAAACGAAGTACCTGCTGTCCACAACAAGGGACACACAACACCGGCGGATTGGACAAAACATCACAATAGACAGGTACAACTTTGAGGTAGTTAGGGACTTTGTGTACCTCGGATCCGCTATAACATCTGACAACAACATCTCGTCAGAAATAAAGCGAAGAATTACTCTTGCCAATCGCTGTTTCTATGGGCTAGGTAGGCAATTGAGTAGCAAAGCCCTCTCTCGAAAGACAAAGGAGACTCTGTATAAGACCCTAATCATCCCAGTCCTGCTCTATGGCGCCGAGGCATGGAAGATATCCTTAGTCGTTTCGAGCGTAAGATTCTTCGGAGGATTTTTGGCCCTATCTGCGTTAACGGGCTTTGGAGGAGAAGGTTCAACCAAGAACTATACGAGCTGTACAGCGACATTGACCTGGTCAAAAAAATACGCAAATCACGTTTAAGATGACTAGGTCATGTAGAGCGAATGGACAACAATGCTCCGGCTCGCAGGATCTTCGATTCCATCCCAGAGGGTAGACGCAGTCAAGGAAGACCTCGCCTTAGGTGGCGCGCTCAAGTGGAGGACGACCTCAACCAACTTGGAGTGCAAAAATTGGAGGCAGCTAGCCAAAGACCGAGCTGGCTGGATAGGCATGTTGGTTAAGGCTCAGGTTCGTCCCGAACTGTAGCGCCCCCTAAGTAAGTAAGTAAGCCAAGAGTATTACGTCATCTGCGAAAAGCAGGGCTTTAATGAGGGTCCTCGAAATTTCGATTCCACCAGGTAAAAAATCAATTAGGTCATCTATAAACGAAGCAAATAGATTTGGACTTAAAGTGCATCCTTGTTTAACTCCCATTTTTGATTCAAACCACTCAGATTTTTCAAACCCATTCCATACAGCGGCCATATTTCCATCATAAATATTTTCAAGAACTTGACCAAATTTTTCTGACATCCCAAAGTTATATAGCTTGAAAAATAATGCTCTTCGTTCAATCGTATCAAAGGCTGCTTTAAAGTCGACAAAAAATGTATAGTTTCTTTTTTGCTCTATAAACGTTGCTGTCAAGCTTTGCAGTACAAACATATTATTTATGGTCGAGTAACCAAAACGAAATGCTGCTTGAAATTTCCCAAGCATATTTTTATTTTGTATCCAACTAGTCAATCGATCATTCAATAATGTTGTAAATACCTTATATGAAGCGCTTAGGAAGGATAATTGGATGGATCATCAACGTTACCTTTCATATGTATGGGAAAAAATAAAGACAGCTAAAACTGTTCTGGTAGTACTCCATTATCCAACAATTAAGGGCCGAAGTTAGTTTTAAGGTGAGCCTTTCCGTTCCATATTTAAGAAACTCCATAGGTATCCTATCAGCTCCTGGTGCCTTTCCATCTTTCATTTTCTTCAGCACATTATTTACTTCATCATACATAGGTAATAATAATATCCAAAAAATCATTTGAGTAAGCAGGTTTTGCGTATTGAATAGGAGGTGTAAGACTCTCCGGATTAAAGAGTAGTTTAAAGTGGTCGTGAGCCTTTCCGTTCCATATTTAAGAAACTCCATAGGTATCCTATCAGCTCCTGGTGCCTTTCCATCTTTCATTTTCTTCAGCACATTATTTACTTCATCATACATAGGTAATAATACTATCCAAAAAATCATTTGAGTAAGCAGGTTTTGCGTATTGAATAGGAGGTGTAAGACTCTCCGGATTAAAGAGTAGTTTAAAGTGGTCGTGCACTATATCAATGTTTAGTTTTGTACTTATTTTTAATTTTGTTCCATTTAATTGGTTAACCGCTATCCAGAATTCTTTGAAGTTTTTGCAGTAAGTTATTTTTAAAGCCTCGGTTTCAAAAACTTCGATTTTTTTGCCTTGCACATTTTTTTTAAATCACTGTTTGCTTCTGTATACATTCTTTTGAAGTAATTGCAGCTAAATTTTCTGAAGACTTTCAACCATCCAAAAAATTTTTGTCGTACTCTTTCACACTCCGTATCAAACCATTTTTCTTTCTGTTTTAGAATTCTTCCTTGCCTTCTACTCGATTTCGGACATGAAAGTAAAATAATTGATTCTATGTCTCCTAGTGAAAGTTGAGCATCAATTGGGACATTTCTCTCGAGTTTGCATTTATATTCCAATGCTTTATCTTCTTTCCACCTTAATTTGGGCGGAAGCTGTAAAATCTTTGTATTATCATGGCCGCTACAATTAATTCCGAATTCAACTACTATAGGCAAGTGGTCGGAATACGGGACACTTATGACCTTAAAATCTGATATAATGATGAAAAAAACTAGAACGAGAATTCTATTTTTTTAGTTCATTATACAGCTTACTTGCTGTAAATCATTTGAATTAATGCTGTCAAGGTAAATAAGTTCTTGCTGTGAGGAAATTAGAACTTGATGAGATCCATCTTCAGAAGGAAGAAGAACATTGCTGTTAGAAGAATAGAGGTCAAAAACGTAATCTAATATCATAGAAAGTTCGGTATAGACCGGAACAGAACTTTTGGGAGGAATATACGCATTAAGCAAATAAACTACTTTAGATTGTTTAAATAATTTTACAGAAACAAATTCAATCGGAAAATTTAAAAGGGAATGTAACCGCTGAAGACATAATTCTATTTCTAACTGCGATTAAAACAGCACCTTATCAATGTGGCGTGTGGCCTCTCCTATAGTGCATCTTCTATTGGTGGTGCAGTTAACCTTGGGCAAATTAATAAGGCTAGGATTAGGATATCGTCTGACGTGGGGAGAGAAAAATCGGAAACCTGTCCCATTGACAGATGTTTTCCAAATCCAAGTGCTGTAAATAAAAATAGATCAATATTACCTTATGGAGAAGATGGACGGCATATTAAAAATTGGTATGTCTTTTATCATAGAATTATTGAAAGCGACTTCTTGCACATCATTACCAGTGGTTCCTAAATTGGACTGGTTACAAGTTACAACCGTTTTGACAAAAGCAAAAGAATAAGAACTACATACATGAATACGTATCCCGATAGAAAATACGGCATCTTTCCAAATAGTGTGAGTTGCCACAAACACACACAAGTATTAACACTGGGACGGAATGCAGAAGACTGGAAACGTGGAAACTCGCTGGAGGCACCAACTAAAATATTTAAAAACGTGTAATGGAAGTAAATAATTACTGTAAAATAGATTTGTATTTGCTTTATCAATAAAACGTACCTGTTTCCAAAATCTGAAAAACACATACAGATAAAACAGTAATTTTTTTCTTTATATTTTTAAAGTTAAGTTTAAGTCTTATTTTAATAACAATACAAAAATCGCCTGAGTTTTTAAAAATTGTTTTCCTATTAGTTTTTTTTGAGCATTTATTGTTATACAGTCATAAATATTTCTTTTAAAATATGTACACAAGTACCCAACGTTATTTCTAATTCAAAAATGTTCGAGTAACATTTTTTTTCTATTCATATTTTGTTAGTGTTTATATAGTGGGCCTTGGCTCCTTAAGGAGCTGTCGCGCCGATAAATTTATTTCTATTTGTGTAGTTTAAGATCCGAGTATACATTATATTAGTATACAAATATGTGATTAATAAAAAAAATGCATTTTTTAATAGATAAATTACTTACCAATTGAGAGTAGGAAGCCTATATTATATGCAAACGGTAGACGGTTTTTTCCCGCCATAACTCTTGTGCTCGCGGTTATACAAATAAAATAAAAATAATAAAAAAAATTTGGTTGGTGTAAAGTCGGTTTACGGACGATAATTTTATGTGATATCGTCATAAGAAAACATTGATGACACCAACACCAACATACAGCGCGTTAACACACACCATATACATTTCCACCTATCACGTGCAAACAAATCTAGTACTAAATCTGCTACTAAGTACTAAATCTAGCACTAAATCTAGTACCACAAAATACAACAGTACTCAATTATAGTACTAAGTACTACAAATCTAGTACCAACATACTATTGTACCAACAACCTAATACCAATCGGCACCAGTTTTAAATTAAACTACCAGTTATATTTATCCTGTAAATTTCATTAAAACCTATTGGGGGTTTAGGAGTACATACTCGACATACATTCATACACACATACATATACATATATGATGTTCGCTTGGTGCTCAGAATACGCTTGCGATGATTTTTGTCACAATTCAAGCCCGGTGCACACTTGCGTGTGTCAGCGGGGACGCTATTGCGTCTTGCAGTGTTTACAAATAAATAGAGTGATGCACACACTCATCAGATGCCACCGCATCATTTGTGAGTAATGTAAGACACAAAAGCGTCAAAATGACGCACGGAGCCTCAGTCACTTACTTTCTACTTTAACAAAACCCCGCCCATTTCGTATTTCATTTTCTCTTCTTGTACTTTTTGAATTAATTTCAGTGGAATTATTTTTGGAATTTTCATGTTCGCCTGGGGTTCAGAATACGTTTGCGATCGATTTTGGTTGAAAAAACCACAGTAACGCGTTGTATTTTTTGTCAGCGTGAGTCATGTTATTTCGTATGTGTAGCGTGTCATCGATTTATAAGACGTTATCAGGTCAAGAATAATAAAAAATATTAATAAATAAAAATAAAAGAATAGAAAACAATCAAACATGAAATTATGATTATAGAGAAGGTTAAAAATGTAAATGTAATCTACTGGCTGAACACAATGAAGACGGAGCCGCATATGCAGCCGCAACTGCTACAGCTGCCAAATATTAAATACATACGAATTCAATTTTGTGAACACAATGGAACGCACCTGCATACGCAACTGCAATAGGAATCCGCAAAGGTTGGTTAACTTTTAACTTTGTTTTTATTACGTAGATGAAATAGACACATACATACATAGGTGGGGTACATACAACTTTCAATCATGGTTGGAAATCAACTTTTCCTTCGTTTAAGAAATACTGCGTCAGTGTTTTTCGCATTTCAGCTGTTCCTTCTGTTCTATTGTTTGATCCACACCTGCGAATGGGTCACAAACTCTTGGACTCTTGATGCCAATCTCGCTTCCATGTGCTCTTCTAATGCACTTTAGGTGTCTACGAAAGAATCGGGCAAGTACTATTTTGTCGCAATTTTGAGGATGAAACTCGATTGCCTTTCACAATATTCTCCAGCGAGCCGTCAGGATTCCAAACGTATTTTCAATAACTCTCCGGGCTCGCGATTGCCTAAAGTTGAAAACTTCTTCAGATTTATTTAAAAGCGTCCCGGGATAAAGCCTCATCAAGTTCATTCTTACTTACTTAGTTAGGGAGCGCTACAGTTCGGGACGAACCTTGGTCTCATCCAACATGCTTCTCCATCTATCTCGGTCTTTGGCTAGCTGCCTCCAGTTTTGCACTCCAAGTTGGGTGAGGTCATCCTCCAATTGAGCGCGCCACCTAAGGCGAGGTCTTCCATAACTGATTTTAACCTCTGGGATGGAATTGAAGATCCTGCGAGCCGGAGCATTGTTGCCAATTCGCTCTACATGACCTAGGCATCTTAAATGTAATATGCGTATTTTTTTGACCAGGTCAATGTCGCTGAAATAACATTTATAGTCGATGTATTTTAAACCTGTATGGTGGAAATACATTGAAGTTTAAAATAACCATTATAGTTAAGGTACTTTTAACCTGTATTTGACGGATATTTTATTTCAATATGTTTGCCGTCAATGTTTCATTAAAAAATTAACCCACACGTTCCCAACCACACGTGTTAAGTTCTGGCACATAAATTGGTGACAAAACTTCATAGAAAACCTGACAAGTTTCCTCAATTATTTACAGACCGTTGATGCTCCCATTCTGAACGAAAATGCCAAATAGTTAGGCGTTGTGAAATATCTTGATTGTTTTTGGTGGGATTTCACTTCTTTTAGTAATTTGTTGATAACAAATTTTGTTTTATAAATCCGCTATAACAGAATTTAGCTTATCTGGTATAATCCAAACCGAAGTTATGAGGGCTCAAAATACGACGAAGCACTTCAAGAAAAGGTAGGAAGTTCCCTTGCGCTTCGCTTGGCTCGTCAAAGTCTTGGCAGATTTATTGTTTTATTCGTAGATACAAAACAACAGTGTTTCCAAATCAGGTAAAGTTCTCATTAAACTGAAACTAGGTGTTTTTTTTAAGTTGTAAAATGTTCCAAAATATTACTTGATGTCGAAACACCGAGTGAATCTATATGAAAGGTTGATTTATATTTTGATGAAAGAACATTTATGCATATATTAAGGAGAAGAAAAATAATATTTAAAAAGTTACTAGTACATTTACATGTTGAAACTTGAAGGTTAATAACGAATGAAAAATATTTCATAAGAAAATATCACATTGTAGAGTCAAAGTCTACTTCATCAAAAAAAAAAACAACAAAAGTAAGTAATGCTAAGTTGCTAATTAGCGCATTAACTTCAACAGAATCCCTTTTCATTCAAATTATTCATAATTAATTTTCAAATTATTTGCCAATTTTTAAGTTAAAATTTTAAAATTTATTTTAATATTAATAATTCCCCTCTGCTTTATAATGGCCCTGATCCCTGTTGGTATTCCCCCAATTGTATTAAAAAAGTGTACACATTCTTTTTTCTTTAGTTCAGCCGCTCTGGTTCATGTTTGAGCTTTCACTTAAAACAGGAACATTTTCCAGCAAATGGAAAAAGGCTTACCTTACTCCTATATTAAAGAAAGGAGACAAGGCTGACATTACAAACTACAAGCCCAATTATTATCTTGCATTCCAAAACATTTTGAGAAAAAAGTCTGTGAGAGTGTGGCATATAATAGTAAGAATCTCATTTGTGAACAACAACACGGATTCGTGAGGCATAGAATAACTGTTACTAATCTTCTTACGTTCTCCTACAAATGTGCAAATGCACTAAAAATAAATTGCACGACTGGATCGCACGTACTTCCTCATAATGTGTGGTCACATTGTAGAATAAAATTTAAGAAAATTAAAGTGAACATCAAAGCATTTATTCGATTTTAAAGACTTTTCAGTGTTCGAATAAAGTACGTTAAATTGTATTGGGTGAAATAATTTAAACGCCGTTTTATTTCATTGGGAAATGTAAAAAAGTGTGATTTTTTTTTTCAAAATTGTAGGAGCCGTTTTTAAATAAAACGGTTTTTTCTGAACAACTTTAACAAACTTAAGCACAAAAATAACGTACATTTAAAAACTAAATTAAAAAAAATGCACTTACCAGTTTTCAAAATATTGATTTTTCAAAAAAAAAAAAATTTAAAAAAATTAAAAATACAAAAAAAAAGTTTTCCAAAAAAAATAAATACAAAATTACTTTTTGACTTTGATTGCAATCGGATCACCAGTTTTCGAGAAAGTCGAAGAAAAAAAAACCGTCCTATGGGAGGTATCGTTTTCAGCCCACCATATTATTTTTTTTTCATCAAAATATAATGCATACTTACAGTAGTACACTGATTTTTTTTATAAAAATTCTTGGAGCCGTTTTCGTGAAAAATAAGCTTTTACATAACGTTTATATGACAGGTACTGTTAGTTTATGAGCTAAAAAAAAATTGAAAAAAAATCCTCTGTAGAATGTCAAAATAACCTTAAGTTCATATTTGAAGACGATTGGCCCTACCGTTTAGGCTGCAGTCCAAAATACATCCGTATAGACAGACAGACAGACAGGCACACAAACAGACAGACAGACAGGCACACGAACAGACAGACGAACAGAATTTTGCCAGTAACTCAAATGCATTTCTCTATCATCGTAATGTCATATTTGATTGATATCTCAAAAAAATTTTTTTGCACGAATGCATAACTTGTATTATAGTACCTATAATCGCAAGTAACAAGTTATGAGTTGACTGTATTTACACAGACTTCTCAAAAGCATTTGATCAACTAAGTCACGAATTAATTTTGTTCAAGTTAAAAGCTTTTGGTTTCCCCCCTTTTTATTAGCTAGGATCAAATCATTCCCTGAGAATAAATCTTACCAGAAAGAAATCTCCGATCGGAGATAAGTTCCGATATTTGTAAAAATAAACAAAAAAAATATAAATAAGCTACATATAAATATATTCAACATGGCTAACACAACAGAGTTCTTGGAAGCAGATTTCAAAAAAAATAAATTGCACGACTGGATCGCACGTACTTGCTCATATGTGCGGTCACATCGTCGAATAAAATTTTAATAAAATGCATTACTGGGTCGCATGAACTAGTTCTTATGCTAGATAATTGCTTAGTGGCTGCATATGCATATGTATGTATATAAAGGGTGTTTTTTTTAGACGTGTGGTTTTCAAAAAGAAATAAAACGCATAATATTTAAGGTTGTGGCCAAGAATCAAGCTTGATTATAAAGATAAGGGTTATGTTCTAAAAATGATTTCGGGGAAGTGGCCGCCGCGGCTGGCTCCACTAAATTCCAGCCGAGGTACAATTTTCCCAATTTTGTGAAAATCGGGATCGGTGGCCATTTGGTTTTGGGCCCATTCACCGAACGTGTGACGCGCTTGATGGACGTTCGGCTTCAATTCTTGAACGAGTTGGATTTTGTAAGCCTGCAAACCAAGATCCTTTGACCCGCGATGGCGGATGGACTCATTTGGGTCTTCTTCGATACTCTGCTCCACCGAAACGAACCATTATTTTGGTAATAAATTTGCACAATTTGCAAACTTTGTTCAGGAGTAAGTCTATTCATTATGAAATCGCAAACCAAACTTAGCGTAAATCAAGAGATAGCTGTCAAAAAGACCAACTCAGAAAAAAGTATTGCCAGATTGAAAACCACACGTCTATTAAAATAAAAAAAAGTTTTTTTTTTAAATTCTTTATTTTTTTTTTAATTAGTTTTAGAGTTTTCTTGGAAAAACTAAGTATGCAATAAAATTTGAAAACTAAATGTCTATCGAAGCAAAAAATTTTTTGAAAATTGTTCAACCAGTTTTTTTAAAAAGTCGTTTTTTTTGAAAAACTTTTCGAAAAAATATTTTTAATTTTTTTCAAGTATATGTCAATCTTTAGTTTTTATCTGGGAAAATTATTTAAAAAAAATTCAATCCGCCCATTTTCAAAATATTTCGAAAACCATTTTTTTTTTAAATTTTAAAAAATCGAAAAAAAAAGTTTTTGAAAAATTTGAAATGTGATATTAATTGAATTATAAATGACTTCCTGTGTGCAAAATTTTATTGAAGTCGGGATAATAGTATACGATAAAACCGCATTTGAAAAAAAGTACCGTTATAGAACAAATTTCGAAAAAATTGTTCTAACTGAAAGATGTATTACTGTAAAAAAATTTGCACCCTGAAAGTTTTATCAAAATCGTTAGAGCCGTTTTCGAGAAAATCTAACTTTTTGCTCAAAATTGTATGGCAGGTACCGTTATTTTTCGACCTACAGCAAAAATGAAAAACACCCCCGAGATACTTTCTAACAAATACTAAATACCAGGTTTGAAGCAAATCGGCCCATCCGTTTAGGCTGTAGAGGCGCGAACAGACAGAGAGACAGACAGACGGACGGAATTTCCGGACCCACTTTTTTCAACTTCACTATTATCGTAATGTCATGTTTGATTGTTAGATTTTTTTTTGCACGAATCCATAACTTGCATTTTAGTACCTAAATCGCAAGTAAAAATAAATAAACAAATAAAGAAAAGAGAAGATTCTTAATTGTATCCAGAAATCATATGTGTCCTCCGTAGGCCTGCTGGTGAAGTTCCGCCCTGTCTGGCTTTCAACCAGTACCAGCCGGACGTATTGTATCTAGTTTGTCTTTTTTTCTAAAGAATAATTAGCGATAAATACTAACGCGTTTACATAATATGAATATTTTGTTGCTTAACATTCATCTTTGTTTTTTTCTCTTTTATTAATACACCTAGCAATAGTTAAAAAATTTCGGAAAATTTTCCATTTCTCATACAGTCAAGGTGACATTCTCATTTTTGCTGATGACATGAAGATTTTTAAGATAATAGAGTATAGCAATGACCGCATTCTTCTGCAGTCACACATTGTGAACTTTAGTAATTGGTGCAGAAAAAGTGGTATGGCCCTAAACGCCCTAAAATGCAAAACGTTTACCTTCACAAGAAAACGTATGATAAGTGCATTTGATTATAGCATTTCGCATCACAATCTCTGTCGCGTCTTCAGTTTTAAGGATTTGGGTACCCATTTAACGTCCAACGTAGAATTTACTCAACACATTAGTTTTATTGTGAGTAACGCTAGCTGGATTCATAAAATTCATCTTGCCCTGAAGGGTCTACCTTGGAATGATCCTTTTAAACTCCCACCTTATGAACAGAGAATCCAGCTTCTCCAGATTCAAACTCTTCACCAGAGGTGTGTTAATAACGATTTGTTCATCAACTTATTAAGTGCAAAACTGATACTCCTTATCTATTAACCTGTGAGGATCTTATCACCTACGCGGATAGGAACTTCTGCATGTAGACTTTCATAGAACAAATTATGGCAAATATGAAGCTCTAAACTGAATGACCAGACTCTTTAATCTTAACGCTTCGTCTATGGACTTTAATTTAAGTTAAGTGGGGATAAAATCATTATTTCGAACCAATGTTCCACTTTCGTGATTGTTTTTTAATGTTTTTTTTGTTTTATGTCAACGTTTGTATTTTAGTTAATTCTTGTATTTTTTGCATGTTAAGCTAGCATTGTTTTTATTTTGTTTTTAGTAAAAACTAACACATGCACTTATGATGAGCATCTGATTGTAGAAATAAGCTTGCTCTAAACTTATTACAACTAAGAATCTGAAGTATAAAAAAGAATAATTTATCTGTAAAAGTCTGCTTTTATTTTAAATAAATATTGAAATTGTCTACTTAGGCTGAAAACACACTGGTAAGAAAACAAAGTACCGACTATTGACAACGAAGCATGTTTTTCTGTTTTCTTGTTTTGCAGCATTCGGTGTGTTTTGCATCATGAGGGAGTGGACAACGACGATAGTTTGAAAAACATTTGATTCATTATATGTGTGTTATTTTTTAATTAAAAAAAATTATTCAAGAATACCAACTTAAGTACAAAAATATAAAATAAAATAAATAATGTAAAAAAGTGCGAACTTTTTTACATTATCAAAACCATTTTTGTTTAAATACAGAATTTTGAAAACAGAACATCAAAATTAATATGAACAAAATCAACAACAACAAAAACAACAGCCACAGCTACATGTTCACAAAATTTTTACTGAACTTTAACCCTAATATATATCATATTTTATTTTATCATATTTCTATATGGATACACAGACAAAACCAAGTTAGCTTACAAATACGTCTCTTTCTCTCATAAATATTGTTTAGTTGTTCTTTACATATCCATATCAGTAATCATTCTTAAATGAGCCATTGCAAAATTAATTACAAAAAATTCTTGTAATAAATTGATTGTTTAAATATTTTATTTATATTTTTTTGTTATTAATTTGATATGAAAATATTTGTAGCGAGCGGGCATAAGCAGAATTTTGAAAAACAGAATTATTACATACAGCATTTTGGATAACCAGACATTTGGGCATACAGAATTCTGAAAAACAGAATTATGAAATACAGAATTTTGTACGTACAGTATTTTCCAAAAAAAAAAGAAAAACATACAGAATTTTGACAACCAGAATTATGACCCGCTCCCGTAGATAGGATGTTTGCTTCTGACCCGGAGGTCGTCAGTTGGATACTCAGGTTGAGAAGAAATTTTTCTAACTCCTAGTGCAAGCTAGAGCCCGTGAGTTTTAAGTCAGAAAATAGTCACCTAATATCTCGATCTACTGCGCCGAAAAAAAAATGTTGTCCTATCTTTCTAATTCTTCTAACTAGTGTCGTGCAACATAATGTTGCATTCTAAAAGGCAATGCGCCTTACAGACACTTAGTTAAAAATATTATAAATATTATTATTATAATTTTTTTTAATCCTCTGTAGAATGTCAAATAAACTTAACTTCTAAATTTAAAGACGATTGGCCCAACCGTTCAGGCTTCTTCTTACGTTCTCCTACAAATGTTCAAATGCACTAAAAATAAATTGCACGACTGGATCGCACGTACTTGCTCATAATGTGCGGTCACATTGAAGAATACAATTTAAGAAAATTAAAGTGAACATCAAAGCATTTATTCGATTTTAAAGACTTCTAATTGTTCGAATAAAGTACGTTAAATTGTATTGGGTGAAATAATTTAAACGCCATTTTATTTCATTGGGAAATGTAAAAAAGTGTGATTTTTTTTCAAAATTGAAGGAGCCGTTTTTAAATAAAACAGTTTTTTCTTAACAACTTTTTTTTTTAAAATTAAACAAATAATTCAAGAATACAAACTTAAGCACAAAAATAACGTACATTTAAAAAATAAATTACCACTTACCAGTTTTCAAAATATTGATTTTTCCAAAAAAAAATTAAAAAAAAATTTAAAAATACAAAAAAAAAGTTTTCGAAAAAAAAATTTATACAAACTTAATTATTGATTTTGATTGTAATCGGATCACCAGTTTTCGAGAAAGTCGAAGAAAAAAAACATATCATAAAATTCAACGAACTTTTTTCACAGAAACAAATCCTATTCCAACGGATGATGATAGCTCTTCTACTGAAAGGTATGAACCCGATCAACATGACGATGTTAACGAAGTCGAAGAAACCCTTATGGACTATATTGCATCAATAGAAGGAGAAGAAATAGAGTATGGGGACAATTTCGACAACATTAATTTTTTAGATTAAACTGCTCTTCCATCCCATATTTTCAATATAAGATGAAGAGAGGAAAAATACTTAAATTTCTCCTCGATACAGGTTCAAACAAAAATTATGTGAAATCTTGTTATATTCATAACCCCATTAAAAACACTAAAAAAATTTTTACCCACTCAGTAGGTGGGAAAGTTAAGATAAACCATCACGCTAGAATAGATATTTTTGGCTCACAAATAGGAAAACTAAAGTTTTTCATTCTCCCCGGTCTAGAAACCTTTGATGGCATTGTCGGAAACGATAGTTTCAAATAACTCAGTGCAATGATTTATACCGAAAAGAATTATTTCACTTTAAAAGATAAATACAAGTTTCCACTGCAACAATTAGAAATAGAATCAGTACACAACCTCATTATCAGATGCTCTCACTTATCTCAAACTCAAAACTCTCAATTAAGACAAATGTTAAGATCATATCCAAATCTATTTGCTGATCCTGATAAAAAACTCGCCTTTACTACAAACGTCAAAGGAGAGATACAAACATCTACGGACAACCCAATTTATGCAAAATTGTATCCATATGCCATGGCTTTGAAAGCCAAAATTGACAAACAAGTCAACGAGCTCTTACGTGACGGGATCATACGTCCATCGAGATTACCATACAACTCCCCATTATGGATAGTCAGTAAGAAAGAAGACGCCTCAGGTATAAAAAAATACAGAATAGTAAAAGATTACCGAAAGTTGAATACGGTAACAATTGCCGATCGTTACCCAATCCCTGAGATTAACGAAGTTCTTTATAACTTAGGGAAAAATAAATATTTTACCACTTTGGATCTAAAAAGTGGATTCCCCCAGATTCTATTAAAAGAATCGGATAGAGAAAAAACCGCCTTTTCGATTAATAATGGAAAATACGAGTTTACTCGTCTTCCTGTTGGGCTGAAAAATGCCCCTTCAATCTTCCAGCGCGCACTGGATGACGTACTGCGTCAACATTTTGGTCATCGTTGTTATGTTTACATCGATGATATCATCATTTTCGAAAAAGAGCATTTCTAAAACCTTGAAATCATTTTTAGAACACTCGAAAGAGCAAACCTTAAAGTCCAACATTTTGGTCATCGTTGTTATGTTTACATCGATGATATCATCATTTTCGGAAAAGAGCATTTCTAAAACCTTGAAATCATTTTTAGAACACTCGAAAGAGCAAACCTTAAAGTCCAAGTGGACAAGTGCGAATTCTTGCGAACAGAGGTCGAGTTCTTAGGCTTTATCATTTCCCAAGAAGGTATAAAGACCAATCCGAAAAAGGTTAAGGCGATTCTCGATCTCCCACCACCAAAAACTTCAAAAGACTTGAGGTCCTTCCTTGGTATGTCTGGCTACTACCAAAGGTTCATACGGGACTATGCAAAAATCGCTAAGCCCCTTACATCTCTTCTTAGAGGGGAAAATGGACGCTTGTCAAAGCAAATATCTAAAAACAAATTAATCGACCTCAACGGCACTTCTAATGTAGTTGCTGACCCCTTATAGCGCCCACCGAACACTCACATTTTTTCATTAACTCCTACTGAACATAGTGACGAAAGCTCGTCGCAAAATTTAATACCAATAATCGAAGCCTCCATCAATGTTTTCAAGAGTCAAATATTTTTTAACTTATCCGAATCCTCTAGCTATCAATTTAAAATAGTTTTCCCAGGGTACCACCAGCACATTATTAACGAGACCGAGTTCAACAAAGAAATTCTTACAGCTATTCTAAAAAAATATCTTAATCCTTCGGTAATTAACGGCATAAAAACAGGAGAAAGGATAATGGGACTAATTCAAGAAGTTTTCCCTTTACATTTTAATAACTATAAAATAAGATTCACTCAAAAAGAGGTTAAAAATATAGACAATGAACAGGATCAAGAGAACCTGATAATTGAAACACACAATAGAGCTCACAGAAATCCCCAAGAAATCCGACTACAAATCTTACAAAAATATTATTTCCCCGGTATGGCAGGTAAAATTAAAAGAATCATAAAAATCTGTGCAGTATGTAAACAAAATAAATATGAAAAGCACCCAAACGATCCAGAAAAAAATAAAACACATATGCCAAATTTTCCTGGACATACTGTCAACATCGATATTTTCTCTACAGAGAAAAAGCTAGTTCTGGCCGCGTTAGACAAGTTCACAAAATACGCACAGACAAAAATAATCAAAAGTAAGTCCACAGAAGACGTCAGACGACCACTTAGAGACATAATATTTTTCTTTGGCGTACCGAAATCCATAGTTATTGACAATGAACGATCACTAAACTCTGCATCAATATTATTTATGTTGAAAGACGAACTAGGCATAAATGTTTACACAACACCCCCATACAGGAGTGAAGCTAATGGACAAATTGAAAGGTTCCATCGACGCTTTCCGAGATAATGAGATGCATCAATGATAATGGAACACATAGAGACTTTGAAGAACTTCTGGAAAGATCTGTGAATGAGTACAATCACAGTATCCATTCTACAACAGGGAAAAAACCTGTTGATTTATTCTTTGGCCGCAATGTAGAATTTGAAGACTCGACAGAACAACTTACAGAAACTTTTACATAAACAACAAGTTGACCTTACACAACAAAACAAGACAAGACATAAAATTAAACAGTATCTGCCTGGACAAGTTGTTTACGTAAGACAAAATAAGCGATTAGGGACTAAACTTTCTAAAAGATTTAAGGAAGAAATCGTGAAAGAAAACAGAAACACAACAATACTTACAGAATCCGGGAAAATTGTTTACAAGGGCCATATTCGCAACTAATAATCCATCCTTTAATTTCAGAGCTTTTAAAAAATAACAATACACAAGTTGTAATAAATAGACTGTCTTTCGAAAAAATCAACCAAATTACCAATGTTACGAACGAAATTCTAAACAAATTAAGAACAAGCGAAATTGTCAAAAATTAATTAGTAACCAATATTAAATATAAGATTGAAATCATAAAAGAAGAAATTATTAACATTGATTATGCTATCCACTGGGCTAAAGCCGGTGTAATAAATTCCTACATTTTAACAAATACAGAAATTAATATAACAAAAGAAATTTTGGAAAAAGAAAATTTGCCTTATATCAATCTAGAAGAAGCATTAGAATTTAGTGATGTTAAAATTGCATCCAATTTCTCTATAATTATTTATATTCTAACTTTACCAACAACAGAAATTGAAACATGTGAAACAATTCTACTAAAACCCGTAAAGAAAGATAATTTTATAAACAAGATTCCATATGAACATGTATTGAAATGTAAGCAAAAACTTTTTGGCATAAAATCAAATTGTAAAAAAATTTATAATCTCTCAATTTGTAGTCATAAGAACCTTATAGACATAAGTAATTCTACGTGCATAAAGAAACTATTAAGAAGTCAGACACCCAATTGTACCAGAATCAACAACCACCACATACCCACAATTGAAGAAATTTCTCCTGGACTATTACTCCTAAATCAATATAACGGCACCATTCCAATCGACAGCGAAGAAATAAAGCTCACCGGCACATTTATTATCCAATACCGTAATAAAACCATTACAGTAAACAACCAAACCTACGTTTCAAGTGAGGTCTCAACCACAAAGCCCTTACCCGCAATAATGCAACCGTTTTCAAAGAATGAAACATTTGAAGAATTGTTATCCCTAGAGATGATAAAAGAGCTGCATACAAACAATATTAACGACATAAAACTACTAGAGCACAAAAATATAAAAAGCCTATCAACGTTAATAGTCGTACTTATCCTGTTCTTCTTCCTGAAATCATGCCCCCGAAATAAACAACCCATCAAAATTAACACAGTAGTCGAAGCAAAGCCAGTAATTTTGGAATCCACACCTGAAACGCGCCCTAATAAAACAATAGAAACATCTTTACCAAAGGCGTCAAGCATTAACCAAATTCCGTTATTTTGAAAGGATAATCGAACGAGGACGTTCGACTTTTTAACGGTGGAGGAGTTTACGGCAATTATGCTGAATACGAATATGACGAAAACTAACACCTCACAACAGTCAACAAGTCTGGAATACAACACCTTCCATGAGAACAACAAAAAGCCGACATCGCAAATTCCATCACGTACGCGATGCAACCTGTGGGAACTGGGATGTGTCAGCATAAAAAAAAAATATTTAAACCTTAGAAATTAAGTTCATTTTGTCAATTGTATCATAGCAAGCGGAAACGCTGCCCGATTGGAAAATAAAGTTTTTTTTTTAATGAAAATAAGTTTATAATTTATTAACTTATATTAAGCATGAAATTTACAAACAAATTTCTTAGTGTTAACATTAAGCTTACATAATTTATTTTAATTTTTTTTTCTTATTTGAAAATTGTATGTGCATTTTACTCTCTTTTTTTTTATATATGTAAGTGCTCAATGAGTTAGCTCTCCATTATATTTTCGGGGTAGTCACACCGGGTCGGAAGGTTCGTGTTATTCAATTTATATTCTTTAAGTGAGCCTTATGAATTTTAATATTAAAAAAAGGAATATTCTGTTATTCAATTTATATTTTTTAAGTGAGCCTTATGATTTTTTTTCCCGCTTACTGTCATTATTGTCACGTGATTATCTTTAGCTACAGTATCTTTTCTGAACAAACGCTTATTTTTACTTTTTATGCTTTTTATAGCGACGTAGACAACAGCACCCTGATTATATTTCCTTGGGGTCACCCTTTTTGAATTCTGTCTGTTATTCCTAGCCATCATGTTTTTCCTAATTATTCCCCTTAAATCCTTTCTGATTTTAGAGCGGATATTCAAGAGATTTTATAATTGATTCTCTGTGGTTTGTTGAAGAAGAAATCCGATGGTTTCCTGTTTGTTACTGAGTGAACAGTATTGTTTTATTTATCGACTGCAACATAAACAAGTTCTTTACTTTTTATATCCGGATATTCAGATCTCAGACACCTATAAATTTCCAAAACAGTGGAGTGGACTCTTTCAATTTGGCCGTTGACCTCACTCCTATGAGAGGGTGTCAGATACAGTCTTACTCCTAGGCTTTTAATAAGGTTTAACACAATAGGACTAAGGAATCCCCTTTCGTTGTCCGTGACAAGAATGGGAGGTACCGTAAAGTAGTGCAGGATTTTTATTATTTTTTCCCTCGTGTAAATTTCCGACCTGTCTTCAAGTCTAAATATATTGTCATAGATGAAAATAGAATATACAAATCGAAATTCTTCTTCTTGTTTTGAAAATGTCGTTCCTATTTTATATTAATAAAAAAAATCCTATAAAACATGTCCCTCCTCGTTTATATTTTATGCTATTGTGAAAAAAAAAAATAAACAAAAATGACACTTGACGCATTCGATGTGAAGCATGGTATACCGCTTTATGCGACACTGAACTGTGCGGCGGTTAATTCATGCATGTGTAAACCCCGCATTATGTTCATAAAATTAATAATTCAAGTTTTAGAAAAGCGTGGTTTCATTAAAAACGTTTTAAACTAAGAATTTTATGCGGTTGTGGTGTTTTTTATAACATGCTGCTCCATGAAACTGATTTTTATTTAATTTTAAAAATCTCTTTTACTGGCGCTATTAGTTTCGGGGACTCTATTATGATTCTCAGAAAAAGAATCCTCCAATTTAATTTTTTTTCGATAAATCCGTTTTTGAATTAACAGACTTTTTTTTTTTTGTTACTAACCGCCTTGCCAGTTGCCAAAGTTTGTGTGTGTGAGTGGAAAATATCCGTGTATTCCAATTGTCATACCAGTAGCTGAGTAGCTGGCATGTGTGGCTTCAGGGTGGCCAACGGCTTCATTGTGTTCTTGCCCTAAACATTGGAAAGGGCAGCCGCTTTACGCTGTGTAAGAATATTCGGAAAAAACGGCCCTCGCGCTACCTAGTGAGTTATTTAAATAGCCTAAGTTATTCCCTTGAACATCAATAATCTGCCAGTAAAAGCCCCGCCAAAATCGGTGCAGCCGTTCCCGAAATTAGCCAGAACAAACAGAAAGAAAGACAGATAGACAGACAGACGCAAATTTAAAAAATTGCGTTTTTTGTTATAAGTACTGTATATACTCTCATATGCATCTTGTAAAAAGCTGCTATTTTGATACTAAAAACAACTTCATTTTTATTTATGTGTATAGATATTTATTTGATACTTCGTCGTTAAAATGTTATCTAGAAAATTACTCTCAATATTTAGAAAAAAAATTGAACTACGATGCATCAAATGTAAATCGAACACAATTTGATGGTTAACATTGAAGTTACCACGGTCAGGCATTGACCCGTCATATGCCTCGTCTTTCGAAACCAAGCTCAAACGTGTCTTGCATGGGAAGTGAATTTCCTTTTATCATATTATGAGAACTGCAATTCAGCAGTCTAGGTTTAAGAAAAATAATGTAATTTAGACGTTAAGAATTATTTCCGTGGGAACTGCAGTTCGGCAGTTTTAGTCTTAAGACAAAATGTAATCGAATATTAGATTAGAAAGTAGAAACGAAATGTAAAGTTACATGAATTTGGAGAACGCGGAGACGTAGTCGCACAAAATATTTAATCTAATTGGAAGTAATTGTTTTATTTTTGAATAGAACCTACGAAAGGTTCTGGTGGATAATTTATTTAAGATTCAAGGATATAAAATCCGTTACTGGCGCCCGAGCAGGGACCGACTTGTCCTTTAATAAAAAGAAAAATTCTAGTTAAACACTAAATGCAAAATTAAATTTTGAATTCTCAAGAAATTATTTTGGAAAAAAACACAGTGAATCCCTTTTTTCCTAGTGTTCAAAAAAAAAAAAAAACATTTCAAAAAGAAGAGAAGAAAAAAGGTTACGAAAATAAAAGTGTTTTAACCTCCCCCAGTGTTTAAAAAATATCTCAAAGACAAAAAACAAAAAAGGGAAATTAATAACGAGAATAAAAAGTGCATCAATATCACTAGAACTTATTTGCCCAAAAAATAAAATCAACCTGTTATCTTGATGTTCAATTAATAAAGAGATACTTATTGGCTTCCATCCATAAATGTGATATCAACGAAGGAAATTGTCAGTGAAAATTTAAACCAAGTGTGTTGTTCTAAGGGATCAACTGTAGAAACGAAGAATTAACAACTGTACAAATCAAGGCGACAAAATGCTGGTTTTCCTAATGTAAGAATAGATAATACAATTTTATAGGGAAAAAGAAATTATATGATATAATATATTCTTTTCACTTACAAATCTATTTAATTAATTAAATATTAATTAAACTAAATCTATATTTTACAAATATTCTGAAGACCAAATTTGAAATATTATTACACCATACCAATTGCGGAAAGCAAATTTCCAATAAAAGGAAAAAATCAAAAAAAAATAACCTTTAAATAAAAAAAGTGCAAATCAAGTTTCCTAAACCTTTTATATTTATTCCTGGTGCCACTCTTACTCGAAAATGGATCGGCTCCAGAATTCCGTCACCAAATTAACAGGGGCAGTAAATTCAGTTTTAGATCAGCTAAGGGGATTTGAAAGGCGTATAGTACAGATAGAAAATTATGGGAGTAGGCAGGTAATGGACTCGATACTAGAGCAGTTGGGTTCTATTGAGGACAAAATCAAAATAATAGAGAATAGAAACTTAATTGAGGGAAGTGCTTCCCAACCCCCTGTAACTGAGGAGCCTCTACAAGGACCAAGCACCGAGGCACAATTGAAAGACATCTCTAAGCTCCCTGATTCAGTAAAAGAATTACAAGTTTTCGATGGAAACCCCATCAACTACGTCTCGTGGGTCCATAGTGTAGAAACTGTGTTGAAGGATTACGATATCGTTCGGAGAAAACCCCTTTATAGGGCAATCCTTCAGCACATCCGGCAGAAGATAAGGGGTAAAGCTGATTCTGCCTTTGTATCGTATAACATATTCGATAATGACTGGGTAGAAATAAAAAAATTGTTTTGCTGCATTATGCAGATAAAAGGGACCTCAGGACTCTTGAGCATCAACTAAATCAGTTGAGCCAGGGTACCTCGAGGATGAATGATTTTTATGCCACCATCAATCACCAGTTCTCCCTCATCATCAGCAAAATAAGAGCGGAAACATATTCTACCGAGACCATGGACGCTTTGGTTGAAGCTTATCGAAATAGAGCCTTAGATGTATTCGTGCGGGGGTTGAGCGGAGACCTTTCTAAACTCCTTATAATTCAAAAACCAAGAACGCTTCCGGAAGCTTATTCAGCATGTCGGGAATTGCAGAATCTTACCTATAGAAATTCGGTTCATTTACAGGCTCCTAATGTTATATCATCCCCAATGTCGATTTGATGGAGTCAGGCAGCGAGGAGAATTTAATGACAGGTGCCTCGTTTCCAGCGTACCATACATAGAATATGCTACGCGGGGAGGGGAAATCTTACACTTCCTAGTATACACTGGTGCCAATAAAAACTTTATTAAACCTAGGCTAGCACCAGAGCCCTGTCCTGTCAAACAGGAACAAAGTTCTGGCGACAACAAAACAACTGAAAAGCAGTCCGTAGATATACAAAACCAAACTTCGGACTGCTATAGAGTAGTAAGACGACAGAACACCACGGCACAGTCTCTACAATGGTTACTCTCTGGCCTTAAAACCATAGCAAAAGAAGCTTGGAGTTCTACGTTTTGTAGCGTCAAACTCAACGCGCTGCAAAAATACTGGATGGAACTCGAAGAAACCCATCGGTTAATTCACGAGCTCATCGAAGACCCAGTTCAATATGGGTACGATTTAAACGAATTTTACAAGCTGGAAGACGAAGTCCAGCAATTCGTGATAACATTAACAGCCAAATTGGAAGAAGTCACAGCACAGAGCTCATCATCATGTAATACAGCCATGAATCTTACTCCAGTGAATACGCCGAAGCAAACCCTCAAATTATCGAAGGTAACCTTGCCAAATTTGATGGAAACTATACAAAATGGAAGCAGTATAGTGATTTGTTCACCGAACTTGTTGGTAAACAAGATATTGCAAACTGCCAAAAGTTGTTCTATCTAAAAACAACAACAAGCCGAGAATTTAATAAGGCATTTTACGACATCTGATAGCAATTACCATGCAGCCTGGCAAGTAGTAAAAGATCGGTATGATAACCCTCGACTGTTAGTATTAGCACATGTACAGAGATTACTAATGCAACCTGCAATCCAAAATGAAACTCCAAAGGCAATAAAGGCCTTGCACGACACCACACAAGAATGCATGCTGAGTTTGAAGGGGCTTAATATTGACACCACAAATTGGGATCCACTGCTTATAAACGTTCTGATCAAGAAACTTGATAGAAACACGTTAACCCTCTGGGAACAGTCGCTCAAGCAACCAAAGGCATTACCATCCTTAAGCGACTTTTTATCGTTCTTAGAGTTACGGTTCCAATCATTAGAAGCCATGGGACCAAAAGTAATAAAGGCAAGCTCAGACGACTTCAGTAAAAGGACAAAATAGGCTCTTGCTTCAACAAACGGAAGCAATAAATGCAATGTTTGTGGAAAGAAAAGACATGCCATGTTCTTGTGTCCCAAGCTCCTTCAACTCTCACCACAGGAGAGACTAAAAACTATAACTTCACTCAACCGCTGTATAAATTGCTTGCGCTTTGGACACCAAGCTCCATCATGTCGAGAAATGCATTGCACCAAATGCAACAAGTTTCACCACACCCTTCTTCACGTATCGACAGAGAACCAGAAGCAACAACCTCCAATGATTGACAACAGGACAAGCCTTTCAGCAACATCCACGATTACAAAACCCTCCAAATACGTTTTGTTGGGAACAGCAGTTGTTAACATTCTCAATCGTACAAACAATCCAGTGAAAGCAAGAGCCTTGCTCGATTCCGGTTCTCAAATGAGCTTCATAACAGAAAGACTTGCTTCAAAATTACATCTAATAACAAAACACGAATCTCTTGAGGTCTCAGGAACGGGAAATAAACCAATCAAATTAAGCAAAAAGGTCGATGTATGTATTCAATCTCGAGTTAATGGTTATCATACACAAATTCAAGTTTTTGTGCTTAACACGATAACCACACAACAACCCAGCGATTTCATAGATGCCAGTCATTGGGAAATGCCTCAGAACATAAAATTAGCTGACGACAACTTTAATAAACCTCAGGAGATATTCTCATCGGAGCCGAACTCTACCCCGAACTTCTGTCAGTGGGCCAGATTAAACTAAACAACAGTGGACCCACCTTACAAAACACCTTCCTGGGATGGATAGTTATGGGGAAGATTGTCACTAATATTCCATCAATTTCTATTTTGCGGCATAGGGGTAAACAGTTCATCTTTTAACTTAGAAAGTCTTGTCGAACGTTTTTGGAACTTGGAAGAAAACCTAGCTCCTCCCTCACAAGCAAATAAAAAACTGCTCACCAAAGAAGAGCGTCAACGCGAAGAAATATTCCTGAAAACAACAACACGATCTCAATCTGAACGATACATCGTAACTCTACCTTTTGCTAATGACCCTAAATGTCTAGGCGAATCGAGAGAGATAGCTGTGCGAAGATATCTTAGCCTTGAAAAAGGTTTCAAAAGAATCCCGAAATTCATAAGCAATACATTGAGTTCATGAGAGATTATATTGCTTTAAAACATATGGAAGCGATTAACACTGAAATCTCTAATCAAAGGCCGCAATATTTTCTTCCTCATCATTGCGTCTTGCGTCCGGAAAGCAGTTCAACAAAACTAAGAGTGGTATTTGATGGATCATCAAAGACATCCACAAACATATCACTCAATCAGATCCTGCACACTGGACCAGCCTTACAAAATGATCTCTTCTCCATTTTATTGCGGTTCCGGATTCACTAGTATGTGTTGACAGCCGATATTTCTAAAATGTATCGACAAATACTTGTTAACGACTATAGTAAACGATTCCAGTGTATAGTTTGGCGGGAATCTCTTAAGGAACCTCTTAAGACATATCAATTAAGTACCATAACTTATGGTACTAAATCTGCACCCTACCTGGCTATAAGATGTCTTCGTGATCTAGCAGATGGAGCAGGAAACCAGCATTTACTTGGCGCATCTAAATTCTCTCTCACCATTTCTTGACAAAAGAAATATAATGAGAGTAGGAGGAGGACTAGCTGCATCCCATCTACCATACGAAGCAAAGCATCAGATAATCCTACCAAGTTCCCATAATTTTTCAAAATTATTGATGATATAATCCAGTGAAAGCAAGAGCCTTGCTCGATTCCGGTTCTCAAATGAGCTTCATAACAGAAAGACTTGCTTCAAAATTGCATCTAATAACAAAACACGAATCTCTTGAGGTCTCAGGAACGGGAAATAAACCAATCAAATTAAGCAAAAAGGTCGATGTATGTATTCAATCTCGAGTTAATGGTTATCATACACAAATTCAAGTTTTTGTGCTTGACACGATAACCACACAACAACCCAGCGATTTCATAGATGCCAGTCATTGGGAAATGCCTCAGAACATAAAATTAGCTGACGACAACTTTAATAAACCACAGGAGATAGATATTCTCATCGGAGCCGAACTCTACCCCGAACTTCTGTCAGTGGGCCAGATTAAACTAAACAACAGTGGACCCACCTTACAAAACACCTTACTGGGATGGATAGTTATGGGGAAGATTGTCACTAATATTCCATCAACACTATTTTGCGGCATAGGGGTAAACAGTTCATCTTTTAACTTAGAAAGTCTTGTCGAACGTTTTTGGAACTTGGAAGAAAACCTAGCTCCTCCCTTACAAGCAAAGAAAAAACTGCTCACCAAAGAAGAGCGTCAACGCGAAGAAATATTCCTGAAAACAACAACACGATCTCAATCTGGACGATACATCGTAACTCTACCTTTTGCTAATGACCCTAAATGTCTAGGCGAATCGAGAGAGATAGCTGTGCGAAGATATCTTAGCCTTGAAAAAAGGTTTCAAAAGAATCCAGAAATTCATAAGCAATACATTGAGTTCATGAGAGATTATATTGCTTTAAAACATATGGAAGCGATTAACACTGAAATCTCTAATCAAAGGCCGCAATATTTTCTTCCTCATCATTGCGTCCTGCGTCCGGAAAGCAGTTCAACAAAACTAAGAGTGGTATTTGATGGATCATCAAAGACATCCACAAACATATCACTCAATCAGATCCTGCACACTGGACCAGCCTTACAAAATGATCTCTTCTCCATTTTATTGCGGTTCCGGATTCACTAGTATGTGTTGACAGCCGATATTTCTAAAATGTATCGACAAATACTTGTTAACGACTATAGTAAACGATTCCAGTGTATAGTTTGGCGGGAATCTCTTAAGAAACCTCTTAAGACATATCAATTAAGTACCATGGTACTTATGGTACTAAATCTGCACCCTACCTGGCTATAAGATGTCTTCGTGATCTAGCAGATGGAGCAGGAAACCAGCATTTACTTGGCGCAAATATTATCCGTGATATCTTAACTGGTAGCGACAGTCTTAAAACTGCTACTCAAATGCAATCAGAACAGATACAACTTCTGGCTCAAGGTGAGTTTCATCTACGGAAATGGTGCTCCAACACACCTTCACTCTTGAAAGGAATTCCACAAAAAGATTGTGAAACAGAAAAAATTCTTCATGACCAAGAAGAAAAAAAAACGTTAGGACTTACCTGGCTACCAGCATGAGACCAATTTCTCATCAAAACAAATTGGAATGAAATAACGAAAATTACAAAACGATCTATATTATCCGACACTACTCATATTTTTGACCCACTAGGAATAGTAAGTAAAGTAGTGGTTTTGGCAAAGATATTTATGCAGGAACTATGGGCATTAAAACTCTATTGGGATGCCGCATTGCCGATGGAGATGAATACAAAATGGAAAACCTTCCGACAAGACCTGCTAAAATTAAACAATCTTAAAATTCCACGACACATCATAATAAACAACGCAACATGCATTGCACTTCATGCATTCTCAGATGCTTCCCAAAGAGCCTACGGAGCTGTAGTCTACCTCAAATCAACAAATCTCTAAGAAGAAATCAAGGTCCAGTTGGTGTGTTCAAAAACTAGAGTTGCACCAATAAAGCAACAAACGATCCCTCGATTAGAACTCTGTGCCGCCAAATTATTGGTGCAATTAGTAAAATTCGTTAAAGAAAGTTTGCCAATCAAATTTAAAGAAATAATGTACTGGACCGATTCACAAATAGTCTTATCTTGGATAAACACAACATCTCCACTAAAGACCTTTGTAACTAATCGTATAACAACGATCCAAGATGAAACCACAAAATCCCAATGGAAGTTTATAAACTCAGAACTCAATCCGGCTGATCTTTTATCTCGAGGAGTGTTTCCGGAGTAACTTTTGAAGTCAAGGGTTTGGTTTCAAGGTCCAGAATTTTTGAAGAAGCCTAAGTCAGAATGGCCCAAACAACCATCAGGAAAAGAAAGAGGACAAATCTTAGAAGTGAAAGTTTTGAAAACTGTACTACAAGCAACACCGAACACGACGTGCCATTTTATCGAAAAAAATTAATCACAAAAACTCGTTTAAATTTCTGCAAAAGGTGACAGCATATAGTATACGATTCATCAGTAACTTAAAACGAGCCAAAAATTATCGACTTGTAGAACCTGTTATTTCTCTACAAGAACTCAAATCAGCAACGTGCGCTATAGTAAAATATATTCAAGAAGCGTACGTTTGCGAGTGCGTCTCTAACACAAGAAGAATTAACAACAGCTCTTGCGCAAGTAGAAGCGATCCTTAACTCTAGACCATTGACTCCTATATCTAATGATCCCAATGATCTTGAAGCTATCACACCTGGACATTTTTTGATTGGAGCGCCTTTGATTTCAATGGTTGATCCCGAAGCAGCGAAGGCACCTCAACTTACTCATGTTGCTAGATGGAATTTAGTTACGTCCATTCATCGGGAGTTCTGGCGCAGATGGACAAGCGAATACTTACAAGAACTTCAACAGAGGTATAAATGGAAAAATCCTCAAGCTGATATCCAACCGGGCACACTAGTTCTTATTAAAGAAGACAATCTGCCCCCTCTCAAATGGTTAATGGGAAGAGTTTTACGAACCATTTCCGGACCAGACAAACTCGCCAGAGTAGTAGATATTAAAACTGCTTCAGGGGAGCTAAGACGATCAATTGCTAAGGTGTGTCCTCTTCCTGCTGAGGTACAACCAAACAAACCAACGGAAAATTCATGTTAGGATTTCACTAATACAGACCAAATAAAGGAAACAGCTCTAGCGTCTACCAGCGGTCAACTGACAGCACTCCCTAAAACAAGTCGTTAGCCGTCTCGTGTAAGAACCAAAAGTAAGGTGAAACACCCACTTAAAGGTCGTTTTCTTCCAATACAAGAACTCTGCAATCGAAAGCGAAGGAATCAAGAGCCATCTTCTGTACCATCTGAAAAATTGAAAATAAGTCCAATTAAAACATTATTGGTGTGTGAGATTTTAGGTTCTTATTTCCGCGGACGATATTCATATTAGATAAAGTTTTGTATTTTGTTTAACGGCGGTAAGTTCCGAAAATACAAAACTTTATCTAATATTATTGGTGTGCTTATTTTTACTTGCCACCGCATTAGGACAAACCACCAAACAAAATGCAGTAGATGTTCAGCACTTTGAAAGCAGCCCTGGGTTATATTTTGAAGATATTGGCGAAGCAAGACTCACAACTGATGAATGGAACCTGTTTATTCACTTCAACATGACAAGTTATTAAAAGAGTTCCAAGAAATACAAAAGGGCGTCACCCAACTTAAGGCCACATGCGAGGAACAACGCATTCAGAAGCCGAATAATCTCTGCAAGGCCATCATGCGTCTCCAGATGTTCCAGGTATTCAAACTAATACCATTACCAGTTCAGCAAAATATTTCCTTCATCTTCATACAACCATCAACATCGTTCTTAGCAGTAACTCAATTCTGAGATCAGCATTTCACACTTTCGCAAGCTGAATATCAGGAATGCATACATATCGATGACAAAAAATATCTATGTAAGCAACGACATCCAATATTCAATACACACTCGGTGGAAAACCAATGCGAAATGTACATGCTCAATCATAATAAGCAGCTCTCATCATATTGCGAACTTAAATCTACAAAGGTTGAAAGGATGTGGATTCAACTTCATAATCCTAATTACTGGATTTTCGCCTTTCATCATGAAGAAATACTTTCAATAGTATGCGGTTCAGAGATAAAACCTACTAAACTACAAGGGGTAGGACTTTTGAAGCTGGCAACCGACTGTATCATTAAACAACCAACGATGACTATCAATGCTCATAATTTCTATACGTCCAAGTCAACTATGCCTTTTCTGCCGACACATAACTTAAGTGTAGTTTTCGAAAAATTTCCCATCGAACCACTACAATACGAAATCCAGAAGAAGAAGGAAATTATTATTCGAGGAGAAGACGACTTAACATTACTTAAGAAGCGAATATCCCATCAAAAAACACAGGAGACATTGCCTAACAAAATAACTCATCACGATATTCATCAATATACTATTGGGTACATATCACTATTAACTGGTTTGATCCTGAGCGTCCTATTTCTACTAAACCGAAGGAAGAAGAAGACAGCACGATCTCCTAACAATATACAATTTGAACTCAGGGATCTCAAAGGTGGGGAGAATGTTTAAACTTTAAACTACAACTTATATTTAAACACCCTATTCAAACTAAGAACACCCTATTGCTAATAAAATACACATTCCATTCCCAATTTATTATTCCCGCCAAATTGCAATATTCGCACTTTATTCAGGTGCATTACTATCCTATTACAATTATTTTCACAAAAAATCGAAGTATTATTTTGTTATTATGCTGACTTGCATTTATGTAATTATGTATAAATAGCCATAGAATTTAAGAATAAAATCACTTTTCATTCAGAAGTCAAATACGATTGTTTCTTTTATGATTGCTACCCCCCACCCGACGTAAGGAGTAATTAATAACTAAAAGATACAATCTTGGAACCCTACGTCGAAACCAAAAGAGGTATAGACTTTAAACAATTCCATTCCTTGATATTTGGCAAGCTCGGATGAGCTCATTGACTTCGTCTTTAACTATAAGGATTTGATGCAGAATATCTTGTTCAATTCTTCCTGCGTCCGTTCTTTCGATTTGGTTGTTGAACTTGCTGATTATCCAATTCATCTTTTCTGTGATGTTTCATGTAACACCAATTAATACCTCGTTAACTTTTTAGTGATGATTATTATTTTCTATTATCTCTTGTTCACTTTGAAGGATCCCAGCTACCCATTTCCACGCTGAACCAATCCAATCAATAAATCTTGTTCTCCTATGTGTACTGCTTCTTAGCAAAACTAAGCGGTCGCTTATTTGATGCAGATGGAAATTGAAGATAGACTTCCTTTCGTCTTCTTTTATATTTTCATTCACGACTTTGGTTATATCGTCCAGCAATCTTTGGAACTTCATCAAATCAATGACGTGAACTAACTTAAAGTACCCGTCGATTATTCGGCCGTGTCCATCTTTAATTGACACTATAGGTGCTTCATAATTAAAAAATTGAAAACCTTGTGCCACAGCCAAGAGAAAAAGCCTGTGGGGTATGTTAGTATGCTTTAGAGTACGTATAGGTTAATCATGTTTAAAAAATGCAAACGTATTGTACGAATGTGATGCAAGAGTGGAATTCCATTAAATAAAAGAAGGAATATAGTTCTGATTTTTAATGTTTTTTTGTATCTATATAATCTATAACAAAATTTTTATATTAATTAAGGTTAAGCATTTTATTAGCTGGTCTTATATAGAGTTATTAATTAAAGTTAAGCATTTTTGTTAATTTATTTTGTCTATGACATCAATATAAAAATGTTCAATTAATTAAAGTTAAGCATTTTATTAGATTGTCTTATATATTAAGTTAATCAAAAATTTTAGTAGCTTATCTTATATTAAATTAATCAAAATTAAAAGTTAAGGAATAGTTTGGATAGTTTCTAAATGTTGTATCTGTGCGTGTGCAGTGCATATTCCCTTTTTTTCTTTTTTTTTAATTATGTATACTTATGTTTTAAAATTGTACTTTCTATTAATGTTTTTGATATGGGCTTTATGAACTCTGCGGCCCGTGGATGTCACTTTTTTGTCTTTTTCCACAAATTCCTTTCGGAATAATGGTTTATTTTTCCCTTGAATTTTTTTAAAAGCTATAAATGACTTCACCTTTCTTGTATTTTCTGGGTGAAGATCGTTTCGCATTGCGGAATTTATTATTAGCTGGATATCAAGCAGTAGTAGTTTTGTGTATGGATGTGAGTAAGGCATTAAGAATGGATGCTTGGTATCATACGATAACACAGAGGACTCTAGCCTTCCACCAACTCTAATGATTCCGTCTTTATCGATGAATGGAGTGAGACTCTAGAGTGAACTTTTCTTTGACACTTCACTATGCTTTGTTAAATGATGTATGTCTTCATGAAATTCATCTTTCTGTATTAGCTTTATCATAGCCTTCCATGATTGCTCAAGATCAACACAATTTAGGAAGCTATTCGTACTGATGAAAGCTTCTTGGGGCCGAATGTGGTTTCTATAATGGAACATATAGGCTATAATTTTCTGTGCCCTCTTGAATGAATTTCAAGATAATGGAGTAGATCCAAAAATGTTTGTTCTGTTGTGTTTTCTCTGGTGGATGGTACGATGTTTTCATGACAGATTTCATGTTTTTGACAAATTTTGGTGGCCAAATTGATTCCATTCCATGCAAAAATCGTGAACCATAAAACCAAAGTGTGTGGTTTTTCAGGCGTTCTGGTGCTATCTCACGTGACAAAATATCAGCAGGTTTCTCCTTCGAGCTAACATGCCGCCATTGCTGTGGAACTGTAAATTCCTGAATGGTTGAGATTCGATATCCAATTGAGCACGATGACAGGATCACTCCATAAATAATTCTTTCCCTTTGAATATCTAGAACTTTTTGTAATCGATGAATCCATTCTGCAGCAAGTTTTGCGGCACACAGTTAAAGCCCAGAAATTGTAGTTTGATGGGATATTGTTGTGTTCTTTGACGGAGCTACTATGGTTTTAACACATAGTAGTCGAACTGTGATCACATTATTCTTCCCCTGGGCTCTTACATAAGCTGCTGCTCCATAAGCTTTTACAGACGCATCCGCAAAAACATGGAATTGTACGTCCTTAGGAATACTGTGAGAAAATACTTGCCTGGTTATTTTGATATTGTGGAGTATTTTTAACCCTTCCCGAAAGCGACTCCATGTGGTTTGCATTTCTTGTGGGAGAGCGGCATCCCATTCAAGCTTAAGCTCCCATAGTTGTTGAAGAAACAGTTTTGCAGTGACTATAACTGGAGCCATTAATCCAAGAGGATCAAAGAGATAAGCTATGTCGGAGTATTCTGATCTTTTTGTTATTCTTTTCTTTCCGACCCAATGGCTTTTGATACATAAATCGTCAGATTTCGGCAACCACGTAAGTCCAACTGTTTTCACGTGTTCTTCTATGCTATTATCGAAATTTAATTCAGTTTCAGGATCTTCTACAGGTATGTTTTGAACGAGGGACTGGTGATTTGCGCACCATTTTCTTAGTTTAAATCCGGCACTATGTAACAATTCTTAAAGTTCTTCCTTGATGGCAATTGCTGTAGTAAGGCTGTCCGATCCCGTCATGACGTCATCAACGTAAAAATTGCTTTGCGTGGTCTTAAATGCTAACGGAAATTGTTCTCGATGTTCTTCTGCCAATTGTTGGAGACATTTTATGGCCAAATATGGTGCAGACGTAGTCCCATAAATCACGGTGTTAAGCTTATAACAATTAAATGAATCGTTAAGTGAGTTTCTCCACCAAATGAGCTGATATTTTAAGTCTTCGTTATGCATCAGTATTTGCCGATACATCTTCCCGATATCTGCCGTGAATACATATCTCGGCATTCGAAATCTGATGAGCGTTGAAAAAACATCGTCCTGAATTGTTGGCCCAGTCGATAAAATGTCATTAAGAGATATGTGGGTCGAGTATTTTGCTGACGCATCAAAAACTACTCTAAGTTTTGTCGTGCTGCTATCTGCCTTGACTACGCAGTGATGTGGCAAGAAGAATTACGGTTTGTCTACCTTGTGAATGTTAATTTCTTCAATGTTGCCTAATCGTTCATATTCACCCATGAACTCAATGTATTGGGCCTTCAAATCCTGAGAGTTAGCAAGCCTTCGTTCTAGGGATATAAATCTTCGGAAGGTCACATCTTTTGACTCTCCTAAATTCTTAGCATCTTCTTTAAATGGGAGTCTAAATAACGAATCGACCCTTATTGTTCCTTGTAGTTGTTTGACGAAAATATAACTCACATTGTTTTTCAGCTGCTGTTAACGGCTTCTCTTTGGATGGATGGTCCTCTAATTGACAAAATTTCTCGATTTGATGATCAAATGTCTCGTCTGCACTGCATATACCGCACACGATGTTCGAATTGTGATCGTCATCAATCTTTCCAGCGACCGTCCACCCTAATATTGTGTTTTGTAATATTGGCAACGATTTTCCCAAACGGATTTGTCCCACAGATAAAAGTGAGTAGTACAGCTCGGCTCTAATAAGCACATCGATCAGGCCTGGTTTGTTGAAAGTGGGATCAGCAAGTGGAAGATTGGCTGGAATTTTCCAGGATGATGTGTCAAACAATCTGCTAGTTTGATGTGATATTATGCTTGACAGAACATGGGCTTCTATATTTATTGAAAATGAGTTGAGAGGAGATCTTAACTGGATGTTTACTCTTCTCTTTGCTTGTTGAGTAGCTCTTCCAATACCTTGTAATTGAAGATATTGGCGTTAATTGAAGTTTTTTCATAGTTCTTTCTGTGAAAAAGTTTAACTAAGATCCAGAATCTAGTATAGCCCTACATTCGATTGTTTTGCCATGCTGATTCGTTAGAAGGACCATGGCAGTGGACAAAAAACATATCCTCGAGATTCTTGATTGCCTTGTGCGGTTAGCGATATTGATTGATTGTTTGTCTTGACGTCGGGAAGTGCAGACGTACCTGATGTTAATAGATTCTTCACTGGAATACTAGTAGCTACTGCATTGTTGTCGTGTTCCAAATGTAGTAGTGTATTGTGCTTCCTCCTGCAGTGCCTGCAACCTCCGGATGTACATTTAAGGGAAAAATGACCTTGAAGCAATTCATACATCGTTTTGTAGATTTAATCAAGGTAATTCGATCTTTAGGGCTTAACTCCACGAATTTTTGACTGTTGTAAATCTGATGATTGCCCTTGCAAGCTACACATGTATGAGATATAGATGTGGTTGCTGTCAATGCTCGTGAAATAACTTGTTTTTTGTGACTCTCAGGCATATTTGTTTTATGAGTCCTTGTTCCAATCGCTTCTAAGGATTGGAAGCGCGTTTCCAAGTATACCAGAAATTCTTTGAATGATTGCTCCCATAATGTGTGTGTATTCCTGTCAAGCTTTTTCACAAGAATGTAGATGATTATTGAATCCCAAGAGCTTGTGTCGACTCCTAAGCCATCTAATGCGAGAAGACATTCCTCAGTGGTGTCGTGCAATGCACGTATAAATGACGCGCTTTCAATTGATGCCATAGGCTGTACCATTAATTTGTTTAATACCGAATTCACTAATAAATTATATAATAAATCCTAAATAATTTTCCATGCTGCTTCGTAATTTGCCTCTGTGGGTGCTATGTGACTTAGCAGCTAATCTGCTTCGCCAATCAAACTCGTCTTCAGAAAGTATATCTTTTGACAGTTTGGGATCGGTTGCCTGTGTACCAACTCCATGAAAAGATCGTGGAATTGTCTCCACTTGGTATAGTCGCCGTCGAATTTGGGCAATACAACTTTTGGTAGTGCTAAATGAGTAGATGAACTTGTGTTAAATCCATTACTTGAGAGTGGCTCTTGAGCTTGTTTTGTAAACTCATATAATTTGATGAGTTTCTCTTTGGTTTGCCTTTCAAATATGAGAAATTGTTCGATGTTGTATCCGTCCTGAGCTGGATCCTCTTTCTGCTCACATACTTGATTGTGAATGTGTAGAATTTCATCCCAATGACGCTCAATGGTTTTTATTTTTATTTGGTAAAATTCCAATGACGTTTTTACCAACTGGGTTTCGTCCCATTGAATGCTCTTTGCAAGCCTTCGATTGCAGCCTGTTGCCTTCTGATTAGGCCTGAAATGTTGTCTGTATTTTGTGTTGACGTGCGAGATGCTGGTTTTGGTTTGGATACCGAGGCGTCTTGGTTGGACTGACCTCCTGTCTTACCTTCCACATTATGACCTTCTATATCTTGATTCGTTGTTTGTTTAATGCTTCGAAGAATTGTTTTTCCTGCAACATATGGTGTGTCATGTTTCAGTACTCCCTCTACTTGCTTGTGGTTGCCTCGAAACTGGTTCCAAAGGGTTTCGACGCGTTGAATTCTGCCCCATATATATTGCGCAGTTTTCCTTGATGCGCTGTCCTTTGAAATATTTGTTTTGAGTTTTCCTCACTCTTCTGCTATTATCTTCTGGCGTGCGACGATGACAAAAGTCTGGGATTCCTCATCCGTCAATGACATATTTGTATGTTTAATTTGATTGATTTTTGAAATATGTACTAACGAATATCTGAATAACTATGTCCGTGTATAGCCCTGACAAACGCTGTTATTAAATATGGTTTTGTGAATTGCCCCCTACCGCTGGTGGGGGGAAGCAATCACTTAGGGGTCACCAAAATGTTTACAGTGCTTTTACTGTAAATAACAACTGCTTTATCGACAAAGGTTCTTATACCCTGACGATGATTGATAATGCTAGTACAGAACTAGAATATCACACTTGTAGATCGAAGTTTGGTTGTCCAAGCAGACTCTGGAAGAAAAAAGAAGTCTTAAGGTTGACTGCTAGTTAAACAGTGAAAAGTATTCTTTATTATCTTTATATTGTATATTTATTAATAATATCTGTTTATCCGTTTATTTGGCATTTATTATTAGTGATTGGTTAGTATTTACTTTTAGCATTTAGGCATTATTTATTTAATTTATTTGATTTATTTCTGGGATTCCTCATCCGTCAATGACATCTTTGTATGTTTAATTTGATTGATTTTTGAAATATGTACTAACGAGTATCTGAATAACTATGTCCGTGTATAGCCCTGACAAACGCTGTTATTAAATATGGTTTTGTGAACTGCCCCCTACCGCTGGTGGGGGGAAGCAATCACTTAGGGGTCACCAAAATGTTTACAGTGCTTTTACTGTAAATAACAACTGCTTTATCGACAAAGGTTCTTATACCCTGACGATGATTGATAATGCTAGTACAGAACTAGAATATCACACTTGTAGATCGAAGTTTGGTTGTCCAAGCAGACTCTGGAAGAAAAAAGAAGTCTTAAGGTTTACTGCTAGTTAAACAGTGAAAAGTATTCTTTATTATCTTTATATTGTATATTTATTAATAATATCTGTTTATCCGTTTATTTGGCATTTATTATTAGTGATTGGTTAGTATTTACTTTTAGCATTTAGGCATTATTTATTTAATTTATTTGATTTATTTATATTTTTGTTAGATTCATTTGGTTATTTTCATTATTTTTTTTTATTTTTTGTTAATAAAACCTTCGTAATCCATTGAGTGTAAATTTTTGTTTTTGCTTCTGTCATTCCCACCCACATCAGTCTGTTTAGCGTTTTTTGGTTGCTGAGTGCGTCTTTACACCTTTGGGGGTGCATTGATCTTGAGTTTTAAATAATTTTTTCTCAATCGGATGTCTCAGCGTGTTACTTGGGAAGAAGAGGAAAAAACGGTCATATTAAAGGGTAGTTTAGAAAACCGACCAGTTACCCGCTCCTGGCTTAGGAATTTCGCTGCATATTCCGGAGAAATGCCAATAGGACGTTCACCAGTTACAAAGTCCAACACTCCAGGGGAAAACTCGGGTGATTCCGCGTGGCCTCCTGTGGCGATTCCGAGTACTTTTGAAACTCAGCCGATAGGTGTTCCCTCACGCCCGGGTAATAATCCGCCTTTTTCAGGCTGTAGTAGTCCCTCCGATTGCACCACCGACTCTGTAATGGCACCGCCATATAGTGGTATAAGTGAGTAACGCAACAGTTGCCAGCTAATAACGAGGATCGCTCAGTCACAACCCAGGCGAGCGAGGATAGAGGGGGAGAAGCAGCCGGCGTGATTTCCGCAGAACTAAGGACCGTCATTAATTTGGCGGTCATAAACGCACGCGATTCCAATCGAGAGTCGATGAAAGAAAATTTAACAAAATCCGTAAAAGCAGAAGTCCAACGGGGACTAATCGATTTTATTAAAGAAATCAATAACCTCACTCGCCCGCACCCGCCAGTGGAAGATAGAGTACGGCCGCCGGAGGGCAATCCGGTAACCGCTCCGACGCATTTCCAGCCACCGCCCTCGGATCCGCAGACCACACCATTTATCCCGATTGCTAACCGGCACGAGGAGACAATTCCTAACCTAGCCCTGAATTTAAGACAAGTCTCGGATCAGGGGGTACACCAGCCGGGACTGCTAACGGATTCATTCTATCGGAACCCTCAGCCCCGACACCCACTAACTTCCTCACACTTTTCCTCCCATGTTCCAGGGAGTGTTTAAAAAAAAATATTAATACACACTCGTTAGAGAAACCGAAAAAACCCCTCGCGTGTGCTGTAAAGAATGAAATAATATCCACTTACGTCGTTGGAGGAAAAAAAATGCCACTCGCGCTGTGGAAAAAAAATAAATAAAACGCATTCGCATAGCAAATTATCCTCTTATCTGTCCCAAGACCTTTGTGCTTCACTGCCTCTTTCTTACCTACTGTAGGCATCGTATGACCATCTAATGCTTGCGGTAAATGGATAAGGGGCATCTGAGTTTGTCTTATTGTGCTGAATATTTTAATTGATTTTTTGTACGCAAGCTGTCTTATGGGCATAACACCTAGGACAGTTTGTTTATTACAGAAATTAATTTGGATTTTCACTCCATGGTTCGACTTAGTCAGAATTGTGTTTTGTTTTGTATGTAAGTATGTATTTTTAAATGGTAAGTGATTTTCTTGTCGTATATTCTAATGTTCGCGGCCTAAGAAAGAATTTCTTTCACGTGTACGTCTACACTGTTAAATACAGGCCAGCTGTTTTGGCATTAAGTGAAACCCAGGTTGGAGTAAATACTGATTTATCAGAATTTGCTCTACATGGGTATAACTTGGTGCCATTACTCTTTTCCCATCATGGTCTCGTGGTCTATGTTAGGAATGATACTGCTTGCCAGAGCCAATATGGGCAATGTTCCAACACGGACTTTAAATTCTTATGGCTCAAATTCACTGTCCACAAGCATGTCATTCATTATTGTTTTATTTACAGGAGTCCAAATCTTTACAGTTGAGTTTGATGCACTGTCGATTCCATCTCGAAAATTGTTTCCCTTTGTCCTCGCACTGTCATCGTTATTGCGGGCTATTTCAATATATACAATTCCAATTGGCTCCGCTATTCTGGTCAGACAACACCCGAAGGAAGGTATGTCGAGCTCTTTGCCGGGTTACATCACCTTACCCAACTGATCGATAAGCCAACGCGTATACCAGATGTCGCTTTGGTGAAAGTAAGATTATTGCTCTTGATATCTCCAAGGCATTGGATAGAGTTTGGCATGAAGCTCTCTTATCGAAAATGCGTGCTTTTGGGATCGATAATACCTACTCTTGTTCGTTGGATTAGAAGCTATCTTCTGGACCGTTGAATACAAGTTGTATTGGACGGAAACAAGTCTGATTCCCAAAAAATAAATGCTGGTGTGCCTCAGGGCTCTGTTCTGTCTCCGACTCTTTTCCTCATTTTTATAAATGATCCTCTGTCTTTTACTTCTAATGCACTTAACTGTTTTGCTGAACTCTACCCTCAGCTTTTCATATTCGTTCGATAATTCACGTCCTTCGTCTTCGGACGTACAATTGCAACGGTACCGTATGTCAAGCTCATTAAACTCCGATGTATACAGCATTGTGAAATGGGGTAATAGGAATCGTGTGGAGTGTGGAGGAGAGGGAAAGAGAGAGAGTCAAAGTGATCGGTCGCATAAATATCGTACGGAAATTAAAATTAAATAATTATCAAACATTTAACAAAAATAAATAAAGTAAAGTGTGATTTAAAGTAAGTGTGATTTAAAGCTGGTTTTAAATCATTTTATTATAATTATAATCTGCTAACCGACATGGAGTTTTCATGTCGGAAGTGTGAACAAAAGTTTAAAAAAGAAACCCCATTGATATGTAATGGCTTTTGTAACAAGGTCATACATCGTTCGTGTTTGATGTAAATATAATTTAGCAATTTGGTCTAATGAGGCTAACGATTGGCAGAATTATATAATCGCGCGAAACAGCTTTAAAGCCGAAATGCTTCGAAAACTCAATGCTGTCTTCTGTCGTTAAAGCTAAACATACCCCCAATGCCATTGTCCATGAATGGCACTTACATCGAAGAAACCGAAAAGCTCTCAGTACACGGTATGTGTGTCAACGAAGACCTCCGTTGGAACGACCATATATTTGAGGTCGCTAAGAATGCTGCTAGGTGCTTAGGTTTTCTGTATCGGTGTAAGAAGTATTTTTTCCCGTCTGATCTGGTTACAATTTATAAAGCGTTTATACGCACTAAACTCGAGTATAACTCCCACCTCTGGACAGATGCTTCGCAAACATCCCTTCACCTGCTTGATAAAATACAAAATCAAGCGTTTAGATTGATAGGAAATAGAACTGCCGCTGAAACAATTGCTCCCCTCGAACACCGACGCAATGTTTCATGTCTTTCCCTATTTTATCGATTCTTTTACAAAAAATGTTCCTCACCTTAAATGTTTCTCCCGTAATACTCGTCTCAAACGAATGCTCATCAGTTCACCCTTAAACCCAATTTCGGACGTACCGTGAAATATAGGGATTCTTTTTTTAGCCGATCGACACGAATTTGGAATAGTTTACCCGGCGGGATTTTCCCTTGCCATTTTGATCTGCAAACATTCAAAACCAATGTTAATCGACACCTCCTATCTCTCCCCTCCCTATCTTCGTAATGCCCGCGCAGTGTGTTACATTAAAAGGGAAACAAGTAGTCCCTTGTGCACGCGTTATATAAAAAAAAGGCGTGGAAGATCACCCATACAAATAGATAAGTGGGGGATAATATTTGAAGGCAAACCTGAAATTCTAACGGTGGGGGCTTTCATTTTTCGTGTAGAAATTCTGCAGAGCCAGTGCTCCTGGTCTGAGATCTTACACGATTTCCATCTGCTGCTCTGAGGAGCAGCCAGTGAGTGGTACTGGCAGTACTAAAGGTCCAATTACGACCCGGACTGGCTGGCGCTAAGGGACGCACTTATGCGCTAGTTCCTCAATTCCAAGTCCGATTTTGAAATTATGCGGGAATTTTGGACCGGCGGCAGCGATCAATTTTTCGCCGCTATCAACAAGTTAAGATCTCAGCTCAGGGGAACGATTCCTGAGCTGGAGCTCATTAAAATATTATAAAAGAATATAGTCAAACGAATTCAAAGGCTGGTGTATCCTCAGCCAATCTTCACCTTGGACCAATTTCTCAAACTTTTTTTTTTCCTGCTGGACGAATTTGAATAAAAAATAAAATATGCGGAAAATTTTTCTCTTTCGTTGGTTGTGACCTAGACGTGACCTTTTTATCCTTCCAAGTTTAGAATCATTCGATGGAATAATCGGTGATGATACTCTTAAAGAATTAAAAGCCTTAAATTACAGGGATAAAAACGAATTAGTTACAAAACCGAACATAAAAATCCCTCTGAAGAACAAAGCCTCTGATACAGTCAATAATATAATTATTCTTAATAAGAACATTCCAGAACAGTCTAAACAAAAGCTCGAAACACTCTGCAATAAATTTATTGATCTATTTGGACAAGTAAAAAATGAAATGGTCAAAACTAATGTAAGAGCAGAAATAAGGACGAGCACGGATGAACCGATCTATACGAAAAGTTATCCGTACTTGCCCCAATGCGGCAGAAAATTGAGAGGCAGGTTAACGAACTCCTAGAAGAAAAAATCATCCGCCCGTCAAAAAGCCCATATAAATCACCAAAGAAACCTAAGGCTGACGGTGAAAAACAGTATAGGATGGTAATAGATTACAAACGGCTAAACGCTGTGACTATATCTGACACCTATCCGATTCCGGATATTAATAACACCTTAGCAAGCCTCGGCAAAGCTAGGTTTTTAACCACAGTGGGTCTAACGTCGGGCTTTCATCAAATAGCCATACATGAGAAAGACATACCCAAGACTGCCTTTTCCACAATGAATGGCAAGTTTGAGTATGTTCGTCTACCTTTTGGACTCAAAAATGCGCCTGCGATTTTCCAACGAATGATAGACGATGTCCTAAAAGAATTGATAGGGAAGATTTGCTATGTATATATTATAATGATGAAATCATCATTTACAGCAAATCAGAGGACGATTGACGATGTATTAAAAGAATTAATAGGGAAGATTTGCTATGTATATATTATATACAACAAATCAGAGGACGATCATCTCAAAGATATTGAAATTATCTTTTCAAAACTTTATAATGCCGGACTAAAAATCAATCTAGAGAAAACCCATTTCCTAGACACAAGCGTGGAGTTTCTTGGATACCTAGTCACCTCAAATGGTATTCTTGCCAACCCTGAAAAAGTAAAGGCAATTGAAGCAATTCTTTCTCCTAACACCCTGAGAGAATTAAAGAGTTTCCTCAGACTGACCTCCTATTATAGAAGGTTCATCAGGGATTATGCCAAAGTGGCAAAGCCCTTGACAAACATGCCACGTGGATGGTTGTCCCGGGTAAGGGCCAATCAGTCCAAACAGGTCCCTATTAAGCTCGATTCGGAAGGCCTTAAGGCCTTCGAAACCTTGAAATTACTTCTTACTTCAGCGGAAGTACTGGCTTTTCCCGATTTTGAAAAACCTTTCAACCTGACAACAGATGCCTCGAATTACGCCATTGGTGCTGTATTGTCTCAGGGTGAACACGGAAAAAATAAACCAATTTCGTTCATCGCCCGTTCTTTAAGTAAAACAGAAGAGGGATATGCAACGAACGAAAAGGAGCTTCGAGCCAGTTTGGGCTCTTGACAATCTGAGAAATTACCTCTACGGTGCAAAATTAATTAGAATATACACTGATCACCAACCCTTGACCTTCACATTAAGTAATGGAAATTACAATGCGAAGCTTAAGCGTTGGAAGTCTAGAATCGAAGAGTATAACTACGAGCTGATTTACACACCAGGTAAATCAAACTCTGTGGCTTACGCTCTATCACTGCTCCGGACAGAGGTTAACCATCTCACTGGTTCAAGATCTTTTTCCTCAGTCACAGACACTGCAGGCGAAGGGCAAAGTGTTAGATCAAATGAAATAGAAACCGCTACTGCCGAAGAAGGGTTGTGCGAAAAATCCTTGGAAGAGGATTCCGCCACAATGCACAGTGCAGAACAGACAGACAGCTCGGACTTGATCCCACATGTGGAAGCCCCGATTGATGTCTTTATGAGTCAATTGATTTTTAAAATCGGCATTAACCTTTATTCCTACGAAGAACCACATGCTGGCTACCATCGTCATTATATTTTTATGAAAGAATTAGACAAAGCAAAACTTTCCGAAGCTCTAAGGGAAAACTTAAACCCAAATGTAATAAATGGATTGAAAATTCCGGAGGATTACCTCGCTTTACTTCAAAATGTATATTTAGAGTCTTTTAGCAAATATAAAATAAGAATTTAACAGAGGGTGGTCGAAGATGTGGCGAACGAAGAGCGGAGATTCTCCATCATAGAAGAGCTCATCGGGAAAATAATGATCAAATCCTAGAAAAATATTACTTCCCTCAAATGATGTCCCACATCAGAAGATTTGCTGCCTCTTGTGACATATGTAAAACCAACAAATACGACAGACGTTCACACAAACCCGAATTACAGGCTACACCTGTCTCCAGATATCCGTGTGAAATTATTCAAATGGATATTATGAAAATACAAAACAAAAAGTTTTTAACCTTCTTAAACAAATTTTCAAAATTTAGTAATTTTTTTTATATTAAGCAAAAATATATACAAAATTGACATTTAGTGTCGCACTAAGTGCGGTTTGAAAAAAATTATGCATAGTGTCGGAAAGTTTCGCATTGTTCAGCTGGCGGACAGTTTCCGATAATGCGGTTTTACTTTAAACCTTTACATACGCGAAATTTGTACTTTCACGTTAACAGACACCAGCGAGTTCATGCATATGTAAGCCCGCCATCAATTAAATAAAGTTTTGCAGTTAAATGTAAAGCATGTTTTTCTTAGACGTGTGGTTTTCAATCTGACAATACTTTTTTCGGAGTTGGTCTTTTTGACAGCTGTCACTTGATTTATGCTCAGTTTGGTTCATTCATTCATTTCATAATAAATAGACTTACTCCTGAACAACGTTTGCAAATCGTTCAAATTTATTACCAAAATGGTTCGGTTCGGAGTATCGAAGAAGACCCGAAAGAGTTCATCCGCCTTCGCGTGCATGCCCAACCCACTTTATAGATGCTTTTGCGGAAGGATCTTGGTTTGCGGGCTTATAAAATTTAATTACTGAAAGAATTAAAACCGAACGACCATCAAGCGCGTCGCGTCTCGCCCAACACGAGATGACCACCAATCCTGATTTTCACAAAATTGGGAAAATTGGGATTCTCAGCTGAAATTTATTCAAGCTAGCCACGACGGCCACTTGCCCGAAATCATTTTCAAAACATAATGGCAAACCCTTATCTTTATAATAAAGCTGAATTCTTGGCCAAAACATTAAATTATATGCGTTTTATTTCTTTTTGAAAACCACGTCTAAAAAATCACCTTATAGTTCCGTACGGTGCGAAACCTTTATCCAATCGAATACGACCGTATGAAAGAGAACCCCAGCATGAAAAATTTCGACGAATTTGATGAAAAAAATTCGACATTAGAAATGTTCCTTTTCTGTGATTTCTGAGGGGTTTACACATGAAGAAGTTAATAATATATGTAAATGCCAAATTGCCCGTATTGTAATCGTTTGTGCGCACTCACACTCACTGCGATCGGCATATTGAAAAAACGGTCCATGCGCGCGGAATTCCATGTATCGGTTTTGAAATCGGCCGTGTGCAAAATCCTTAATGCGCGTCTAGTCTAAATGTTGTAACTGAAGGATTTACTTTTTGTACGTTACGGGTGTTACAAAAAAGACTTTTGATTTTATGGATTTTATCAATAAACCGCTCATGAAATTATAATTGCTTCATTTGGTATTGAAGCCACATTCACATTGTTGGAGGGCGGTCGAACATCCCATTCAGCGCTAAAATTACCATTGAATATTCAAAGCAAGGAAGCTCCGATCTGCAACATTTCGAAGAACTCTGCTATGGACAAGATATTTGGGCAATATTAAGGTGTTTCCACACCAAAAACACTTCAGAAATATTTCAGAAACATTTTTTGTTTCCCATTTTATATTACTAGCTTTGTAATTAAAAAAAAAGGATTGTAAAGAAGTAGCGTGGGTTCTCATTGAGTTGTTTCCCGTAAGGATACCTACTAAGTGGGACAGTTAAGCCTGCTTAGCTTTAGAAAATTCTGTGTTTTTCTTAGAGATATTCGGCCAAAGACATCTCGAAAATCGACAGTTGTCAACTGTTGGCCGTCTTTAGTTTGCGGCTTTGAGGAATCGTCGGTGAATTATGCTTCTCCTTATGCAGTGGCACAAGTACTCAGGGTTCGAATTGCCTCGGCTCCAGGGATCTACCGTTTTTGGCCAGTTCATTTGCTATTTAGTTCCCATATATATTTCACAGTGCACGGGCACCCATCAAAACGTCATATGGTTTGTTTCACTGATTTGATTAGTATTGTAACCATCAACCAATTTGGACTTGGAGACAATTGAGAACATGGACTTGATTGCCGCCGGGCTGTTTATGAAAATAATAATATTTTTTATTCTTCAGATAACATGAAAGAAGGTGTCTTGCAGCTTCTTCTGCTGCAAGCACTTCTGTCTAGAAAACACTACTGTAGTTTGGAGGTTTTATTGATTGACTAATTTGTGGGTATACTGAGAAGATTCCAGAACATACTCTGCTTCCATCTCAGAACCGTCTGTGTATACCGAGATGTGGTTTTCTATTATGATTTTGATGATGGTTTTCCTTCCAACATTCGCTTCTTGCAATGTCCGTTAGTGTCACCGTGTTTAAATCAAAGTGTGATACAATTTAAAGCCGGTATGTGTTTCGATGTCTATGAAGTTCTTATGACCTTTATTGTCCTTATTCCAGTTGTTGGCCTTCTTCAGACTTTAGGCAACTTTTGACTGCAGGTCTTTTGTTAGGAGTGGCCAGATGAAGGATGTGTACATCCAAAGAATAGTTTTTGAGCTAGGACCGCATCTTTAACAAAAAAAAGTTACTGCAAGTGTAGGCTTGAAGGCTGCGTTCCTCTTAATTTGATATTTTCTTTCCAGTTAAATTTACGATCTATTACTATCCAAATTCCCAAGATATTTGGCTATGCCAGGGACCCGGAGTGGTGTTCGATTACTTCTGGAGCAGTACGATTTGCGATGTTTCATAACCATGTAAAGAAACTAATTCGGTCTTGAGCGGATTGACATTTAGTCAATTAGTAGGAACTAATTTACATGTTGACATTAAACCGATGTTGTCATCGTAAGCCACGACTTTCACACCGGTTAGACATACCTTGAATAAAATCCTGTTGACGACCAGTAACCAAAGGAATGGAGACAAAATCGTTATGGTGTTCCCGTAGCCTAAACTTTCTGACTGAAAGTTTCTTACCACCCATTTGCGAATTTACAATTTTCGTTTGAAGCATACAGTCTATCCAGTTAGATCGCATTAAGGCGAAGCAGAGAAGCGGCGAGTTGTGTTCCCATTCGAGATCATAAAACACATAATTACAAAATTGTATTATTCATATTTAAGTAAATTTAAGGCAAGTTTGGGATTCGTGAATATAAAAAAAAATTGAGATAACAATCAAACATGACATTTCGATCATAGAGAAGTCAAATAAAGTTAGTGGCAAAAAATGTCTGTCTGTATGTCAATATGTATAACGAGCTGCAGCCCAAACGACTTAAGCGATTATCTTTAAATTTGGTGTGTGATTCTTTTGGTATTCCTCAGAGGGGAAATTGAAATTTTATTTTTAGGCCTAAAAATAACGGTACATGCCATATGGCCGTTTATTAAGCTTATTTTTCTCGAAAACGGCTCCAACGATTTTGATGACATTTTTTGAGATTTTTGTTTTGGTATTTTGATCAGAATCAAATTTACGGCATGTCTTTAAACGGTACCTTTCATATAACGGTTTTTTTTAATTTTTGGCTCTTTGGATTTCTGTCAATTTAAATTAGTTCTGCATATCAAAATTTTGAATTACTTTTTTTTAATTAAAATTAATTTTTGATTTTTTTTTAAATCAATATTTTTAAAACTAATAAAAAATATTATTTTAAATTTTATAATCAAATACCTATTAAAAAACTCTAAAAATTGCATACCTAAATTTGAAAAAAAAAACAAAAAACTAAAAATAAGAAACTGGATTTTTTCAACATCCGTCCTACAATTTTTGAAACACTTTTTTTCATAAATTCGTTATTATACAAGACTTTTGATGGCGTGTTGTGGTTTTGACATTTTTTTAAGTTCAGATAGCGTTATTTTTCTACGTTAATGTTACTCATTTTTTTAAATTCTATTCGACGATGTGACCGCACATACATACATATATGAGCAAGTACATACGATCTAGTCGTGCAATTTATTTTTATCTGCTACGGCATACGTTTATCATTTGATTAGAGAGAAAAGTGACTTACACTTAAATAAGCCTTTTCCTAAATCCTCGTTGTTAAGTGATATCTAAATTTAAAATTGGAAAAAAAATTATAAAATCATGTTCATTAATCATTTCCTAAATTATCTTCTACGTATTGAGAAACACCCTGTATATACATACATATGTATCTATACTAGCTTCAAACTTTATTAGCTTATTTAACCAACGAGTTTGGTCAGTCAATAAGTGTGCCCAACGTTTAATTTGGCAAGAAAAATGGGAAGGATTTATGAGAATAAATTTAATATACAGTTCTCTAAAGCACATATTTCGTCAGCGTAAGTGTCAGAAAAGCAGAACCGACATTTTCAGTTACTTACTTTTTCCAACAAGAAAACATACTAGGTGTACCATTCAATGCATTCGGTTTATTATGTGAACTGTAATGCAATGAGCTGCTGTTTGGCATTTTGAAGAACCTTACCAGTAGTTATCATCTTCAAAGCAAGTTGTCGTATCAGAGTATAAGCAAGTTCACTCGTAAGAAACAAGTTTCCACCAAACATGGCCAGGCTTAAGATAAAACGAAAGCCAGAATTGGCCAAAACAGAATGAAAATATAAGGCAACGGAAACGATCAAATACATAATATAACAAAAATTTACATATGTATGGATTATTACATACATACTTACTTACTTCTCCATAGACCAAGTGCAAGAGAATTATAGATTGTGGTACCCATACCCAGGTTGTATGCACTTCAGTTTGGAATTGAAAACAGGAAAACATGAAAGCCAGATCAGCGAACATGGCTCAAACATTATGTAGCAAAAGAAACACCCAGCTACAAGTTGCTCAAAGATTGTACGAATTCAACTCTCATATTAATAAAATAAAGATATTTAACAAAGCCACCACAATATAAATCTCCTAGTCGATTATTCGTTACTGCACGGTACGCATATAGTAACATACGGAAGTGCAGACGGAGTTTTAATTTTGTCAGTTATAAAAGCGTCTTAGATAAAAGACGAAATGGCTGTATTAAAATGTATTGTTCTTGTTGTTATAATAGGTGAGTTTTTATTTGAGAAACGCCATCTACATACATTCATATAGCCAAACGTTATTGTTCCTTATTGAATTTTATGAAATATCAAAAAACAACACCAATATCGATGATTGTGAAACAAGTTTCTTTTAGCGGTATGGCACCTATAATGGGTTGTAGTTTTTTTAATATGTGATGAAATGACCTTAAAAGTGAAAGTAATCGGCGTGTGATTTGTCTTATTGAAATTCTTGATATATAATCTGGTTTAACAATGTCAATGCAATAACTGTTGTTGTATGCGTTGCGAATTAAACATGTGCCATTAGTGCCAAGCTTTTATAAAGAGAAAACCTGTTAATCGGATCGAAGCGTTGGTTTTGTTAGTTATGAATTATTTCTTCCGAATACCTAGGTACAGGGTGGCCAAGGAATTAAAAATAATAATATAATTTTTTTGATAATATGGGTGAGCTATGTAAGTCATGTAAATCATAACTTCGGAAGCTTATTGTGCCGTGCTATCAGAATAAAATACTTAAGTCTGCTAGATTTTGGAACATGGTCTTTGGATTATCAATATATTGCACGATAGAAGCTTGCATGAAGCTGCACCAGAACAAATAATACCAAATTTTGAAAAAAAAAAAATACTCTGAAGTGAAAATCTAAATTCAAATTGTTTAGTTTGGACGTGAGATATTCCCAGATCAAAAACTTTGATCCAAAATACTCTCGGAGGAAAATGTTACCGAACCTTATTCAAAAAACAATTTTTGATGAGAAAAAAACCGTAAAAAGCTATTTTGAATCCATCGCCCACGTTCTGTATTTCGATTGAAACCGAATTCAAAAATCACTAATCCATTTCACGTAAAATGAAATTGCGTGTTCTACATTTCGATCGATTTCGAAAACTTCGAAATTGTCGTAAGTTCTTCTAATTCCCCCTAAAAAACCATGAATAAATACTAAAAAATGAATAATTTCTCTTACATTTTGGAAGAATTGCACAGCTAACTGTTACTCCACCAACTTAACAAACAATTCACACAATATAAACAGTGATTTGAATTTGTTCAGAAAATGGAACGAACCGAAATCCAGAACATACATTTCCATTTTCGAAATTTCAATCCATAATAACGAATTGTGCAACATCTAAATTCACATTCACATGGGTGCATGTTTTGTTTTCCAACGGTGCAACGATCCCATACATACATCACTAATAGTTAAGCAGTCATTTTGCGAATACTAAAACAATGTTTTGGATCGGCCCGCTCAAAGTCCAGACTTGAATTTTATCGATAAGTGAACGTGCAAAGGAGACTAAAGTCAAGAAAGTACAGAGTATACCACCCTCAAGATGTTGCGCCTTGCTCAAAAATGTGTAGGAATTATTGGTGTCAGTTTATACAAAATATTCATATTTTCTGCTATGAAGATTCCGAATGTTTCTGATTATATTGCTGAATGCAGTTGGAGTTCAATAATTGTTTTTTTTTTCAACATAAATCATCATGACTATTTTTCTTGAAACCAATTATCAACTTCAGCAGATTTTCTTAAAAAAATGGTAATAGATCTCAATAAAATTTGTTCTTTTTTCTGTGGCCGCCACTGTACGGTTAAACATATGTATAAACATACATAATGAAATGCTCATATTGACTGATTTTATATCAATTCTTAAGATCAATTCTTCATATTTTGCGAATTTACTAGAAGATAATACTTGTTGGTTTTTTTTATAGAAAACACGAATAAAAAAATTGTCAGGCATTCCTATTGATATGGATATTCTTACGTATGTATGTGTATCTGTACACACTTTTATAAAAGACTAGTCGACTACCCAACGCTTTACTGCCGCTCTGTTTGTTTGCTGGGGATTTTTAACAAAGCTGAGACTATTAATTAAAACTATTCAAGTGAAAGGATAAATGGTTGTGGCAACTTTCGTGATGATCGACCAAATAATTTTAGAGTTTTGCTAGGACAAACATAACTGGTTGAATTCTAATATATGTTATGTTGGCCACTCTACATGATAGGCCTTCGTCTTTGTATATACACTGCATATAGTACTATCATGGAGCATCATTTTTTAGTTCTGAAATCAATCGCAATGAGGCGTGCTGAAATTGCCAATTGGTGTGAATATAGAATAAGTACAGACAACAAAAGTTTATTAAATACTGGTAAAATATATGTAAAGGTTCTCGTCTCCACTATTTATAGTTAGTTCTGAATCAACCAGGAAGATGGCCAGACGAAAAATTACCACCATGAGAGTACTATAGAAAATACAATGCCTTCGTATAGAAGGGTGGATGGCGTCAGATGGTTTATAGGACAGAGTGATGCCCTCCAATGGTTGATTTTTCGGTTTTCGTCCGCACATCAAAGGATAGTGGGCCATTGATGGCAGTACGCGTCCACGGTCCACACGTGGCCCACTTCTATTTATTTGACTCAACTTCAGTAAGAGATCGCAGCAGAAGAGATGGCTCTTTCATCTAAATTCTTCGACTGCTAAATCGAAAATGTAAATCGCCATCGTGTAGAGGTGAAGCAACATTCCACGGCCATCTCATCGACCATCTGATGAGCCATCAATATGCACTCTACATCTTCTTAAAAAAATTCTGTTTCCACATAAAATCGCACATCGCTGTTCCGATATAACAAACACTATCCCTGGTTAACGGGAGACAGTTTCATGAAAACATTCAAAAGAACCCTTTATTCAAGGTTGAAACTTGAAAGTAGTTTATATTTGATCGATTGTGCACTGCACATCTTCCCAAAAAAAAACGCAAATTTCTAAGTATTTTAGAGTTTATTAATATACAGCTGATCACAAAACTTAAATTTTTTGTTTTTGATTAATTTTAAAAATATTAAATTTTCAAAAATAAATTAAAAAAACCGTTACATGAAAGTTACAAAGAACCGTTACCGACAAAGCCAAAAAATAAAAAACCGTTACATGAAAGGTAACCTTAATAGACTTTCGTCGTTATACATACTGACAGACAGGCAGACAGATATTTTTTGTCACTCACTTTTTTAGACTTCCCTATGATTGTAATGCCATGTTTGATTGTTATATTCACGAATCCTAAAACTTGCTCTATAGTCCTATAATCGCAAGTGGAAAGGGAAGACGGCTATTATGTGTTCCTTTGTTTTTATGGTTTTAATAATTCGGAGTTTAGCAGCAAGTACCTGAGGACCACCTGTTTACCCTAATTAATTTTAGTGTTCGATTTGTTTATATTTTCCGCCTGTGAATATCGGGAAAAAATTTAAGGATCCTATAGTTACATTACAGAGGAATTACATATGTTATGATTATGATCCATGCAGGTCGACATTCACAAATCCTAAATAAATCTGCCGGAACTATATATCTTTGCGGAATATCTTTCTAAACAAACGACCTCCCGCGTCAATTCTAACTTATTCAGATAATATTTATTTATTGTTTTAATATATTTACAGGAATTGCAGTGGCGCAACATCCAAAACGACAAAGAGTATTTCCGTCGAGAGACGGACCGGTCCCCATTAAAGCTCCAGTTGACGTGGAAGATGAAGAACTTCCAAAGATTAAGGGAGACGAAAAATGCCCGGAGTCAAATGGATTCTTTCCAGACTCCGAGCAGTGTGATAGATATTATGCTTGCTCGTAAGTATGATATGATAATTGCGAACAAAATATGTTAAAAATGTTTCTTTTTTTAATCTTTTTTATATTTTAAGGGAAGGTAAATTCGAAGCAAGGTTATGCCCAGATGGTATGGTTTTCAACGATTACAGCCCAGATGAAGAAAAGTGTGATTTGCCCTACAATATTGACTGTACAAAGAGACCAGAACTACGTAAGTAACATTCATTTGAAATCGATTTGTATATTTGTGTTTTTTGAAACACAAACACACAATCACTCTCCTCTCTTGTCATTTTTACATAAGCAAATGGTAAGATAACAGGCACTTTTTTAAGGATATTTTACGTTGCTATTCCTAATCGCTTAAATAGAGAAGATAATAAGTAACTGTAATAAACATGACTTACATGGGTCGAGTTCATAAATGTTAAACTTCAGCAACCCTGTTAAGTTCAAGCTTCATTTCTCCAGGCCAATACTGTCAATTGGAAAGTTTTTTTTAACTTTTTTCAGAAGTGTTGATGCTTGCTCTGAACAATGAGATCAAATTTTTCCAAAAATCTACACAAATAGTACCATATTTTTACAATTTTATTTTGCAGTGATGCGTATATTTAAATTTATGATTTCTCAGATACCTCTTTCAGTCAAATGCCATAGCTGGCAAATTTACATGTGCCAGAGCGATTCAGAATGATACACCTCATGCTTAACAAACCATGTGCTCATTATAGCCATTGCCTGGCTGTGTGTTTTAGACCATTAACACTCATGATTTGAACAGTATGCCTTAGCCTTAGGACATGATTGGTCATGCCTATTATAGGGTAAATTCATAAGCGTATCACTCCATTAGTGATGCTAAATCCATCATCAGCTGGGCTTGTGATGATAGACTGTTGTTGACGTGCCATAACCACGAAATGCTTTCTTCAACAGTTTAGAGAGAATAAAAACCAGACCAGTAGTGCCCCGTGGCTTAATGGTTAGTGTGTCGGACTGCTAAGCGAATGAGACTGGGTTCGAATCCAGCTCATAGCCACCTTCTTTTCCGGGGTACTGCCTCTTGCGGGGAACTGACAAAACCTTCAAGAGTAAAATTTGTCTCGAAAAAGTGCATATCATGTAGCCGTTCGGACTCGGTGGTAAATTGTAGTTCGCTTCTATTCTTGCACACAGGAATGGTTGAGAGTGTAAGTCACTAGACCTTGGCTCCGTAAGAAGCTGTCGCGCCAATAAATGTACGTATGTATGTAAAAACCCGATCATTGCCTTGTTGGAATCCTTTAAAGATTTTGATTCTTCTGGACCTGGACAGGATACTTAATTTGGCTGGTAATTTTATTCAGGCCCGCCCATGCTATGCACAAAATATTTATTCAATTCATTAATAAACATAAAAACAGCTGCAAGTTTGCGGCAGTTCTATTTTATTTATTTTATTTTTAAGGTTCATAAAAACATAGCTACATAGGTAGGCGGTATTCCCAAAAAATGACGGATATTATAATTATACTTTAGTGACGCAGGATGGTTATTTTGTTGAATTGAGATGGGAATGCAACTTAATCCTGTATAATGAAATCCCGTTCTATTTTGCTACTATTATCCAGATTTTTCAGTACGTTTGCTTTAGTTCCGTTTTTTTCAATTTTGTTCTGGATTCAAGTTGATTTTCTTGGAGGAAATTTGAAGAAATCAAATCAATTGAAAACTTTTGAATTCTAAACAAATGGCGCACGAAACCACGCACCTACGTACATATACTTCAAAATTCAAATCCTGTAGAAACCCCAGTCATTAGGTGTCAGTGGCGTAACATGCCCCTCTACCTATTTTACTTTTTATTTTTATTTTAAATGAAGTTAACAAAATTTTCCTGAAATCTTGTTGATTTTTTTTCAATGATTCTTAATTGCATTAAATCTTATAACTAATTAAGTCTAGACAAAAATCTTAAAAACTAGTTAACACTATCAACTTAATTAACTTACTGGCACAATGCGGGCGCTCTAAATTAATCTATATTTTAATTTTAATTGCCTTTCGGCTTTAAACTAACTTATTTATAAATTATAACTAACTCGGTAAACTGTATCTGTTTTTTTTCTTAACCTATCTTAAAGTACTTAAAATTAATTTAAAATAACTTAAAATAAACCTAAAATACTTAAATCTAGAACAGCCACAGCAGCCTTTTTTTTTTTTTTTGGTTCCGCCACAACTGCCCTATTCTATCTTATAGATACCTAAAACATATGCAAGCCAGCCATAGGCGATAGTCGACTAAAATTATCTGGTTTAATTAAGCCACCAAAACTGGTGGACCTGATTAATGACTTCCTTCCGATCCAAATCGGGCACTGCCCTACTGAATCGGAGGCGCTCTGTTTCGCTCTTAGCGACTATGTCTCGGTCGTAAAGGAGCCGCCTATTGACTGTTCTGCGGCCGACGTGGTAGATCAACGGGATCGCCGATCTATCCTGAATTAGCCCTCGACTATCTAAGTATAGGAAAGCCTCGTGCGGGATAAAACCACTCGAACGTGTACTTTCCAAATATTCATCTTGGTGGTAGTAAGCCCCGAAGATTTGTCCATTAGTTGAGGCCATCGCTCTTGCAATGTGTCCGCGAATGAGCTTAATTAAAAAGTTATCTATCCTGCTTGTATTGGCCCCGTTGTATAGGACCTCGTTGGAATAATAGTGTTTGTACTCCGACTCTGGTGTTCTGTAAAGTCCTAGACAAGTTCGAAGACACTGTCTCTCGAACACCCGAATCTTTTCCATTAGAGATGGTGCAACGTTGAACCACACAGGGCATCCATAGGCAATCATCGGCCTAATGAGGGCCATGTAGCAAATCACTTTCACTCTGCTGTCAAGGCGGCTGCTATAAAACAACCGTCTTGTCAGAGCAAAAGCTCCCCTAGCCCTGGCCAGAGCAACCTCTACAGGTCGGTTGAAATATAGAAACTGATCCAGCCAGATGCCAAGGTACTTTACTACACTTTTACTCGCCAGTGGATGTTCATGTGGCCCAGCGATCACTAGCCTGCGCCAGTTCTTTCTCGTATCCCTAGAAGCCCTAGACACAGGGGTTCTAAACAAAATAGTTTCACATTTTTGGAAATTAATTTTCAGCTTCCAATCATTACAATATTGCTGAATTTTATCGAAATCACGTTGCAAGAGAATTCTGATAACCTCAACTTTTGGACCTTTTCTGTACGCAATTAAATCATCGGCATACGCAATTGCATGAGGTAGACTCCCAATGAGATCGCTGGTGTAAATACTAAAGAGAATCGGCGAGTTCACCGCTCCCTGTTGCAGACCGTTTTTAATATCAAAAGTTGTGGTAGATGTTACATTGCCACTCTTGACAACAAACTTTCTACCATTAAGCATGTCGTAAAGCATGTATAGCAGTGGTTTACTTATGCCCCATCTGGTTAGCTTCAGATAAAAACCCTCTAACCATACGGTGTCGAAAGCCTTCACCAAATCAACTAGACAGGCACCCTTGCATTGATTCTTAGCATTGTTCCATTGGACAGCAGATACTAACGCGGCATGAATTGTGTCATGTACCGCCTTAAAGCCGAACTGGGTGTCTGGAATTATATTTTTGTCCTCGGACCACTTGGACAGAGCTCTATTGATAACTTTTTCGAATACTTTACTGATATTTGGAAGAAGACTTATCGACCGGAGATTTGCCGGATTGGAATTGGCCTTTCCCTTTTTCGGGAGAGGATGTACAACAGCTGTCTTCCAACTCACTGGATAATATGCATTATTCAGCGCGTTGTTGAACAGTGTTGTGTATATGTCTATTGCTTCCTCAGGGAGATGTCGTAGTACAACATTGGGAATACCATCGACTCCTGCTGACTTCTTTTTCTTTAATGATGCGAAGATCATTTGTAGTTCGACCTTCGAGATGAGCAGGGAACTTGGCCCATTTAGCTTCTCATTTCTTCATTTAGTTTCAGTTGCGTTATGTTCTTTGTATCGTGGGATTGTTCTGTCCATCGTTTGCTTTATGACATCATCCATCTGATGCAGGTACCCATCGATCTCTACGTTCGATAGATTCCTGTCGTTTGGAGGCACAATGTCGTTAGAGAGGAGTTCTCTTGTCAGGGTGTTGGAGAAATGTGGCCAGCGTGCCTTACTAAAATTGTAAGAGTGCTCAGGCACAAATTCCTCCAACACCACAAGCTCGTTTGGTAGCTGTATGACGGCGGCAAGTCCGCAGTGGTCACTGTCGTATTCTACCGTCTGTAAACAATTTCTTGTATGTTGGCTGACAGAGTCAGTTACTGTCAGTCTTGAGTCTAACAGTAGTAGATCCAGAAAAGCACCGCTCCTTTGGAACGATGGTCTATCTGTAGCAAGGAGGTCGATTTTAAACTCAATATGATGTCGACCCATCCAATTAAAAAGATGGGATCGATTTGATTTCCCCAATCTTCGTGCTTGGCATTTAAATCCCCAGCGATAATGTAGTAATTTTCATCCGAGTGCAGACTAAGACACTCGAAAAGTTTTTCGAGCTCTGCTATAAAATTTGCAGGTTGAGGTGCTTCTGGTGCGTACACTGCTATTACATACATTTGCTTCCCATGTTGGAGAGGAATGCATATGATGCAAGCTTCTAGCATCTCGAATCTTCGCACTTCACTATTATATATGACCTTATGATCAATACCTTTTCGTAAAAAGATAGCGACCCCGCCCCCACGAGTGGAGTTGGGCCGGTCCCTTCTTACGATATTGTAATTATTGTGAGTCAGTTTGTGTTTCTGGTTTAGCTTGGTTTCGCTAGCCAAAAAGACATCTGGACTGTGATCATGCAACAATTGGAACAAATTTGCTCTACGTTCGGTCCTGATTAGTGAATTTACATTCACAGCCAGGATTTTAAAGGGGTTCTCGTACAGCGCGCCCATTATGGTTTAAATTGCCCTAAGCTGCTAAGCTGGGAAGGTAAGCGTAGACACGGTCTAGTCTTTCCTCCTGCTTTCCGAGCTGTTGTTGTAGGCTGGTTAACTGGGCCTGCATGGCCAGCAACACAGTTATTATATCGGCCTGTTCCGCAGGTGCCGTAGGCACGGGGGCCTGTTTTGCAACCTTTGGTTGTGGCTGTACCGTTGTTGTTGCCCTCCCTGACGCCATTTGGGCGTAAGAGATTTGGGGCACAACGGCTGTCGGTGCAGGAGCAAAAACAGGTCGCCTCTCCACCACCTTCGGAGCTTTTGTTTGCTTTATTTGCTGAAACTTAGGACAGCCCCGATAGCTAGCAGGGTGCCCCTCGCCTCCGCATAGCACACATCTTAGTTGAGTCTTATCTTCGACCCTTTCATTCCCGAGTTTACACTCGCCTATATTGTGATCCTCACTGCATTTCACGCAGCGAGACTGCATACCACAGTTTGCCGCGGCATGCCCGAATCTCTGGCAGCGCATGCATTGGAGCATGTCACCGCGCCTTTTTAATTTGTCCCATGTTACAGCCTGGTATTTTAGGACGGTGATTTTCCTTAAACTATCCAGCTTGCTAGTGGGCGACAGCTGAACCAGGAAGAACGGTAGTTTCCGTTGCTCCCGCCTGGCTCGGACAGTCGTAAAAGGCTTGACCCCGACGAACTCGAGATCGTTGGTCGCTGTATTTTGAAGTTCTTTGAGGAGTGCCACCGGTTCAGTGGAGCTGTCAAGGCCCTTTAAGAGGACCGTTTGAATTTTCTCCTCTTTTGGAGTGGAACTATAATGTTCAATTGTCGACTCCTTAATTTTTTTTTTAACTATATTATGATGCTCCACTGAGAAGCAGTGAATAGCATGTCTATCGCTACTAAGTCGTTTAATAAGAAAATTTTCGCCTATGGCAAACTTACACATTTGGATGGTATCCTCAAGATCCATCTTGTAGGTGTTGATGGGCGGCACCTATCTTTTTTTTTCTTTGCTACGTTGGCTGTTGCTGCGGATTCTGTTGTGGCTGCTTCAGTTGTTGTTGATGCTTCTGTTGCTCCTGTTGTTGTTGAGCTAGTGCTTGCTTGGATGTAGATGGTCGGTCCATCTCAATAGCTTGCTGTTGCTTTTTTTGCTTTGGTTGTTGTTGTTGCTGTTTTTGTAGTTGATGTTGTTGTTGTTGTTGTTGTTGTGTTGTATCCACATTAGAGCATTTTTGTTTTTGTTGTTTTTGTTTTCGCATTTGTTGTGGCTGAGTTGGTTGTTGTTGTTGCATCTCTGTTGGCTGTTGTTGTTGTACCTGCTGCTGTGGTTGCGGTTCAGCAGTGTGGGCTGCCCTTAATCCTGCTGCCTCTTTTTCTTTTTTAGCCAGCCTCTCATTATGACGTCGCAATTCCTGTTTTGCCTTTATTTTGAGGATTTGCTGTTGTAGAAGGCTAATTTTCTCCTCCTCATCATCAGACTCCGATGACGACAGCTCTATATCATTTGTTGTCTTTTGGGGTGGTAGCGTACCGCCCTTCTCCCTCGTCAGACACATACTACACCGACATGTCTGACTTCTGGCCAGCAGTATGTAGTTGTTGGCGAATCCCAGCTGCTGCTGTTGTTTTGGCTGGACGCGCCATCACGTGTTCTCCGTCTTGCAGCTGAGCCGGGGTCGCATTTTTAGCATTTAGTTTTTTGCTGGTATTAGCCTTAACCTGTTTTTTTTTCTTTTGACTGACGTCATCATATCAGCCGATGTTGATGGGACATCTTCCGATGTCTCCAAATTTTCTAGTTCACTCATAGTTGGGACGCTGCTGCCGCCTTCTAGGCTTTTTTGGTTGTTAAGAACCTCTTCCCAAAAAAAAGTAGTGATTTGGCCCAGGCCGGATTTGAACCCGGGACCTTATAGACCGTGCTCGGCCACTCTTCTACTAGGCAATTTCCTTATACGAAAACTGGCTATCTATTTCATTCGAGTATTATTTCTGGGCTGGCTTGCCCAAAACAATAGTCACACATTAAATGGCTTTCTTTTCTTTAAAAATTAGCCAAAATGCCTTTGGCTTTATTTTTAAAGGGAAATATTTTTGCCCTTTGGCAAAAAATAAAACTAGCGATTAAATTAACTTGAAAAAGCTACCACTTGAAAATATACTGCACTGTGAAAGTCGTCAGGGGTGTTGTCTCCTCCACAGTAGCTGAACGACTGTGATCCTCAACGCCTTGTGTATCGTTTAAAATCATTTTCCCAAAATCTCAGGATTTGGTATACCAACATTTAAACCCACCCTAGCCAGTGACAGAAACTGACGAGACCTACGCGCCCAAGTGTACCGTATAAAAATATTGATTTTCGAATTTTCCCCGGTCGCCCACACAAGTAAAAATAAAGTGCACGACTGGATCGCAGGTACTTGCTCATATGTGCGGTCACATTGTAGAATAAAATTTATGAAAATTAAACAACATCAAAGCATTTATTCGATTTTTGTGAAGTAGTATGTTAAATTGTATTGGGTGAAATATTTTAAACGCCATTTTATTTCTTTAGGAAATGTTAAAAAGTGTGAATTTTGTTTTCAAAATCGCAGGAGCGGTTTTTAAATAAAACGGTTTTTTTAACAACTTTTTTTAAAAAAATAAAAAAAAAATTTAAGAATACACACTTGAGCACAAAAATAACAAACATTTAAAAACAAAATTAAAAAAAAAAAATTCACTTACCCGTTTTCAAAATATTAATTTTTCAATTTTTTTTTTAATTATTATATATAAAAAATAATTTCGGAAAAAAAATTATTGTGAAATTTTTTAGTCTACTTACATCTTCCTGAATATCAATTTTGATAGTAATCGGATCACCGGTTTTCGAGAAAGTCGAAGAAAAAAAAACGGTCCTATGGGGGGTACCGTTTTTAGACCACCATATGAATTTTTTTTTTTCACTAAAATATAATGCTTACCTACAATAGTACATTGACTTCTTGGAGCCGTTTTTGAGAAAAATAAGCTTTTACATAACGGTTATATGACAGGTACCATTAATTTTTGAGCTAAAAAAAAAATTTAAAAACTTCTGTAGAATGTCAAAATAACCTTAAGTTCTAAATTTGAAGAATTTTAAGTCTCAAATTTTTTTTCCACGAATGCATAACTTGCATTATAGTACCCATAATCGCAAGTAAAAACCTGCACCTGTGACATACACGTTACGGTATACCTGTGCACACCCCATAGCGTGTATCGACGGCATAAGGAGCCAAGGCCTATTGACTTATACTCTCAACCAGGTGTTGTTAATCTGCAAAAATGGAAGGGACCTTCGATTTACCGCCAAGTCCGAACGGCTATATGAGATGCATTTTTTCGAAACAACTTTTAATCTTGGAGGTTTTGTCAGTTCCTCGCAAGAGGCAATACCCCGGAAAAATAGGTGACTATGACGGGGAGTCGAACGCCGACTCTTAGCTTAGCAGTCCCAACCACTACTTAACAGGAATGGGCGTAAATGAGTCCGATGACCGCGATGAAAGGACAGTGATTGATTTGTAATGACATGCCCAGCCCATTCTCTTGCCCATGTGATTTCCTTTCTCTTTAGAAGGTACATATTGTGATGTGGCAACAAAATGTTAAGATATTCGGAGGATATATTTTGTTTTCAATTTAACGACATCTGCAGGATACATAGTGTACAAGATCCATTTTTAACACAACACCAACATGCATGTGTACAACAACAATGCTTCCTAAAGCTATGCTACATATTTTCAATATGTCTCGACTGGGTTCGAATTCGAACACGAAAAGTACAAACAACCGAAAGCTCAGATTGTGCCAGAACCAGACGGAAGCTTCCAAAAGTTTGTAAATTTGTATAAGTACACGAGTAGATGGCATTAAAAGTAGAAACACAATCACGCTTTACAACCGACTTCGACAATATGAAAAAGTTCGACAATACGAAATATGTATCACAAATCACAATGCGGCTTTCACTAAAACGCTTTGTTTGACGTACGTAAGGATAACGTTACAAAGCGAGTGATACACAAAAAAGTTCGAATTGACTGAACTTTTACTCGCTTTCTGACATTTTACTCAATGAATACGTTCAAATATAAAGAAATATTTAAAAGTAGAAACACAACAACCGACTTTGACAATTTTTAAAAGTTCAAATATACACAAATATATAAAGATAATCACAATACTGCTTTTCCTACTAGGCTTCGCTTGACGTTCGTAAGGATAACGTAACAAAGCGCTTTCTGACATTTTACTCAATGGTTAGGTTCAAATTGGATTTTTTTTATTTTTACAGTAGGTTCTCAATATTTTCTCATTCACAATGAGAGAACAGCGCTCTAAAGCTTAATATACGTAACGGAACGAAGTCGATTCTAAAGCGTGTATGTGTTTTAGCCATAAAGATAATCACAAAACCACTTTTACTACGAACGCTTTGTTTGACGTACGTAAGGATAACGTAACAAAACGAGTGATAAACAAAAAAGTTCGAATTGTCTAAACTTTTGCTCGTTTTCTGACATTTTACTCAATGAATACCTTTGAATCGGGAAAAAAAAACTAATCTTTTTCATAGTAGGAACTCAATATTTTCACATTCACGATGACAGAACAGCGCTCTGAAGCTTTAATACGTAACGGGATGAAGTCGGTTGTAAAGCATGTTTGTGTTTAAGCCATATACACAAACGGTAGCATAGTAAAAGTGATTGACCTGAGATTAAATAAAAAGTGTTGAAGTATAAGAACTAATTTGGATTGTAAATAAGTGGAATAGATTAAATTGCTGTTATCTATACACATATATAAAAATGAAGTGTTTTTAAAATCAAAATAACAGTTTTTTACTTGATGTATACGAAAGGATATACAGTACTAACATGTAACAAAAACACCATTTAAATTTTTTTTGTCTGTCTGTCTGTCTTTCTGTCTGTTTGTTTCGGTTACGGCTGCACCGATTTTGACGGGACTTTCACTGGCACGTAGCTGAAATCCTAAGAAGTAACTTAGGCTACAGTAATTACTCACAAGGTGGCGTTGGTGTGTGTTTTTTTTTTGAAAATTCTTATTTATGGACCGATTTTGACGGGACTTTCACAGACAAGAAGCTCATTTTGAAAGGAATAACTAAAACGATTTGAATTATCCGTAGGTGGCGCTGGGTTTGCGTAAACAGTTTTTGATAAATTTCAGGCGGACGAAGTCGCGGGTAACAGCTAGTTTTAACTAAAAAACGTTGTGTTTCATAAATTAAAGCGATTTTTTTGTATTATTTTGGAATTGTGATTGAGTTTTATTAATCGAACCCCAGGCCAAAACTCTACAGTATAAAAGATTCGTTGAAGGTATTTGACTTTTTTGTTAGGATCCTTGTTACCAGGGGGAGGATGAAGATGCAGGTTTGACAATCCTTATTAAAGTTTCCCTTTACAAATGTCAGTTAGTTTTTTGATAATTTTAAAACGCTGCATGTTTGTTTGATTATGCACACAGATAGAGGAAGTAGTATCAATAAGTCTTGAGTCGTCCATTTTCTTTTTTTCATATGATTGGGAGGTCCACGTATCCAACTATCTTTTTGACGTTGATCGTTGAGAGATTCTGCCATATCATTCCTATCGATAATGCGAACTTTAATTTTATCGCCAAGTTTTCCAATAAAAGAAAGATCTTTCCTGAAAATATAGGAGGGAAAGCTTTATTGTATTTTGTATTGTATTGAGGTTTACTCTTTATCTTGGTAGCTGAGCCGTTTTAACGGCTTAGCTGCAAGAAAATAGGGCTTACTCTTACCAACTTCATTTGGTTAGATGAAAAGTACGCTGATCATTGGATGTGAAATAAAAGGCACGACTGGGTCGCACGTACTTGCTCTTATGTGCTAATCCTTTTAAAGTGCAGGCGTCTTTTTGACAAAGATTTTATTTTAATATTTTTTGTATGACGTGCAACTTCCTTAGAATCGTTTTGGGGTGAAGCTCGAACGAACATGCGTCACGACAAAGGGATAAACACATAAATATATAGGATTGTTAGCTTTTGCAGTTTTTTAGTGTAGTATTATCTTTCCACTTGCTGCTTACTGTTTATAATATAATTTGCTAATAGAAAGATACAAAGGACTTTTTTCAGTTAAATTTTCATTTTGGTATGGAAAAATTTGAACAACTGGCATAAAGATTCGTCGGAATCAGCAGTATGGCAATAATGCTAGGTAAAGGGACCTTTATACGTCCCAATATGGGACCAATGGAATTTATAAAGGATTTAGGTACCTATAATAAGGTTGGAAGGAAGGTAGGTACTAAAATTAAGATACGTGTTCCAACTACTGTTAAGCCAGTAGGTATAGAGACAATATTAAAAGTTAACACAGTGGTTTTGTTTATTTATAGGAAGGTGTAAACTTTTGTTTTCTCGATTGAAATTTTTGCATTCAGTAGTAATCGAATAGTTTTTTTTATTTGTTAGTTGTTTTTGTGTGTTTATCAAAGGCTTCCTTATTTATTCTGTGCTTTTATGATGATGAAAAATACTTTAAAATACGTAAGTATGTATGTAATGTAGGTTGTCACTTTCTTTTATTTGACTAATGGCTTAGCCGAGCAATATGAAATAAAATGTTGGGGAAAAAAATTTATGAATTCAAAAAAACACTACTCATAACGTTTTTTGGAAAAAATGTTGTAAGCCATCTTATTTCTTTTGCTGTTTTCTATTTTATGAATTTTTCATTTCAAAATCGTTCGACCAGTTTTTTCAAAAAAATGTTTTTTTTTAAAAAACTTTTCGAAAACATATTTTAAAATTTTTTTTAGTATGTCAATTTTAAGAAATCTATAGTTTATACTAGGAGAAAAATTAAAAAAAAAATCTATAGATTCGTTTTCAAAATATTCAAAAAACAAAATACTTTTTTAAAAAAATTATTAAAATTAAAAAAAAAATGTTTTTGAAAATTTTGATAAGCAATATTATTTAAATCATAAAACACTACATATTTTGAAAATTTCATCAAAATCCGTCAATTAGTTAACGAGAAAGTCTGATTTTAAAAAACCGGTCATATGGGAGGTACCGTTATAAAACTTTTTCTGAAAAATCCATTAAAATTAAAAGATAGATTTTGCACAGAAAACATCATTCTGAAAGTTTAATCAAAACCGTAGGAGCCGTTTTCGAGAAAAATAAGTTTTTTAATAAAAGTTATATGGCAGGTACCGTTAGTTTTGGAGCTAGAATGCCAATTCCAAAAAACTGTCGGGTAGAGCACTCTAAAAATACTATATACCAAGTTTGAATCAAATCGGCCCAACCGTTTAGGCTGTAGATATCGATACGGACAGACAGACAGACAGACGGACGGAATTTCCGGACCCACTTTTTTTGACATCTCTATCATCGTAATATCATGTTTGATTGTTAGAATTTTTTTTTTTTTTTTACGAATGCATAACTTGCCTTATAGTCCCTATAATCGCAAGTAAAAATGAACATTTAACTGGCCTGTAATATCTCTCAACCATAGTTTTTTGCATTTGTTGTGTAAGGAAGAATAAAAGAACATGTTAATTCAGCTAAAATGAACACTTTAAATTGATTGGAAGAGCATATTCTCTAAGCGCCATCTACGAGGCACTGGGTACTTAAATAAACATCCGCATAGAAATCATAAAACGGGCTTTAGTCGGGACAGAATCCTGTAAATCCAAAATCCCGAATGTTGTTTCCCGAAATCGAAATCCCGAATTCAAAAGAGTTGGTTGTCTGTAAAGTCGTTTACGGACAATAATTTTATGTGATTCACACCCACAAACCCTCTCGTTAAATGCACACACACACCCCAATATCTACATTTACTTTCTACTTTAACAAAACTCCGCCTATTTTATATTACCATTTCTCTTCTTGTTCTTTTTGAATTTGAGTGGAATTATTTTGGGAAATTGCACCTGTTCTTTTTCATGTTCGCCTGGTGCTTGCGATCGATTTTGGTTGAAAGAACTACAGTATCGCGGTTAGCATGAGTCATGAGTCTTATCAGCATGAGTCATGATATTTCGTACGTGTAGCCTGTCATCTATTTATAAGATCTTATCACGTCAAAAAACAATGAAATAGGTATGGGGTGGCATGCCACGTCAGTAAATGCAATTTAATTTTAATATTTAAAAGGACGATGATAGTTTAACAAGTTTTCTTTAAGGTTTTTATGTACTCGAAAATATACATATAGGTATTTAAAAAATTAAACAGGGCTTTTTCTTTAAAGTTCATTAAATGTGAATATGCGTTATATTATCCAACTTTTCTTGTTAACAGAAACTCCCATCCCCAGTCAAAACTGTCCTCGCAAAAATGGTTACTTTGGACACAAGGATGAAAACATATGTGACACATTTTACTACTGCGTCGACGGTAAATTCAATATGATAACCTGTCCATCGGGCTTGGTATTCAATCCGAAAACTGGTATCTGCACCTGGCCAGATGAAGCGGGAAAACTTGGATGCTCTTCAAAAGATGTGTTCGAATTTACTTGCCCAAAAGTAAACGAATCCGAGGCGCAGACACATCCTCGTTATGCTGACCCAGATGATTGCCAGTACTTTTATGTTTGTATCAATGGTGAAACGCCTCGTCGCAATGGATGCAAATTGGGCCAGGTGTTTGACGAAACTAACAAGCTATGTGAGTGGTCCCGCAAAGTTCCCGATTGGTAAGAATAAAAATGATTATATATATATATATATATAAATTATAATAGCGGGTTGTAATGGTATTTCTCAATGAAAAAAAATATATTTAACATTAAAGTAATGTTTATTTTTTATTTTATGTTCATTGTTCAGCGCTGATTGGTATAAGGATCGTTTGACTGATGCCGAACTAGAACAACTGGAAAACCCGACACCAAAACCTCGAGATCCCAATCGGCCAAAGGGGCCACAAAGGAAAAGAATCCCAAAACCGAAGCCTGTAGTTATTAATGAGGACATAGAGTAGAAAAGGATAAAATAGATTTACAGTCTTAATTTTTTTGGTAGAATTGATTTGATTTTGAATCAGATAAGAATCGAAAAAAATATTTTGTGTCTGTTAGGTATGTTACTTAATGAATAAAATTAAAAATGAAAATAAATTACTTGTTCATTAATTCATCTACATTGGGTAAATTCATTAAAGCGTCCCTGCAATAATGATGCTCAATCCATAGTCAAACGTTGCAAAGTTTAGTAATAGGCCAAGCAAATTAGATTTATATATACATATATATTCCACCGTAATCAAAATTTTCTACGAATCCTAAAAAAAAATGTTGGGTGCAAAGTAACTACGTAATTTTCGGCGGGATGACATAAGGTCCAGGGACATTACACCTGTTTCAAATAGGCACAATGTCCATGGACATTATGACCAATTGGAAATAGTCATAAGGTCCATGAACGAAACAGACATAATGTCCATGGACCTTATGACGAAATCAAAAATGTTGACATTATGTCTGATTAGTAAATTTTGAAAAAAACTTAATAATAATGGAAATGCCAAACAAAAATCACAAATTCATAAAAAAGACGAATTACTCTTTTGGAACGTGACTGTTATATGTTGTTGTTGATATAGAACCATAATGGGCGACATAAGTCCCCGGGATTGGGAACTTATATCCCACCTTGTTAATGTTAGTATGAAGAAGGTATGGGGGGTATACTGAACCCCAAACCCCTCTGCTTCGGCTCACTATAGGATTTGGAGAAGGCGCAAGGTTGGGTCCTTTTGCATAAACCCTATCTCGCACCTACTCCACATCCTATAGTGAGCCCAAGTAGCAATCATACTGATTGGGAGATAAAATCTCAAGAAATTTCTTTGCACACTGATTCGGTAATAACGCCGAAATTCTGATCCACATTATTACCAATCCAACATACACACTATTTTTTTTTTATTTGCCAGCTAAGCTCAATATGGACATAATGTCAATAAATAGAATTAGACTTGAAGTCCAAAATTTCAATTCAGACATTATGTCTTTTAAAAAGACATAATGTTCATGGACCTTTTGACAATTTCCTAAGTGATCACAATGTCCATGGACTTTATGTCATCCCGCCGAAATGTTCGGTCTTTTTCAAGTTTTTGCTTATAGTCTGAGAAGTACATCCGACGGAAATTTCTTTCAATTGTTGAACATTGCATACCTACCTTCCGGCAGCTGAATTGCCCTGTACACCCATTGTCACATCTGCACAACACTGGGTTAAGGATTTCAGCTGGAGCTGGATCCTTGATGTTCATGGTGGGAAGCAGGCCAAGATCAGTCCTCTTCCCACCACAGTTGAGAGGATCCTTTGGTCTATTATACTGGCCCTGGATGAGGAGCATCTGCATGGTGGAAAACCTTGACAGCCCCCTGTAAAGCCGTGTTCTTTTCAAGGAGTTTGACAAGCTTCAACTTCCCTTGACGATAGAATGCAGAGGTTGTGTCACACCCACTAATTGCATGTAGGGACAGAAGGATTGTTTCACAGCGATGACGGTGTCAACATCCTCAAAAGCTTGCATTACTACAAACCCATGCTGTATACATTTTTGACGCAGCATTGAGATAAGCCGTTCTTTGTTGCTGTCGATGAACAAAAATTGTTCTTTCGGCATTGTTGCAGTCATCGCTTCAGTGAAAACCACGTTTGCAGAAGAGTGCTTGATTTTTGTTTTATAATTAACGCGCGCACAAGGGACTATTTGTTTCCCTTTTAATTTAGAACACACTGCGCGGGCATTAGGAAGATAGGGAGGGGAGAGATAGGAAGTGTCGATTAACATTGGTTTTGAATGTTTGCAGAAAAGAAAGAAAAAAAAATTTTTGTGGTTTTTAAACGAAATATAAGCTCAAAAGCACTTTTTATAACCGCTGTTAACACTTGTAGGTGAGTCTTTTAAAAATCTGATCTTAAGAAAAGGAAGTTTAAGCTGAAAAAAGGTTTAAAATATTTCCCCCCGCAGAAAATGAAAAAAATATAATTTTACATTTTCCGGCTCAAATGGGTGTTCAGCCGGTGGAAAAAGCGAAAGCCCTGGGTATGGATTTGCTCGAAACACAAAACCAAGGAGTAATTTCAGAGACACGTCTTATTCGCTCAAGAAATGCTAAAATTGAAAACGTAATTGTGGAATTACAAAACAGAGAAGATGTGGGACGTATTCTAAGATCAGCAAAAAAACTGAGAGGTACCGGTATTTCCCTCCATAAAGATTATCCCGCTGCGGCAAGAGAAAGAAGACGAAAACTATTCGAAATTAAAACAAAAATAACATCTAAAAATAGAAATATAAAAACATTTATTCGAGGAGAAACACTACAAATTGAGGGTAAAATATTTTATTATAACCAAAACAATGTTTTGACATGTGACGAAGACGGAGGAATGACGTTTCTGGAGTGGCTGTTAGATGAGATGTCAATAAACGAAAATCATACCAGAGCTTCTCAAACATCAAAACAAATGAAGTGCTGCCAAATCGTTTTTAACATAAATGCCGTCAGCCACATTCACAATAAGTCTTTTAAGTGAAATAAAAAATAATAGTATTCCTTGTAAAATTATTTCATATAATATATCAGGTTAAGGTAGCAAACTAGTTTTTCAGAATTTTTTCGATAAAATAAGAGAAAGCGACATTTTTCTACTATTTGAAACTTTCATCTATGGTGACACAACACAATATGACAACTATTTGCCAGAATTTATATTGAAATGGACCCCAGCCACGAGAACTCATGTATACGGAAGAGCAAGTGAAGGATGTCTATTTGGAATTAAAAAATCATTTAAGGAATGTACTAGATGCCGATTTGTCATGGAGATGAACAGGATTGTCATTGAAATGACCATTACACATGAGCAATTTTACATCGTTCCGGTTTATGTTAACTGTAATAAATGGATGGATGACTTAGCTGGATTGTACGATTTCCTAATGGAACCAGGCAAAGAAAATATTATGCTGATCGGAGACTGCAACGCTAGGGTAGGAAGTTCTCCGATGTTACAGATGGAACCAGACTTTACACCAGCGTCAATTAGTATAATCAGATCTGCTCTGGACGAGCAAATAGATGGAAATGGGAGAAGGTTTATAGAAATGTGTGAATCGGTTGGTCTGACCATGTTGAACGGGAGCACTGAAAGTTGTCGAGAAGGTCATTTTACATTTATAAGAGGAACATCTTGTTCCACAATAGATTATTGTCTCATACGTGGAAAATGGTTCGAGTATGTAGATGATTTAAAAGTAGATGAGCTGGTTTATTCTGACCATTTACCACTGAATGTTAAATGTCGATTTGATGAAGAACCGGGTTACACCAACGAAAACATGAAGCTGTTACCAAAACTTCAATGGAAAAATTCTTTTTTGGAACTCTATCAAATAAATCTTAACAAATTTCTTGATGAGCAAATTGAATCGGTCCATGGTATTGAGACATTAGTTACATGCGTATCTCAGGCCGCACAATCATTTCAAATAGTCCGTTTGCAAAGCTGGAAAGATCCATGGTTCGATGATGATAGTGAGAGATCACGAAAAAAGTCGTTTGGTTTTTTGAGACTACTCAGGGCAACAAAATCGAATTTCGCAAAAAGGATGTATCAAGAAGCGATAAAGCTTTCAAATATCTTTGCAAAGAAAAACAAAAGCAATACTCCCGATACCTCATGCAAATATTGTCGGAAGTAAGAGACAGTCGATCCTTTTGGAAGGTGGCACGTACACTCAACATATCCTTTTGCAAGGAGAACAATAATAAGTACGAGTATACTCGCTCACCATTTCGAACAGCTTCTAGGTGCACCACAAATACCAAGTCAAATATTATATGCTAGTCCTTTAGTATGAAATGAAGATCTCGACCGTGCATTCTCAGTTCAGATGCAATCTTAACAATGCTCCAGGGGATGACCGTGTTCCGTACGAATTTTACAAATACGCTACAGAAACTTTTTTGGTTAAGCTTACTGAAAGTTATAATTATATTTTCAATTCTGGTGAAATTCCAGAAATGTTTAGGAAGAATATTATCATCCCACTGTTTAAAAAAGGCGATGTAAACGACCCTAACAATTATAGAGGCATATCCTTTATGAACTCTGTTATGAAAATTTTTACTGGTGTCATTCAAGACAGACTGTTAAACTGGATACAACAAAATAATCTTCTAAGCGAGTTACAAGCCGGCTTCAGGAAAGAATATTCAACAGTCGATAACATATTTTCACTAACTTGCATTGCTAGATCATACCTAGACAAGGGGAAAAATTGTATGCTTTCTTCGTTGACTTCAAGGCTGCCTTCGACTCAATCGACAGAAATGCCCTTTTCTAAAAACTTTGTTGTCTAAGCTTATCGTCGAAAATACTTAAAACATTACGAGGGCTATATGAGGAAAACCTCACAGGAGTATGGGATGGAAATGAAGGATCTTCCTGGGTGAAACAGGGCTGTCTTTTGAGTCCACTTCTGTTTTCGCTTTTCTTGGATGACCTTACATCGTTTTTGCCTGGAGGTATTAGTTTTGCTGGTACAGTAATAAAAACTTTGATGTATGCGGACGACATTCCAAGTAATGATATTTCGAAATGGCACAGGGCGATATGCAAGGGAGGAGAAATAGATGTGGGAAAATGTGGAGCTTGACTTGGTGAGGGAATATAAATATCTTGGAGTCATCATTACGCCTCAGATGTCGTTCAAAAAGCATCTGCAGGAAAAGTTTATAGAAGCAAAAAAAGCCATCAACTGCAACTGGAGGGGGGTCTTTGGGAAAAAAACAGATAACCCCGAGTGCTAAATATAAACTTTTCGAAGCAGTTATGAGGTCAGTGATATGCTATGCTGGTCAAGTATGGGAGTTACTTCAATATGAGGAAGTAGAAAAATTACTGAGGTAATTTTTGAAAAAAGATCTTTTGGCTCCCCGAAAACACACCTACATATATGCTACATTTGGAGACCGGGGTGTCTCCGCTCTACGTCTTTTCGCTCAAGTTGCATTTGTTCTACAGCAAAGGTTATGGCTCTTCCAAATCACCGTCTGCCAAATATTATCGCAAAATATCTGCTATCACGAAAATCACAGTTCTTCGACGAATGGTCACGGCTTAGAGTTCAGCACGACATCCAGTTGGTAGAAAGAAATACTGGTGATTGGAAAGACATCTTTCCAGAATTGTTGGGAAGGATTGAAGATTCTTTCTTTGTCAAATTTAAGGAGTCAGCCCAACGGAGTTGTACCCGAAATATGTATAAGCTCCTGAGATACGACCTTGGACCTAACAATTACTTCAACGACCGATACGTAATAGAAACATTCTCTTTAATTTTCAAAGCCAGAGGAGAATTACTACGACTGAACTACATACCATACGGACCTGATGGAAGCACGGAATGCAGTTTATGCAATCTTCGTGCGACAGAAAATGTTCTCCATTTTATAGGAACATGTCCGATCCTGCAGGCAATACGGAGACAGCACTTGGAGAAAAACTATTTAATTGTTGATGAAGCTGCAAATGCCTTGAATGGTCAAGATTGGATAATGTTATCAAGCTACGTTAAAACAGCCCTTAACTACAGAAATCAAATTTTAAATGAAGCTTTTTAATAAGAAAAACAAAATATGTATTTTTATTTTTTGTTGTAATCATCTTAAAGGAGTCTAATCTTTTCAATTTCAATTTTACTTTGATCTTTATTAAACATAATGTTTGAATAATACTCTTTTTTCTGACTGACGGCAAAAGCCAATGCTATACTTGTGAATTTGTAAATATATGTAAACTTTTGTAAATTATCAAATAAAATCACATTCTTCTACTACTACTACTGTTTGCAGATCAAAATGGCAAGGGAAAATCTCACCGGGTAAACTATTCCAAATTCTGGGCTAAAAAAAGAATCCCTATATTTCACGGTACGTCCGAAATTGGGCTCAAGGGTGAACTGATGGGCATTCCTTGCCGGGTGAGTATTACGGAAGAAACTTTTAAGGGGAGAAATGCAGCTGGCTACTTCGAGTGAACCTTTTTTATAAAAGAAACATTTTTATGACATGGAACATTGCGTCGTTGTTCCAGAGGGGCAATTGTTTCAGCGGCACTTCTATTTCCTATCAATCTTACCGCTCGATTTTGTATTCTTTCAAGCAGGTGAAGCGATGTTTGCGAAGCACCTGCCCAGAGGTGAGAGTTATACTCGTGTTTAAGGCGTAAAAACGCTTTATAAATTGTAGCCAGATCAGAAAGGGAAAAATACTTCTTACACCGATACAGAAAACCTAAGCACTTAGCAGCATTTTTAGCGATCTTTAACGACAAAAGACAGCATTGAGTTTTCGAAGCATTAAACTCCACACGCTTTTTATTACTCCATTTGACAATGCTCTATAATTCGGAGTTTAATGACCTTGATATACGGTACCGTTGCAACTGTACGTCCGAAGGTGAAGGACGTGAGTTATCGAACGAATATGAAAAGCTGAGGGTAGAGTCGTCAGCAAAACAGTTAAGTGGATTAGAAGTAACAGACAGAAGATCATTTATAAAAATGAGGAAATCATGAAATGAATCAGACTTGAATCCGTCCAATACAACTTGTATTGAACGGTCCAGAAGATAGCTTCTAATCGAACGAACAAGAGTATCATCGATCCCAAAAGCACGCAGGACTTTTCTTTAGGCTTGATGCTTTTTACTCTGTTAGGAATAAAAGCAACTTTTGATTTCGTCTGTACCACTGAACCGAACTTGTAGTTTTAGATGTCGTTCGAAGCAGAATTCAGCCTTATGTAATAAAACTTACCGTTTTCGAGATAAAACCAAAAAAAAAAAATTGCGCAAATTTCGCTCCCAAAAGTTATACACACCTCCTGGGCTTATTTCAAACTAGGATTACACGCATTTGGAAAATGAAGGTATTAAAACAATTTCCGCATGCTGGAAATTAATTCTTCATTCAAAAGCATCAAGAAGATATCGCGATTAGTTGTTCTGCCGGATTGATGTACCGAAATATAGACGAGGAAAACGAAAAATTAACAATTTACCAAAAAATATTTCGTTATAAAATTAATATTTACTTAAGATTCGTTTATCAATTCAATTATAAAGGGGAACTTTAGCAAAGCCGAAATAAATTTGTTAATAACTACCAGGTATCTGTTGCATTGGGAGAAGTTCTTTCAGAAATACATACATAATGAAAGTCTCAAATATGAAAAACTTAAACAAGAAACTACTAAACTCACATAATTAAAAGCAGGAAGTGTTTCTTAACGTAACGTCAAACAAATATCCGATCAGAATCGCATCGGCATCATCTGCATCAGCATCAGCATCGCGATGCTGAATCGCTGCACAAAAATTTGAGGTTTGTTAATTCGCCAATTGACTCCTACTTTGAAATTGAATTTATTTTGTGGTTTAAAAGACTTAAGATGGGTTTTTGCGCGCAACAATTTGAATTGCGCCCATCCACTTTATCGAAGATTTTGCGGAAGGATCTTGATTTGCGCTTACAAAATCCAACTTGTGCAAGAACTGAAGCCGAACTACCATCAAGCGCGTCGCACGTTCGGTGAATGGGCCCAAAACGAGATGGCCACCGATCCCGATTTTCACAACATTTGGAAAATTGGGCCTCTCGAATGGACTTTATTCAAGAAAGCCGCGGCGGTCACTTGCCCGAAATCATTTTTAAAACATAATGGCAAACCCTTATCTTTATAATAAAGCTAAATTCTTGGCCATAACATTAAATTATATGCGTTTTATTTTTTCTTGAAAACCACACGTCTAAAAAAACAACCTTTATTATATTAAACAAGAGTTACAAAGATTAAAGGTTTTTTTTTTTTTTTTTTTTTTTTTTATAATTAACGCGCGCACAAGGGATTATGTGTTTCCCTTTTAATGTAGAACACACTGCGCGGGCATTACGAAGATAGGGAGGGGAGAGATAGGAGGTGCCGATTAACATTGGTTTTGAATATTTGCAGATCAAAATGGCAAGGGAAAATCCCGCCGGGTAAACTATTCCAGATTCGTGTCGTTCGGCTAAAAAAAGAATCCCTATATTTCACGGTACGTCCGAAATTAGGCTCAAGGGTGAACTGATGAGCATTCCTTGCGAGACGAGTATTACGGGAGAAACTTTTAAGGGGAGGAATGCAACTGGCTACTTCGAGTGAACATTTTTTGTAAAAGAAACGATAAAATAAGGAAAGACATGAAACATTGCGTCGGTGTTCGAGTGGGGCAATTGTTTCAGCGGCAGTTCTATTACCTATCAATCTTAACGCTCGATTTTGTATTCTATCAAGCAGGTGAAGCGATGTTTGCGAAGCACCTGCCCAGAGGTGGGAGTTATACTCGAGTTTAGGGCGTATAAACGCTTTATAAATTGTAGCCAGATCAGATGGGGAAAAGTACTTCTTACACCGATACAGAAAACCTAAGCACTTTGCAGCATTCTTAGCGATCTCAAATATATGGTCGTTCCAACGGAGGTCGTCGTTGACACACATACCGAGTACTGAGAGCTTTTCGGTTTCTTCGATGTAAGTGCCATTCATGGACAATGGCATTGGGGGAATGTTTAGCTTTAACGACAGAAGACAGCATTGAGTTTTCGAAGCATTAAACTCCACACGATTTCTATTACCCCATTTGACAATGCTGTATAAATCGGAGTTTAATGAGCTTGACATACGGCACCGTTGCAATTGTACGTCCGAAGGCGAAGGACGTGAATTATCGAACGAATATGAAAAGCTGAGGGTAGAGTCGTCAGCAAAACAGTTAAGTGGATTAGAAGTAACAGACAGAAGATCATTTATAAAAATGAGGAAAAGAGTCGGAGACAGAACAGAGCCCTGGGGCACACCAGCATTTATTTTATGGGAATCAGACTTGAATCCGTCCAATACAACTTGTATTGAACGGTCCAGAAGATAGCTTCTAATCCAACGAACAAGAGTATTATCGATCCCAAAAGCACGCATTTTCGATAAGAGAGCTTCATGCCAAACTCTATCAAATGCCTTGGAGATATCAAGAGCAATAATCTTACTTTCACCAAAGCGATGTAAAGATTTGTTCCACTGTTCGGTGAGATATGCCATCAGATCACCAGTGGAACGGTTGCTGCGGAAGCCATACTGACGGTCATGGAGAAGCTTACGATCTTCGAGATATTCCTTAAGCTGACGGTTAATCAGTGTTTCCATGACCTTAGAAAGAAGGGATGTCAGTGCTATGGGTCGGTAGGAGGAGGGGGAGGATGGGTCACCTTTCTTAGGGACAGGCTGGACAAATGCTGTTTTCCATCTTCTAGGAAAGATTCCAGAAGAGTAGGAGCGATGGAAAAGCTTACGCAGTGGCTTTGCCAGTGTGGAAGAACACCTCTTCAGAAGAATCGGGGGTATACCATCCGGGCCAGCGGATTTGTGTATATCGAGATCTTTGAGAACTCTTGCTACTGTACGAGTGCGGAAAAAAATGTGTCCCATGGAAAAATTTACATTCTCAAGTACAGGAGGGGCAACGTTGCTTTGAGGCAGCGTGGAGCTGGCAGCGAAATGGGCGGCGAGCAAGTTTGCCTTCTCTGAAGAGTAAACAATTGGTTTGTTATTGTCGATGAGCGTTGGAACCGAAGATGTCGAGGAGTTTTTTATATTTTTTACAAATGACCAAAAATTTGTACTGCCTTTGGGACAATGCAGAATTTTTTGCCGTAATTTTTGGTCATGCAAAAATTTGGTTCTTTCTATAACGGAGTTGCATGAGTTCCTTACTTGTTTGTGCTTTTTCCGATTTTCCTCTGTAGGGTTGGCTTTGTAAGATCGGAAACTTACTTCTTTGAGCCTGATAGTTTGCAATGAAGACGAACATGTTAATTTTAATTATAGTCATGGACATGGACATATTTTTAATGGACGTCTAGTTTATTTTTAAATCAATACATTTTTAATTGCGATTATAAGTACTATAATGCAAGTTTAGGATTCGTGAACATGAAAAAATCGAGATAACAATGAAACATGACATTAGGATCATAGAGAAGTCTAAAAAAGTGATCAAGAAAAATGTCTGTCTGCCTGTCTGTCTGTATGTATAACGAGCTGCAACCTAAACGGCTTATGTGATAACCTTCAAATTTTGTATGTGATTCTTTTAGCATCCCTTAGAAAGGGTTTTGAAATTTAATTTTAGGGCTGAAAATAACGGTATTTGTCATATAACCGTTAAGGAAAAGTTTATTTTTCTCGAAAACGACTTCAACAATTTTGATGGAAATGTAAGATTTTTCTCGTAGGTAAGGTTTATCATATAAAAACCAAATTTAACGGAAAAGTCTATTAAACGGTACCTTTCATATAACGAGTTTTTTTTAATTCTCATCTTTCTCAGTAACGGCTCATTAGATTTCTATACAATTTTATATTTGAATACAGCCAAATTAATTCTAAATACCAAAATTGTGCATATTTTTTTGTCTATTTAAAATTATTAATTTTTGATTTTTTTTTTGAAATTTAATATTTTTAAAACTAATCAAAAAAAAAATTAATATACAGCTGATCATAAAATTTAAAATATTTTTAAATTTTATGATCAGCTGTATATTAATAAACCCTAAGAATTGCTTACCAAAATCCAATTTTTGTTTAAACTAAAAATAAAAAAACAGGATTTTATCAAAATCCGTCCTACAATTTTCGAAATACTTTTTTTTGAAATTCCTCGTTATGTAAAACATTTGATGGCGTACTTAATTTTTACTAAAAACCGTTAAGTGTTGTGGTTTTGACACTTATTATAAGTTCAGGCCGTGTCATTTTTCTACGTAAATGTGGCTTGTTTCTTTCAAAGACCTAGCGATAGAAAGTGATTAGGCACATGATAGCAAGTACGTGCGAGCCAATCGTGCCCATTTTGTAATTATAACGGGTGATTTTTTTGAGGTTAGGATTTTCATGCATTAGTATTTGACAGATCACGCGGGATTTCAGACATGGTGTCAAAGAGAAAGATGCTCAGTATGCTTTGACATTTCATCATGAATAGACTTACTAACGAGCAACGCTTGCAAATCATTGAATTTTATTACCAAAATCAGTGTTCGGTTCATTCACCGTAACGTTGCGTCCAACAGCATCTTTGAAAAAATACGGTCCAATGATTCCACCAGCGTACAAACCACACCAAACAGTGCATTTTTCGGGATGCATGGGCAGTTCTTGAACGGCTTCTGGTTGCTCTTCACTCCAAATGCGGCAATTTTGCTTATTTACGTAGCCATTCAACCAGAAATGAGCTTCATCGCTGAACAAAATTTGTCGATAAAAAAGCGGATTTTCTGCCAACTTTTCTAGGGCCCATTCACTGAAAATTCGACGTTGTGGCAGATCGTTAAAAATCGTTAGTAAGTCTATTCATGATGAAATGTCAAAGCATACTGAGCATCTTTCTCTTTGACACCATGTCTGAAATCCCGCGTGATCTGTCAAATACTAATGCATGAAAATCCTAACCTCAAAAAAATCAGCCGTTATTTTTAAGATTGAGCTGGATCACTTGACCTTCTGCTTCTACCAATAACCGATGTAGGGCTCTTACAGAGAAATTACGTTTCGCTTTTGTTTCCCAATTTAGTTGCTTGCTCCTAAGCCGCTAGTTTGCATCATCGTGATAGATAGGTGCAAGATTACATCATCATTTGATGCAGACATTTCCTTATTGAAATAACCAATAAATTCTGATAATTCTATTAAAGAAAACGCAAGTAACAACATTTTTAGCTTTTCTTTATTGAGTTTACGATGTTTTGTAGAGGTAGGTGTTGTGTTGTCGAGGTATTATTAAAACAACCTTTTTTGACGTGATAACGTCTTATAAATCGATGCAGGCTACACATATAAAATAACATGACTCATGCTTATAAGACTCATGCTGATAAGACTCATGCTGACATTTCTGATAAGAAAAGTGACGCACGTTGCGATACTGTGGTTCTTTCAACCAAAATCGATCGCAAGCCCCAGGCGAACATAAAAAGAACAGGCGCAAATTTCCAAAATAATTTAAAAAGAATAAGAGAAAAAGAAATACAAAATAGAGCGGAGTTTTGTTAAAGCAGAAAGTAGATGTAGATATTGGGGTGTGTGTGTGTGGATTTAACGAGGGGGTTTGTGGGTAATTTTTGCAACCAAAATCAATCGCAAACCTATCCTGAGCAATAGGCGAACATAAAAGAGAACATTTAACGAGAAAGTTTGTTGGTGTGAGTTAACGGGCTGTATGTTGGTGTTGCTGCCATCAATGTTTTCATATGACGTTATCACGTAAAATTGTCGTCCGTAAACCGACTTTACAGGCAACCAACTCTTTTTACTTGCGATTATAGGGACTATAAGGCAAGTTTATAATTCGTGAATATAAAAAAATATGAAATATCAATGAAACATGACATTACGATCATAAAGAAGTCTTAAAAAGTGATCGAGAAAAAATGTCTGTCTATCTGTCAGTATGTATAACTAGCTGCAGCCTAAACGGCTTAAGCGATTATCTTCAAACTTGGTGTATGTGAGTATTTTGGCATTCCGCAGAGGGGAAATTGAAATTTTATTTTTATGCCTAAAAATAACGGTATCTGCCATATGACCGTTTAGGAAAACCTTATTTTGTTCGAAAACAGCTCCAACGATTTTGATGAAAAATTTTGAGATTTTTTTTGTTGGTATTGGTTAGCATTTGATTAGAACCAAATTTACCGGAAAATTCTATTAACGGTACCTTTCATATAACAGTTTTTTTAAATTTTGGGCTTTCTCGGTAACTGTTCTTTGTTACGGAGCCGGCCGTGTTGCTTAAGAAAAAGGTTCACCTGAAAAAAGAAAAAAATTTTTTTGTTAAAAAAACAAAAAAAAAAAAAGAAACAAATAATATCATTTTTATAAAACAACACGCGAAACCATACGACACACACGGTATACGCAAGCCTCTGCGACATACATACATATGTACGCATTTAATTGATTGACTCATTTTTTTTGTCAATTTCAACAAATCTATATTTATATCAAATGTATATCTACTTACCTGTTTTTATTAACTTTTATTGATTATCTTCATATCCTTTATTGTTTTACTTTCCTTAAAAGAAATAAAGAAAAAAGATAAATTAATTTAATTATCAAACACAAAAAAGAAAACAAAAGTACTTATAAGTAGGTACAATGTTGTTGTGAAACGACATACTTATGTATATACTTACATGTCGATATTCAATATCACAAAAATTTGCTTATTTCTAATTCCAATCGTCGGTAAAATGATCCCCAATTTGATGGATTATCTTGTTATACATCTGGGAATTATTTTACAACTTTTTATTAGTAATTAAACAAAAGGAAAGTACATACCTACCTATGAAAAGCTGTGCAGTGATAGGAATTTTGTTTGTTTTGTTGACATTTTTTTTTTGTTTTTGTAAGTACACACTGTTAGTTTGTTTCAGACTAACTTACAGTCTGCGCAAGGATAAAAGCTTCATCTCTTTCTAACCAATTAGAAAGATTGTATGAAGAGTTAAAGTATTGTTTTACAAAAGGTAGTAAGAGTAGGAACAGAGGTGTGGGGAAAAGCTTTTAGTTTAAGCATGTATTAGTAAATTGTTATATAAGTATAATATTTATTGGAAATAGGTTTTAAGTATTTGTGTAACATAGTTATGGACAAAGGGGGAGACAATATGATAAAGATAGAGATAGGAAATAATACCCCTGCTAAGTTTTTTTTTTGTTGGAAAATTAATAAAAATAGTTATCTCACTCAGATTATAGAGGTAACTATTTATATGGATAGAACAAAGACTGGAATGGCATAGAGGGATTTCATGGCCATTTTTCTAGAGAACTCGGTCAGGATAGCAACAAGTTTAGTTTGGATTCTTGTTTTTTTTAAGAAAAGAAAAGTTTATTTTCATAAAATAAAAATTGAAAGGAAACAAAAGAAGGTATAGATAATTATTGTAAAATTAAGTATAATAAAATAGATAAATAACATAAAATCATGTATCATTCTTAAGGTGTTATTACCACCGGGAGAAGATTTTTTTGAGGAAATCTCCTATTTCGCAGATTATTTTTAACTAGCAGAGGTAAGTCAAATGGTAAAATTTTTGTTCCTAACAATTCCATTAATATTGACAAATTAGGTTTAGGTTTGGATTTCGTTGGAATTGACCTAAGCCTCTGCCATTTTTATTTAATTGGATTTCCTTTATCCAAGTTTAAGCGATTTTGCGAAATCTCTTACCGGATAGGAAAAAGGAGGAAGGAAAGGAAAGGAATTCATTTTTTGTTTAGTGAAAAGTTTTAGTGCAAAAAAAAAACAAAAAAAAAATTATTTGAATTGAAAAAAAAAAAAAAAAAAAAGAAGAGTTAATAATATTAAAAAGAAAATAAGAAGGAAGAAAAAAGAAGGAAATAATTAAAAAACAAAAGAAAAGAGAAAGAATTTAATTTTTTTTTAGTTATTTAATTTTTATAATTAATTAATAATTTAAAATTTTTAATTTTTAAATTGTTAAAGTGTTAAGAAAAGTTTTATTAATAATAGTATTCAAGTGAAATATATATATACAACAAAAATAAACACAGCAACAGTTCTTCGCAGTGCTGCCGGCAGGACGTCGAGGACTCAAAAAATCTGTAAGTGTTTTTTAATATAGATTTGGACATAAAGGTCCTGTATTGGATTGTAATTTTTTTTAACACTTATTTTTTTTTTGCTTAATTTATTATTATTTTTTTTAATTTAACGTAGATTTAATTTTGATTTTTAATTTTTGCTATTTAAATTGGATTTTTTTTTATATTTTTTTTAATAAACATTTGTATTATGTGAAGGCAATACATTTTTTTTAAATGGATTACTAAATTTAAAGCTAAAAGGTGTGTGATGGCTTGACAGAGCCGTCTTAAGGTAAGATTTCGTAGGACAAACGTAGACAGACCAACGGACATAATTATGTGACTGGTAGGTTGTTTAGGGGCTACCTTCGAGAATTTCGGCCAAGAAGGTAGCATTTGGAAGTATCCTTCTGATACTTGGGTGGGCTGGCCAGACCTCGTCAACAACATCAGACGAGCGTCTGGAATTTAGCATGGTGATATCCAGGGGAGAGAAAAAAAGTAGAGTGCATTAAGATTAGGGTCTAGTATAGGGTTTTAGATTAAGTATTTTTTTTTAGTAGGTATTTTGTGGTGATGGGTTTTATTTTTATTTTTTTTTAGTTTTAGTTTTATTAGTTTTATTTATATCGTAGGTTTAGTTAGGTTAGTTTTTAACTATAAAAAAAATGCACTTTGCTTACTTGTGGTTTTCCTTGGATATTGTCAGGATCCTCGGGTTTGTGTATTCATGTCCTTACCTTTTAGAGTAGAATTATCCTTTTCCTCATCCATCCTTTTCCGATCCTAATTTTTTTTTACACTCAGGCACGATAATTTTGTTTGTCGAACAGGAGGGAACAGTAGAAGCGGCAAGAACCACCCCCAATCCGTCGAGCTTAGCCGTGCAACGACAAGCGTGCCGCCGCCCTTCTACTGCCCCAAAGAAGTTCCCCCGTGGAAACCTGCTTCGCAACATCTTCGGATTTCTGTCAAATTTTATATTTGAGAAGACCTAAGCAGATTTATTAATTCTGCATATCAACATTTTGAACAAGTTTTTTTCCTAATAAAAATTAATTTTTGAATTTTTTGTTTCAAAAATCAATATTTATAAAACTAATCAAAAAAATTTATTTAAAATTTTATAATCGCATGTATATTATTAAACTCTAAAAAACTGCATTCCAAAATCAAAAACTAAAAATAAAAAACAGGATCTTATTAAAACCGGTCCTACAATTTTCCAAATACATTTTTCATAAATTCTTTGTTATATAAGACATGTGATGGCGTACTTCAATTTTACTAAAAACCGTTTAATATTGTGGTTTTGATACTTTTTATAAGTTCAAACTTTGTTTTTTTTTCAACATAAATGTTACTTCTTTCTGTCAAAGATCTTGTTTTCCAATGTAATTAGGCACATAAGAGCAAGTATGTGCAACCCAGTCGTGCCCATTTTTTCGTTGGTTCTAGTTAGGTAGTTACTTAATTTCCGAAATGCATCACTTAAGCTAATCTTAAGTGCATTTCCGATCTTACCTTGTTTCAACGAGCCACTATCTGGCAGGTCTGACACGGAACTCTCAATCGTAGGCAGAGCCCAGTGGCTCATTGGGCAATATGGACATAACATTTCTTCCCCTAAATTAAAAAGTTCTGACCGGATCTACCGAAAATGTTTCATCTCCTCATATTTGTAAGAAATAAACAAACAAAAATAAAAATTAGCTATACCTATTCAACATGTCTAGCATAGCAGTGTTTTTGGAAGCAAATTTAAAAAAATAAAGAAAAAAGTTTTATCCAGAAAGCATTTGTGTCTTCCGGAGACATGCTGGTGAAGTTCCGCCCTCCGCGCAATATCTGGCTTTAAGATCATGAATTCAATCAGCCGCTATTGAATTTAGTTTGTCTTTTTTTAAGAAAAATAATACCATATTTATAAGTAATAATTAGCGCTAAATACTAATAAAAACATGTTTACATATGAATCTTCTATTGCTTAACAATCATTTTTATTTTTTTTTTCTTATCAGACTGGATTGATTTGGTTTTAAAGGAACTGATGATATCAGATGGGCAAATTTTGTTCGGCTTTGGCATCAAAAGAAAGAGCTTAACGCTCTTGACGTGTAAACTATATAACCTTATATATTACTAGCTTACCCACCCGGCGTTGCTCGGGTATACTATACATTTTCGAAAAAACGAACCCGGTGTGGCGCCACCTAGTAATCAAAATAGCCTTAGTTACTTCTTACAAAATAAGCTATCTGCTTGTGAAATCACCAATGGGTGATTAAAATGGGCTTAGTTAATCTTTAACACATCAGCTATCTGTCAATGAAAGTCCCGTTGAAATCGGTACATAAATCAGAATTTTCAAAAAACACCCCAGCAAACCCAAAAAATGGTGCAGCCATTCCCGAGATTACCCGGAACAAGACAAGACAAAATTGTGTTTTTGTTTTAAGTACTGTATATACTTTATATGCATATAGTAAAAAGCTGTTATTTTTATTATAAAAACAGACACTTCATTTTTATCTATTTGTATTGATATAGATGTATGCATTTATATTTATAAACCATCTGATGATGATGAGCGTATACAGCTCGTTTGTAACCGCACTGCTTCACTTTACTGATCTGTGTTATGACTTATAATTCTTCTTTGCTTTTTCCTTTTATCGATTTTTGTGATGTCGACCATAACTACAACTCTAACTCCACTTCTTCACCAGAAGGTTCGTCAAAATCACCGGAAAGTCCCCTCAAAATCGGTCCATAAATAAGAATGTTCGAAAAAACGACACCAGCGCCACATGGTGAGTAATTAACATAGCCTAAGTTACTCCTTAAGATATCAGCTACCTGTCAGTTAAAGTCCCGTCAAAATCGGTGCATCACCTGCCTAAGGGTAAATATCTTTATTTTATGGCTTTTTTGTATACAGCTATTTTGGTGTCATTTTGATTGAGATTGACATTTTATGTTGTAGTAGTTTTGAAAACTTATTTTCTTTGTGTCGATGTCGGTGCAAAATGCGGAAAATAAAAACTAAAATAAAAATGGAAGGAGGGCTAGATTCATATGGATAAGCTTAAGAAACAAATTAAATAAACTTTCTCTTCCAAATGCAATATAGGCACCTATAGACATTAGAGGTCTGCATGAATGCACTCATTTACTTTCTCTTAACGGATGCAATACATCAGTGCACTCTTTTTATAATATATTTATTTTTTTAAAAAGATACAATTACTATATACTACTCGATCACGTGATACCAAAATTAGTACTCTGGTGTCGTGTACGCAAGTGGGTGTTGCTTTTGAATAAAATCTGTACCGCAAAAATACACTAAGTGAGTACACTGATTATAAATTGAAATAAAAAAGATATTTCACAACCGTCAGCCAATTTCTTTTAAAGTGATGCCAAAATGGAGAAAAAAATTCATCCTTTAATGATTACTTTACACAGACGGAAAATTGTATACGATCACACTTGATAGTTTAAAATATGAAATTCGACATATCTTACACGATTCCACCCCTGATCAATTTTTGATTTACCTGGTATGAAACCACATTGATAGTTGCCCATTATGGTTTTAGCGTGTGGGCTATCCGTTCTTGCAAGATAGAAGAAAATATCTTATGGGATCTACTCAACAATGTTGTACCCCTATATTTGCTGCACTTGTGGTTATGTGTTTCCACATAAACTTGGACTAAAATTAGCAGCTTTCAAAATTTAAATAATAACGATGAAAATTTCTCACAAAAAAATAAAACTACACAAATCTTCGGGAACGCGTTGTACAAAAAAGTTAACCACTTTTTAAACGTCAAAATCATATTATTAAGGCTCTCACAGACGGACGAAAAACGCAGCAACACTTGCGTTTGTGATTTTTTGAAAAAATCGTAGTTGCGGAAAACTACCTTCTATTTAAACTTCAAAGCGAAATCGTAGTTGATAAATTTTACTTCCAATAAAAAAATTATCAACTTCTATTAACTTTTCTTCTTTACAGTTAGAATGCGGACCATCCTCGCCGCCATATCCCAACAATGAGCTTATTTTGCAAAACACACAAGTGCGTGCATTAGGCTGTTGTTTCGGTGGAAGCGAATTTTACTCGCACAAATTAAGGAAAAGTAGGCGAATACATTCGCGCGAATAGAGTGGTTCCCGTGCAAGCGAGTTTTACTCACGCGAAGTAAGCGAATTATTATTTATGTAGGTTCTCCGAATCCATTTTCTATGAAATTCAATATACACAAATACTAATATAAGCACAAATCCTTCAAAAGTAAACAAAAATTCGTATTACTCGCGAGTAAAATAGAAATAAAATCATCTGAAACTTGATTCGCTCAGATTCGCTTAGTTCGCGCCATTAAATTTTAGGCACCGAAATGAATGAATTTAGCGAACTTTGCGAGTTCGCGCGAGTGAAATTCGCCTACATTACCGGAAACGCAGCCTTAGGCGGTAGATAGCAGGGCCACAAACGCGACCATACTTGACCACTATGGCCGACGCGGCGCAATCAATTCGTGTGGAATTCTATAAGTATCCGCTCATTATGTCACTCGGGCCATGTTTGTATCAGAAAAATGTTATTTAAACGGTGTCTTTTATAATTTTCATTGCCCATATCATAAAGAAATGGGCTATTATTGCAACTTTGGCCCCGATTGCGGTTGTCGACCACCAATCGACTCGCCATTTGTCCATTGTGTCGATTAGGTTGTATGTTTGGTATTGTGGGCACAATCGACGAAATGATATGTTATTGTGAATAATGTAAAAATATATTGTGAATATATAACGATTTTGACAGTTCATTAGTGTGTTTACAAATAAATTTTCGCATTTGTAGTTTTGGTTTGCGTTTTTTATAATTCAATTTAATTAAAAATGTGTCAAATCGTAATCTCAAAAAAAAATCCAAAGAAAATTTTTCCTATTTTATCTTTGCCTGGGACTTTACACAGAGGCCTTTTACTATGTCCTGATTTTGTTCCATTAACCTTACCAAAATGCTCATTTGGTTTTATGTATGTAATTTCTTTTGACCTGTGAAGCATGTTATTTTGTTTATTTTACATTGAAATGGCAATTTCAATAAAATAATAAAATTTTAACCAAACGAAGACATCCAAACTCTGATGTCGATCAGAAAATTATGCACGACAACTGTCGATTGTCAAACCGAAGAATGTCGATCGTAATCGGCATTCACAAACGAAAAACAGTAATCGACGGCCGGTAATTGAAAAGAGTCGATTATCGATTAACTAATCGACAACCGCAATCGAGGCCTATTTGTTATTATTATGTTTGTCGATTTTGGATATAAAATTATTCAAAAATTTGCCAAACCTTTTCCGGTTCTTAAACGTAGAGTTTAAAAGGCCTAAAATATTGTTTGTATTGTTTTCACCACCTTTGCGTTTATTTTATATAGGTAGTTCATATATACATATGCGAGTTTATTAATAAAAAGAAAGCAACTTTGGTTTGAATGATAATCATATACAGCTTGTTGATTGCCGCGAAAAAATTGTCCATTAATGGTTTTCCGTTTGGGTGAGCCTTAATATCGCAGCAAATTTTTTTTTTTTTTAATTCAAACTGACGTAACATGAAACTCATTTTCTGTCCAAAGAATTTTCTTGGGCTGAAATTGTTAGGAGAGAGAAATATTTTACTCTCTCGTGAGCACACTCTTTTGTCAAAAACTACGAATTTGTTTTTTTTTCATAAAAATTGGCTAAAATTCGTAGTTTTGGGGAGCATGTGGAACTAAGCTGGTATTACAATCTTGTCGCCTATATCGAAACTTTTTGAAAAAACTTGTGACTGATCTACTAACCAGTACAGTAGTACAGGGGCCTATTCCTGAATACGAGTCGAGTGAGATGTCACTCGAGAGCTCACAGTCGAGTCGAGTAAGAATCGGTATTCCACAACTCTAGTGAGAGCCAAAAACATGACATGACTCCGAAAATGTTGAACACATCCTTTGAATTGTAGCTAACTTCACTAAATGTTGACTTGACGTTTCACAAAAAAAAATCTTTTGATTTGAGAACTAATCGTTAAATGTAATTTGATAGCAACTTTTAATTTTTTTTAATTTTTAATCAGTTTAAATCGTAAAACTGCAAAAAAAAATTAATATGATAAGTACAGAGATGTTTTGTAAAACAACTTTTTATATTTGCTGCAAGTAATGGAGCACAAATTTAAAACAAACGCCAGATCGTCGTTTATGCCAAATACCTAACACCCAAAAAATATTTAAATTTTGTTTCAAACACTTAATTTTTCATAACAATTAGAAAATTAGTCTTTTTTTATTTTTACCTACAATTTTGCATCCATCACTGCTGCTCTCGAACACTTTTTAAACATGAATGCTTTCTCACAGAAAAAAGCGTCATTTTCGAGTTCAGGAATAGGTATGTATCATTCGAGTGTCATTTGACGTTCGACATTCGAGTTGGGGAATACCGATAATTAGTGAGTCGTGTTCGAGAATACCAATTTGTCGATCTCACATGAAAACTTACTCGACTCGTATTCAGGAATAGGGCCCCAGTACCTCCTGCATTATTTTGGAAATGGGGATATAAGCTTGACGCAATATATACAGATTTTAGTAAAGCTTTTGAGTTTGACAAAGTTGACCGTACTTTTACTTTTTACTTACGACCTGCCTTTGTTATTTACAAGATGTAGATACCTTTTGTATACCGATGACCTTAAGCTATTTTGTAATATCAATAGCGAAATCGATGGACTTTTTTTTACAAGAATGTCTAGATATTCTTGTCAGCTGGTACAAAAAGAATGGCATGTTGCAAAATGTGGAGAAGTGCATCATTATTTAATTTTTTAAGAAAAAAAGTTCAATAAATGTTGACTATTTTATTGAAAGACTTAGGATTTATAATTAACAACAAACTTACTTTGAAATACCATATTGACAAAATACACTCTTAAAGTGTTGGTATGCTAGCTTTTGTAAACAAAGGCAATTTATTGTTCATTACTTCGTTCGTTATTAAAATCTTGTAGTGTTATTTGGTATCCGTTGTACAATATTGACATGAAAAAAACTTGAATCCGTTCAAAAGCAATTTTTGCTGTTCGCTTTAAGTGGTCTTGAATGGAACACTGAATCTTTCGTGTTACCTCGTTATTCCCACCATCTGAAGCTTGTCAATATATGTTGTGTAGTCTTGCTTATCGTAGAGAGTTATCTCCGGCTTTGTTTGCGTTTTGCGTTTGATCTATTGAAAGGTAATATTGAGTCAGTTTATCCGTGTTCAAAAGTGTCTGTTGCGAAGCAGGTTTTCACGGTGAATTTCTTTGGGGCAGTAGAAGGGCGGCACGCTTGTCGTTGCTCGGTTAGGCTCGACGGATTGGGGGTCGTTCTTGGCGCTTCCACTGTTCCCTCCTGTTCGACAAACAAAATTATCGTGCCGAAGAAGAAAACAAATAAGGAAAGGAAAAGAAAGGATGAGGAGAAGGATAACTCTACTCTAAAAGGGTAAGGACATGGTCACACAAACCCAGGGATCTTGACGACATCCAATGGAAAAAGCGAGTAAGTAAAGTGCATTTATAATAAATAACTAACCTAACTAATCTACTATACAATAAAATAATAATAAAACTAATACTAAACCCATCACCAAAATAATATAAAAGTAATACTTTATCTAAATCTCTATTCTAAGCCCTTATCCTAATGCAGCCTACTTTTTCTCTCCCATGGATAACGCCATGCTCAATCCCAAACGCTCGTCTGATGTTGTTGACGAGATCTGGCCAGCCCACCCAAGTATCAGAAGGATAATTCCATATGCTATCTTCTTGGCCGATATTCAACGAAGACAGCCCCTAAAATAACCTACCCATCACACTTCCATGTCCGTTTATATGTCCCTAATTCTTCTGAATCTTACCTAAGGAAGGTCCTGTGAAGGCCTTCACATACCTTAACCTTTCAAATTAATTATCCCATTTGTAAATTTAATTTATTTCACATTATATAATTTTCTGAAAGAAAACAAATTTAAAATAAATAAAAACAGCTATTTGTTTATCTATTTAAGAATAAAAAAAAAGTTACTAAACAAAAAACTTTTATATTTTTTTCTTTTAACATTAAAAATTCAAAAAAAAAAAACAACTGTTGACGAATCAACTAAATTCTCCGAATTCTCTCGAAAAATGGCCATGAAATCCCTCTATGTCATAAATAATTAATTAATTAATCCTTTTTCTTTTCAGATTAACATTTTAGGACAATAACTACAAAATAAAGGAAATGAATAAATGGATAATTATTATAAATAAAATAAAAAAAAGATAAGTCAAAAACATGTTATGAAATTAATTGAATCAAAAGAAAAAATATCAACAAAGTAGTTAGGTAAGCATATGGTAAGAGCTTGTGCATCCAGTGGGTATTGCCTGTTCTTGCGCATTTCGTTACAAAAATTATTTAATTATAATAATATTAATATATAAATATATATAATTAATATTTATTTTTTTTTCAGGTGTTATATTAAATAACTGAGGCCGGCCACGCAACATGTCAGTTAACCAAAATGTTCGAGTCTTAAGACATACCATTCTTAAATGAAAGAAATGCAAGGACTAATTATGCATCTCACGAATCTTTTATTCGGTGTTCGTGGGCTTTTAATAAGTATTGCGACTTGTTTGATATAACAATGAGCAGAAACTTTTTAAGGACAAAATATTACCCCAAATGACAACTGAAGAATCTTCGAGACTTTTTTAAATTAATCCTTAAATGTTAACTATATTTGTTTGTAATCTAAATATGTTAACTCCATTTAATGCCGGAAGATTTCTTTTTTCTTTATATTAATGCACCTGTTTATTATTATTTTTATTTTTGTCATATATAATTTTCACTGTAATTTATATTTTATGTTGTCTTAATTTGGCAATAAAAACTAAAAAAAAACCATAATATGATGCTTTTCGCCAGTCTTCTGGCATTTGTTCGTGTTCCCATACATGTACTATGATTTCATGAATTGGTTGATGTAGTGTTGGCCCTCCATTGAAATGTTGGAGTCTCCTTTCTTCCGTGAGCTGGCGTAACCCGCAACTATTAATTCATGTACAATTCCCATTGCTCCAGAATTTACGGGAAGTCTATTAACGGTACCTTACATATAACGGTTTTTTAATTTTCGGCATTCTGGGTATCGGCTAATTAGCTTTCAATAAATGTTTATATTTGAAAACACCTAAGTAGCCAAATTGATTCTGCATACCAATATTTTTAATAATTTAATTTTTGTATTTAAAATTTATTTGTTTTTTTTTTTGAAAATTCAATATTTTTAAAACTATTTCAAAAAAAATATTTTAAATTTCATGATCAGCTGTATATTAATAAACTCTAAGAAATTGCATACCAAAATCTCAAAAAACTAAAAATAAAAAACACGATTTTATCAAATTTCCTACAATTTTCGAAATACTTTTTTCATAAAATCAATAATATTTAAGACTTATGATGGCGTACTTCATTTTTACCAGAAACCGTTAATTGCTGTAGTTTTGGCACTTTTTATAAGTTCAGACCGTGCGATTTTTCTATGTAAATGTTACTTGTTTCTCTTAAATATCTTGCCTTCCAATGTGATTAGTCACATAAGAGCAAGTATGTGCGACCCAGTGTGTCCATTTTTTTCTATTCTTCTAAGCTCTTTATATTCATACTCGCCTGCTCACATTTTATGAGACTGCTGCATTGCTCGGTATGCAGCATTCTTAGGTTCAGACGCTAGTTTGCATTCATCATCAAACCAGTCTCTCCGATCTCTGCGATTGCTGCCTAAGATGGTGTCAGCAGTACCAATGACTTTGTTCTTAAGGCGTGACCATTTTTCAACCACGCCCGGCACTCTGTCCCCATGACTTATTCTACCTTCATCGAGCTCTTCGAGGGAGAGCCTAAGTGCGCGACTGTATGTATTGCTTTTGTTTTCGTCGCGTTATGCATCTTTAAAACCTTTAAATCTGTAAAAAAAAACTTAAAAAAACAAATATTCAAAAACAACTTTAAAAATTTTATTTTTTTCTAACATGACATATAATAAACAGAAATTAGACATTTTTAGTTATCAAATCGGTCCAGGAATAATGTAAAAGTTTGTTTTACTTCTGTGGGCAAATCTTTTTCTTTCAAGGCTTTTCTGAACGCATATCGACAATTTTTTAAGTTGTAAGCTGGCTTAAAGCTTTTTTGTTCGCTTTTTAATAAACCAAGTTGAATTAAGAAAAAATTCATAACACGTGTGACTTGATCAAATTCCTTAGCAAAAGCAAAAGCATCTGAATACAAAGTTGTTGCTACCTCCAGAGCTTCTTTGGAATCGTTTGACAGCGCTGCGCATTTTAAAGCAGTGAAGGTCAGCATAATGAGATAGTTTTCAGATTCGAATACCTTAAAAACAAATATTTTAATTTTACACATACAAAAAAGGGCAAGCTAAAATATTATTAATTATTATTTAAACGATGAATTTGTTATATTTTTAAGTTATTTAGGTTATAGTTAAATAGTTAATAGTTAAAAGCTAACGTTGTTCTGAAATTAATATTATATATACGAATTTGATTATAAGATTGAATGAGCTAGAATCTATAACTGCTCTCTTTTAACGGGCTGAACATTTATGCAGAAAAAATCAAAATATCTTGACCCGTTCAAATGCACGAATAAAAAACGGGTTCAAGAGAATAGCCTTAGCACCTTGTTTGATTTTCGTCCCTAAGAAAAAATTAATTAAAAAAATAAAATCTTCTTTATAAATTCGCCAAGAAAGCGGAAGGTAAAGAAAACGCAACGGGTGGTTGGGTGTTGTATGAATAGAGTAGGCACTGATCGGCGTCAACCAGGCGATGCCCAGTGTTGTAACTATCTTGTACGCATCAATTGTTCTTATTTTACCTCCTTGTGGTAACCACCGGGTACTGGTCTGTCCATCCGGACATTCCTGCTAAACTTATAAACGAGATTGCTGAACACAGAAAAAATAGCAACACTATAATGCTCTGCTTTAATGACTGTTATGATCGATTCGTAGAAGTCTTGCACCAGCCACTCAGATGAGTGGATGAGCCCAATCAATTGGACCAACGTTGGTGTCAATAATCAACAAGACAGATGCCCTAATGAGCTACTACGACGTATTTGGAGATAAGATCATTGGGACATTTTAATGCAAGTCAGGGCATTGAAATAGAGATGGTGGCGGATGAGCCATTAATGGGCCAACGGCAGTGCTCATATCCCCGAAGCGGGTTACTGACTCCGGACTTCCAGCTCTGTCCAAGAAGTCAAACAAAGGACCTGGCCCTCCAGGTTGGGGGTTGTGCGTGGGGTTAAGAACCCCGTCATGGAAAAATAAAAAGTTGTGAAGCGACCAATAGCCTCGGAAAAGGACGGATTAACTGTTGACTCGGAATGACGAATCAAGGGCAACGACGTTCAGATATGCAAATGAAACGTTAGAACTTTTTAATAGACCACGTACAGGCAAACAACTAGCGGAGACCCTAGACTGCTACAGAGCAGGAATTACTGCCATCCAGGAAGTGCGATGCGATGGGCCGGGCAAAAGGAGGATGAAAAACTGTGAAGTATACTACGGTGATTGTGAAAGAAGACCACAGCGTTTACTTGGGTGCGAATTCGTCAAAAGCGGTAGACTTAGGCAAGAAGTCTTGGGTTTTCGACACGTAAGTGATAATCCGTTTCTAGGCTAAATTTGTCAACATTAGTTTAATATGAGCTCACCCCCCACAGAGGACAAAGATGACGCAACCCAGGATGTAAAGAGGAAATCTTTGGTAGGACTGTCGGAAAACAGCTTACACGACACAACGTCTTAAAATGGACTTAGGCTAATTGACTTCGCAGCGGCACGAAACGTCACCATTGAGAGCACACGGTTTCCTCATCTCGATATACACAAGAAACTTGGCGGCACCCAGATCAAAAACCATCAACCATATTGATCACTTTGCAATCGATCCAAATTACGCCTCCAGTATTTTGGATGTTCGCACTTTCCGAGCAGCTAACATCGGTTCGGATCACTACCTTGTTGCAGCCAAGGTAATAATGCGAATAACCCGAACGCCAAAACAACGGAGTAATACTATGAGGAAGTATGACGACGGAAAACTGCAGAAGGTGCAGAACTCTCGCTGCTCCGTCAAGGTGCTTAGCTTAACTGCCTCTTTCTTATCTACTGTAGGCATCGTATGCTTGCGGTAAATGGATAAGGGCATCTGAGTTTGTCCTATTGTGCTGAATATTTAAATTGATTTTTTGTATGCAAGCTGTCTTAAGGGCATAACACCTAAGACAGTTTGTTTATTACATAGATTAATTTGGATTTTCACTGCATGGTTCGACTAAGTCAGAATTGTGTTTTGTGTGTTAGTATTTTGAAATGGTAAGTGATTTTTGTGTCGTGTATTCCAATGTTCGTGGTATAAGAAAGAATTTATTTCACCTGTAAGTCTACACTGTTCAATGCAGGCCAGCTGTTTTGGCATTAAGTGAAACCCAGGTTGGAGTAAATACTGATTTATCAGAGTTTGCTCTACATGGGTATAGCTTGGTGCCATTACTCTTTTCCCATCATGGTCTCGTGGTCTATGTTAGGAATGATATTGCTTGCCAGAGCCTTCCCCAATATGGGCAATGTTCCAACACGGACTTTAACTTCTTGTGGCTCAAATTCACTGTCCGCAAGCATGTCATTCATTATTGTTTTATTTACAAGAGTCCAAATCTCGACAGCAATTCCACTTGTAACGAGTTTGATGCGCTGTCTGATTCCATCTCGAAAATTGTTTCCCTTTGCCCTCGTACTGAAATCGTTATTACGGGCGATTTCAATGTACACAATTCCAATTGGCTCCGCTATTCTGGTCAGACAACACCCGAAGGAAGGTATGTCGAGCTCTTTGCCGGGTTACATCACCTTACCCAACTGATCGATGTTCCAACGCGTATACCGGATGTTGCTGGGCAAGCCGCCCATACTCTTGACTTGTTTCTTACTTCTCACCCTGATAAATATACCATTAGTGTAACTTCTCCATTTGGTACTTCAGACCATTGTGTCATTTCAGCTAATTTCTCATCCTTCACCCATCCAGTTAAAGAAAAACTTCCCACCAGGACCGTTTGGCAATACGAGAAAGCCAACTGGGACGGCCTGAATATTTTTTTCCGAAACTTTAACTGGTCACTATGCTTCCTCGATAGTGACATTGATGCCAGTGCTGATATGATCACAAATGTGATTCTTCTAGGGATGCGTGCTTTTATTCCTAACAGAGTAAAAAGCATCAAACCTAAAGAAAAGTCTTGGTTTAATTCTGAGTGTAAAGAAGCTATCAGGCTCAAAGAAGTAAGTTTCCGTTCTTACAAAGCCAACCCTACAGAGGAAAATCGGAAAAAGCACAAACAAGCAAGAAACTCATGCAACTCCGTTTGCATGACCAAAAATTACGGCAAAAAATTCTGCAGTGTCCCAAAGGCAGTAAAAGTTTTTGGTCATTTGTAAAAAATATTAAAAACTCCTCAACATCTTCGGTTCCAACGCTCATCGACAGTAACAAACCAATTGTTTACTCTTCAGAGAAGGCAAACTTGCTCGCCGCCCATTTCGCTGCCAGCTCCACGCTGCCGCATAGCAACGTTGCCCCTCCTGTACTTGAGAATGTAAATTTTTCCATGGGACACATTTTTTTCCGCACTCGTACATAAGCAAGAGTTCTCAAAGATCTCGATATACACAAATCCGCTGGCCCGGATGGTATACCCCCGATTCTTCTGAAGAGGTGTTCTTCCACACTGGCAAAGCCACTGCGTAAGCTTTTCCATCGCTCCTACTCTTCTGGAATCTTTCCTAGAAGATGGAAAACAGCATTTGTCCAGCCTGTCCCTAAGAAAGGTGACCCATCCTCCCCCTCCTCCTACCGACCCATAGCACTGACATCCCTTCTTTCTAAGGTCATGGAAACACTTATTAACCATCAGCTTAAGGAATATCTCGAAGATCGTAAGCTTCTCCATGACCGTCAGTATGGCTTCCGCAGCAACCGCTCCACTGGTGATCTGATGGCATATCTCACCGAACAGTGGAACAAATCTTTACATCGCTTTGGTGAAAGTAAGATTATTGCTCTTGATATCTCCAAGGCATTTGATAGAGTTTGGCATGAAGCTCTCTTATCGAAAATGCGTGCTTTTGGGATCGATAATACTCTTGTTCGTTGGATTAGAAGCTATCTTCTGGACCGTTCAATACAAGTTGTATTGGACGGATTCAAGTCTGATTCCCATAAAATAAATGCTGGTGTGCCCCAAGGCTCTGTTCTGTCTCCGACTCTTTTCCTCATTTTTATAAATGATCTTCTGTCTGTTACTTCTAATCCACTTAACTGTTTTGCTGACGACTCTACCCTCAGCTTTTCATATTCGTTCGATAATTCACGTCCTTCGCCTTCGGACGTACAAATGCAACGGTGCCGTATGTCAAGCTCATTAAACTCCGATTTATACAGCATTGTCAAATGGGGTAATAGGAATCGTGTGGAGTTTAATGCTTCGAAAACTCAATGCTGTCTTCTGTCGTTAAAGCTCAACATACCCCTAACGCCATTGTCCATGAATGGCACTTACATCGAAGAAACCGAAAAGCTCTCAGTACTCGGTATGTGTGTCAACGACGACCTCTGTTGGAACGACCATATATTCGAAATCGCTAAGAATGCTGCTAAGTGCTTAGGTTTTCTGTATCGGTGTAAGAAGTATTTTTCCCCATCTGATCTGGCTACAATTTATAAAGCGTTTATACGCCCTAAACTCGAGTATAACTCCCACCTGTGGGCAGGTGCTTCACAAACATCGCTTCACCTGCTTGATAGAATACAAAATCGAGCGTTAAGATTGATAGGAAATAGAACTGCCGCTGAAACAATTGTCCCTCTCGAACACCGACGCAATGTTTCATGTCTTTCCTTATTTTATCGTTTCTTGTATAAAAAATGTTCACTCGAAGTAGCCAGCTGCATTCCTCCCCTTAAAAGTTTCGCCCGTAATACTCGTCTTGCTAGGAATGCCCATCAGTTCACCCTTGAGCCCAATTTCGGACGTACCGTGAAATATAGGGATTCTTTTTTTAGCCGTACAACACGACTTTGGAATGGTTTACCCGGCGAGATTTTCCCTTGCCATTTCAATTTGCAAACATTCAAAATCAATGTTAATCGACACCTCCTATCTCTCCCCTCCCTATCTTCCTAATGCCCGCGCAGTGTGTTACATTAAAAGGGAAACAAATAGTCCCTTGTGCGCGCGTTAATTATAAAAAAAAAAAAAAAAAGGTTGGTACTGACCCCACATAAGCTTTTAATGTCAAAAAAGGATTCCAACAAGGTGATGCGCTATCGTGAGATTACTTCAACTTAATACTTGAAAAAAATATTAGAAGCTCGCAAGTTAATTGTACTGGCAAATTTTTTTCAAGTCTGTGCAATTGCTAGCATACACTAACGACGTAGACATTATTGACAGAACTCAGCGAGCTGTCACTGGAGCGTTTGCCAAAACTAAGTACCTGCTGTCCACAAAAACAGACACAAAACACTGGCGGATTGGACAAAACATCCCAATAGACAGGTACAACTTTGAGGTAGTTAGGGACTTTGTTTACTTCGGATCCGCTATAACATCTGACATCTCGTTAGAAATAAAGCGAAGAATAACTCTTGCCAATCGCTGTTTCTATGGGCCAGGGAGGCAATTGAGTAGTAAAGCCCTCTCTCGAAAAACAAAGGACTCTTTGTAAGACCATAATAATTTCAGTCCTGCGCCGAGGCATGGACTCTATCTAAAGCCGATGAAGATATCCTTAGTCGTCGTTTCAAGCGTAAGATTCTTCGCAAGATTTTCGGCTCTATCTGCATTAACGGGCTTTGGAGGAGAAGGTTCAACCACGAACTATACGAGCTGTACAGCGACATTGACCTGGTAAAAAAATACGTATATCACGTTTAAGATGGATAGGTCATGTAGAAGGAATGGACAGCAATACTCCGGCTCGCAGGATCTTCAATTCCACCCTAGAGGGTAGACGCAGTCAAGGAAGACCCCGCCTTAGGTGGCGCGCTCAAGTGGAGGATGACATCAACCAACTTAGAATGCGAAACTCAAGGCAACTAGCCAAAGACCGAGAAAGCTCGAGAGGCATGTTGGTTGGGGCCCAGGTTCGCCCCGAACTAGCGCCACCTAAGTAAGTAAGTAAGTAATGAAAAAGCAACTGGTCTAATGCAGTTTACTTTCGAATTTTATTATACCTTAATATTCAAACAATAAAAACCCAGAAAAATCTGCCATTTACAGATCTTCACCTCTAGTCAACCCTGATAGAGAACGAACGTATCGAAATGTATAAACATTTCACTATTTTATTGGTATGTTGTTTCTAGGGCATCAACCAATTCATGAAATCAATTTGCACGTATAGGAACATGATACAAAATCCAGAAGATTGTGCAAGAATTAAAATGGTATAGTATTATTTAAAAGATATTTGTATCTATTCAGTAACTATCAATGTGGTGTCATGCTAGGGAAATAAACAATTGATCTGATCTTTACCCTCAGGCAGGTAATGGAAAAAATTTCTGGAATTTACCGTTCCAGCTTATCAACATTTTAGAGACTTTAGACCTCCCAAGCGTGGCCAGGGTAGGCACTTATAACACGAATATTGACACGATCATGTATGCTGAAGGTTAAAAAGAAAGAATATCGTCACCAAGTTCATCCAGAACTGGATTACCAGGCGACATCGGCATGATGGGTTAAATAGTTAAGTCAACGGGGTGGACAAGATTCCTTCGTCCAGATCGAACAGACCCGGTACAAAACCTGAGGTCGCTTATTAATGAAGGGAAAAATAAGCAAATGGCAATCGGAATTGAAAGAACTTAAGAATTTTGAAAAGAGCCAGCTATATGTAATCTTAGAAGACTTCTGATACTAGACAACATTGAATATGGATTCAGTGGGGTTTTTGACAGAACAAACTTTGAGAAACTATGTACATACGTATTACGTATTATGTTTTATTATATTACATTCAAAGGCTTTATAGAGCAAGTTTTAAATTAGTGCATATTAGTTAATCAGTAAGTGTAACTGTAACTGTATTTCTGTAGCATAAACTGCTTAAATGATAAGCTTTAAATTTGGTATGTGTATTAACTGCAGCATTTCTCAGGGGGTTTTGAAATATTGGTTTTAAGGTTTTAAATAAAACCGTACCTACTATGTAACCGTTAACAAAAAGGTTATTTTTTCCCCGAAAAGGGCTCTAACAGTGTTGATAAAAAAGGCAAAAACTGCAGATTTTTACCCCATTTCTTCTGTTATACTCAAATTATGAGACGCAGTTATTTTTTCAAGAAATTTTTGGTGTATGGATCAGGTAGCTGGGCTCAATACTTATCTGACAGTGTAAGAACCACTCATCTAGGACCTCTAAATAACGAGATATAATCGAGTGAAGGCTTGAGTGAAAAAACGTATTTTTGACACGACATTTCAACTCGCTCCTAGAGGTGCAGTTATTTTTTCAGGAGATTTGTGGTACAAACGAAATAGCTGTTTTTAATTTGACATCGAATATAAAATATTTTTTTTTTTTTGTTATTTTCGAACAAAACCGGTGTGTTGTCGCATTTTTGCTCTTGACTGCCAATTATATACCAATAACGATACAGTTTTTTCTCTTTCTACCAGTTTTTGTTTCATATTCTATTTCTTCTTAATTATTTTGAACTCAAAAGATATTGTTCATGTAAGGAATCGCTATTGAAGGCAAGTTGGTGCAGCAAGGAACAAAATTAAAAGAGTAAAATGGACCCAAGCTGAAGTGGAGACCCTAGCGTTGCTGTTCTTATAATATAAGTTCAGACTATGTTTTTCTTTTTCTTTTTTAGTTAAAAAATCTTAGCACATAGAGTACCGTGCACATGAACTGCGAATTGTGAACAGCAATTTTTGGACATTTCTTTCACATGAACTGTTTTTTGGTCCAGTAGGCTGCGAATTGCATTTTTTATTTGTCAGCAGTAGTCAAAAACAAGGACTGAGACCAAAACAATTTTATTTTCCGAAAAAGTGGCTTTTGTGAACTTTTATGTGCTATAAATATTTTAAGAAGAGACAATGTTTGATATGGATCATAACATAAAAAGAGAATTTGTTGCCCTGGTAAATCAACTCGAAAATACTAGGCGATTTACCAGTACTTTCGGATGTCCAAAGAAAAAAATTTACTTAAAGCTGCTTGAATCGGATCTAAAACCAAAACCATTAGCATTTAGGAAAGATTTAATGTTTCCAAAAGGGAAGAAATAGACCGACATGCATAAATTATATTTGAGGTTAAATTCGAGCGAATTTTTAATTCACAAGATTGTGGATCGCGTTCAGAAAAAACTAAGATGTAAAATTTTCTAATATAAATCATTTAAATGTAGTGTTTTTCTTTTTAAATTCTTAGAATTTATAATTCATTCACTTTCTCGATTAGTACAAATAAAATAAAATTGATATTATCTTCACAAATTATTTAAAAGGATTTATTCGCGTTCGCAATTCGCAGCTCATGTGAAAGGCGTTTAAGAGCAAGTAAATTTTTTTTATAATTAGCGCGCGCAAAAGGGATTATTTTATTCCTTTTTAATGTAGAGCACACTGCGCGGGCATTAGAAAGATAGGGAGGGGAAGGACAGAACGTGTCGATTAACACTGGTTTTGAATGCTTGCAGATCAAAATGACAAGAGAAAATCTCACCGAGTAAACTATTCCAAATTCGTGTTGTTCGGCTAAAAAAAGAATCCCTATATTTCACGATACGTCCGAAATTGGGTTCAAGGGTGAACTGATGAGCATTCCTGGCGAGACGGTTTTGCGGGAGAAACTTTTAAGGGGTGGAATGCAAGTGGCTACCTTGAGTGAACATTTTTTGTAAAAGAAACGATAAAATAAGGAAAGACATGAAACATTGCGTCGGTGTTCGAGAGGGACAATTGTTCAAGTGGCAGTTCTATTTCCTATTAATTTTAACACTCTTTTTGTACTCTATCAAGGAGGTGAAGCGATGTTTGCGAAGTACATACCTCCCCAGAGGTGGGAGTTATAGTCGAGTTTAGGGCGTATAAACGCTTTATAAATTGTAGCCAGATCAGAAGGGCAACAATTCTTACACCGATACAGAAAACCTAAGTACTTAGCAGCATTTTTAGCGATCTCAAATATATGGTCGTTTCAACGGAGGTCGTCGTTGACACACATACCGAGAACTGAGAGCTTTTCAGTTTCTTCCATGCAAGTGCCATTCATGGACAGTGGCATTGGGGTGTTTATCTTTAACGACAGAAGACAGCATTAAGTTTTCGAAGCATTTAACTCCACACGATTCCTATTACCCGATTTGACAATGCTGTATAAATCGAAGTTTAATGAGCTTGACATACGGTACCATTGCAATTGTACGTCCGAAGGCGAAGGACGTGAATTATCGAACGAATATGAAAAGCTGAGGGTAGAGTCGTCAGCAAAATAGTTAAGTTGATTAGAAGTAACAGACAAAAAATCATTTATAAAAATGAGGAAAAGAGTCGGAGACAGAACGGAGCCCTGGGGCACACCAGCATTTATTTTGTGGGAATCAATTTTGAATACATCCAATACAACTTGTATTGAACAACCAGAGGATAGCACGCATTTTCGATAAGATAACTTCATGCCAAACTCTATCAAATGCTTTGGAGATATTAAGAGCAATAATCTTACTTTCAACAAAGCGATCAAAAGATTTGTTACAATGTTCGGTAATATATGGCATCAGATCACCAGTGGAACGGTTGCTGCGGAAGCCATACTGACGGCCATGGAGAAGCTTTCGATCTTCGATATATTCCTTAAGCTGACGGTTAATCAGCGTTCCATGATCTTAGAAAGAAGCGATTTTAGTTATATGGGTCGGTAGGAGGAGGGGGAGTATGGGTCACCTGGCAAGGGCTGGAGAAATGCTGTTTTCCATCTTCTAGGAAAGATTCCAGAAGAGTAGGAGCGATGGAAAAGCTTGCGCATTGACTTAGCCAGTGTGGAAGAACACCTCTTCAGAAGAATCGGAGGTATACCATCCGGGCCAGCGGATTTGTGTATATCGAGATCTTTGAGAACTCTTGCTACTGTACGAGTGCGGAAAAAAATCTGTCCCATGGAAAAATGTACATTCTCAAGTACAGGAGGGGCAAGTTGTGAGGTAACATGGAGCTGGCAGCGAAATGGGCGGCGAGCAAGTTTGCCTTCTCTGAAGAGTAAACAATTGGTTTGTTATTGTCGATGAGCGTTGGAACCGAAGATGTTGAGGAGTTTTTAATATTTTGTACAAATGACCAAACATTTTTCTGCCGTTGGGACATTTCGGAATTTTTCGCCGTAATTTTTGGTCTTGAGTTCCTTGCTTCTGTGTGCTTTTTCCGATTTTCCTCTGTAGGGTTGGCTTTGTAAGATCGGAAACTTACTTCTTTGAGTCTGATAGCTTTAATGGTCCGAAGTGCCAAATGGAGAAGTTACACTAATTGTATATTTATCAGGGTGAGAAGTAAGAAACAGGTCAAGAGTATGGGCGGCTTGTCCACAAACATCCGGTATACGCGTTGGCACATCGATCAGTTGGGTAAGGTGATGTAACCCGGCAAAGAACTTGACATACCTTCCTTCGGGTAAACATGTGTAACGCAGCGCTGCGTTGAAGCAAAGCGCTAGCGCAGCAGCTGCGTTAAATGGGCTGATACACTCAGCTGCGTTAAATGGGCTGATACACTCAGCTGCGTTAAATGGGCTGATACACTCTCTCAGTGTGCCGCGCAGTTAGGTTCCGCGCAGTTGCGGTCCGCGCAGTTGGGGGTCCGCGCAGTTGGGGTCCGCGCAGTTGCGGCCCGCGCAGTTGTGCGCCGCGCAACTGCTTCGAATAAGAAGCGCTGCGCGGATACACAATACACTTGATGTATCTACAACGCTTTTTCGTATAGGATGTAAGAAATTAAAAAAAAAATGAGCTATATATAAATGTAGTCGTGGTGTTGTAGCTCGTATCTGGTAGGGTTTTTTGTAATAATTAATGTATTGAATGTAAATCTTACGTTAAGTGTGAGTGTCGGGTATGAAAAATAGTATAGAAAATGGTAGTGTGATTGTATTTTTTTTTTGATATTAGTGATATTTTTATTAGTTCAACATTTTGAAAAAGAATACAGGGTGTTTCGAATTATCATTATTTTAATTATATTGGTTGGGTGCTGTATGAATAGGGTAGGCACTGAAAGGCATCAAACTGGTGATGCACAGTCGCTGCAACTATATCGTACACATCAATTGTGCTTATTTTACCTCCCCGCGGTAACCACCGGGTACTGGTCTGTCCATCCGGACATTCCTGCTAAACTTATAAGCGCGAGTGTTGAACACAGAAAAAATAGCAACACTATAATGCTCTGCTTTAATGACTGTTCTGATCGATTCGCAGAAGTCTTGCACGAGCCCCTCAGAAAGAGGACGTACGGCGGATGAGCCCAACCAATTGGACCAACGGTGGCGTCAACAGTCAACGAAGCAGACGCCCTAATGAGCTACTTCGACGTATTTGGAGATAAGGTCATTAGGACAATTCAATGCAAGTCAGGGCATTGAAATAGAGATGGTGGCGGATGAACCCTTAATGGGCCAACGGCAGCGCTCATATCCCCGAAGTGGGTTACTGACTCCGGATTCTCCGGTTCCTTTTGTCCAAGGAATCCAACAAAGGACCTGGCCCTCCAGGTTGGGGGTTGTGCGTGGGGTTAACAACCCTGCCACGGAAAAAAGAAAAAGTTGCGAAGCGACCAATAGCCTCGGAAAAGGACGGATTTACTGTTGACGACCCGGAAAAACGAATCAAGGACAACGACCTTCGGATCTGCACGTGGAATGTTAGAACTCTTAACAGACCACGTGCATCCAAACAACTAGCGGAGGCCCTAGACTGCTACAGAGCAGGAATTACTGCCATCCAGGAAGTGCGATGGAATGGGCCGGGCAAAAGGAGGATGAAAAACTGTGACGTGTACTACGGTGATTGCGCAAGAAGACCACAGCGTTTATTTGGGTGCGGATTCGTCATAAGCGGTAGACTTAGGCAAGAAGTCTTGGGCTTTCGACACGTAAGTGAGCGACTTGTGACAATCCGTATCAAGGCTAAATTCGCCAACATTAGCCTAATATGCGCTCATGCCCCCACAGAGGACAAAGATGACGCCACCAAGGATGACTTCTATGAGCTCCTCGAAAAAACCTATGAGCAATGCCCTAAATACGACGTTAAGATCGTACTAGGCGATTTTAATGCCAAAATAGGTAAAGAGGAAATCTTTGGTAGGACTGTCGGAAAACATAGCCTACACGACACAACGTCTGAAAACGGACTTAGGCTAATTGACTTCGCAGCGGCACATAACGTCACCATTGCAAGCACACGGTTTCCTCATCTCGATATACACAAAGGGACTTGGCGACACCCAGATCAAAGAACCGTCAATCAGATTGATCACGTTGCGATCGATGCAAGACACGCCTCCAGTATCTTGGATGTTCGCACCTTCCGAGCAGCTAACATCGACTCGGATCACTACCTTGTTGCAGCAAAGGTAAGAATGCGAATAACCCGAACTCCACAACAACGGAGTAATACTGTGAGGAAGTATGACGTCGGAAAGCTGCAATCGCAAGAAACCGCCAGAACCTATGCCGATCGAATATCCCGTAACCTCTCAAGAAATCCAGTACCGCCAGCATCAAGTGCCGAAGATCAGTGGCAACACTGCCAACAAGCCATCAGAGATGCCGCAACTGATGTGCTAGGTTTCACCAGACCACCACCACGAAACCTCTGGTTTGATGACGAATGCAGGCAGGCCCATGCAGCCAAACAAGAGGCATATAAAGCGACGCTGCAAAGAAAGACGAGAGCTGCTCGCGAGCTTTACGAGCAGAAAAGACGGGAAGAACACCGGCTTCTCCAAAAGAAAAAAAGAGAGCATGAGAAGCGCGCGATCGAAGATATTGAGAGATGCTACTCCAGGAACAACGTGCGGAAGTTTTACCAACAGGTAAAAAGAACATGCCAAGGAAAAAAATCCCGCACAGAAGCCTGTAGAGATAGGAATGGAAACCTCGTAGTAGAGTCACAGTCGGTGCTGAGTACATGGAAGGACCATTTCTGCAGACTGTTAAACGGCGATGAAGGCCAAAATCCCGCTGTCAGGCAGAATGAACCATTCAACATGGATGATGACAGACAAAACTTCCGTCCACCTGACCAAAATGAAGTAAGGATAGCAATATCTAAACTAAAAAACAACAAAGCTGCTGGACCCGACGGATTACCCGCCGAACTTTTTAAAGCGGCCGGAGATGACCTGGTGGAGTGCATACACCAACTCATCTCTAAAGTTTGGTCAGAAGAAAGTATGCCTGATGAATGGAACCTCAGCATCGTTTGCCCGATTCACAAGAAAGGAGACCCTCTAAACTGCGCCAACTATAGAGGAATAAGTCTCCTGAATATCGCCTACAAGATCCTCTCTGCCGTACTATGTGAACGCCTGAAACCTTTCGTCAGCAACCTGATTGGCCCCTATCAGTGTGGTTTCAGACCAGGAAAGTCCACAATCGATCAAATGTTCACGCTACGGCAGATCCTGGAAACCACCCAAGAATTCCAAATCGATACCCACCACCTCTTTATCGATTTTAAGGCCGCGTACGATAGCATTTATAGAGACGAGCTATACAGAGCCATGTCAGGTTTTGGCATTCCCACAAAACTCGTCCGACTGTGCAGGATGACGATGGAGAACTCTCGCTGCTCCGTCAAGGTTGGTTCCGACCTCACAGAAGCTTTTGACGTCAAAAAAGGATTCCGACAAGGTGATGCGCTATCGTGCGATTTCTTCAACTTAATACTTGAAAAAATTATAAGAAACTCGCAAGTCAATTGTAGTGGGACAATTTTTTTCAAGTCTGTGCAATTGCTAGCATACGCTGACGACATAGACATCATTGGCAGAACTCGGCGAGCTGTCACTGGAACGTTTGCTAGCATTGAAGCTGAAGCGGCTAAGATGGGACTAGCAGTCAATGAGGCCAAAACGAAGTACCTGCTGTCCACAAAAAGGGACACACAACACCGGCGGATTGGACAAAACATCACAATAGACAGGTACAACTTTGAGGTAGTTAGGGACTTTGTGTACCTCGGATCCGCTATAACATCTGACAACAACATCTCGTCAGAAATAAAGCGAAGAATTACTCTTGCCAATCGCTGTTTCTATGGGCTAGGAAGGCAATTGAGTAGCAAAGCCCTCTCTCGAAAGACAAAGGAGACTCTTTATAAGACCCTAATCATCCCAGTCCTGCTCTATGGCGCCGAGGCATGGACTCTATCTAAAGCGGATGAAGATATCCTTAGTCGTTTCGAGCGTAAGATTCTTCGGAAGATTTTTGGCCCTATCTGCGTTAACGGGCTTTGGAGGAGAAGGTTCAACCAAGAATTATACGAGCTGTACAGCGACATTGACCTGGTCAAAAAAATACGCATATCACGTTTAAGGTGGCTAGGTCATGTAGAGCGAATGGACAACAATGCTCCGGCTCGCAGGATCTTCGATTCCATCCCAGAGGGTAGACGCAGTCAAGGAAGACCTCGCCTTAGGTGGCGCGCTCAAGTGGAGGACGACCTCAACCAACTTGGAGTGCAAAACTGGAGGCAGCTAGCCAAAGACCGAGTTGGCTGGAGAGGCATGTTGGTTGAGGCCCAGGTTCGTCCCGAACTGTAGCGCCACCTAAGGAAGTAAGTAAGTAAGTAATTATATTATGACATGATTATTATAAATGATATTGGAACTCAAAATCGCAAAAATATTAAAATGGTAGATATTTAGTTTAGAGGAATAGGTATTATAGATGAAATTGAATAAAACAAAAGTGTGTTTCTATGGAAAAAACTAAGTTCACATATTTTTATTACTTTTTCATATTAGATGTTTGTTCATAAATTTAACAAAACTTGCAGGGTTATGGTAAAATAACCATAAGTAAATCTTTGCGGTACAGGGTGTATAGAAAAGGCAATTGATTTTTTATTTCGATTAAAGTTGATATCTAGGGTGTTTTTTTTTTTTTTTTTTATAATTAACGCGCGCACAAGGGATTATGTGTTTCCCTTTTAATGTAGAACACATTGCGCGGGCATTACGAAGAAAGGGAGGGGAGAGATAGGAGGTGCCGATTAACATTGGTTTTGAATGTTTGCAGATCAAAATGGCAAGGGAAAATCCCGCCGGGTAAACTGTTCCAAATTCGTGTCGTACGGCTAAAAAAAGAATCCCTATATTTCACGGTACGTCCGAAATTGGGCTCAAGGGTGAACTGATGGGCATTCCTTGCGAGACGAGTATTACGGGAGAAACTTTTAAGGGGAGGAATGCAACTGGCTACTTCGAGTGAACATTTTTTGTAAAAGAAACGATAAAATAAGGAAAGACATGAAACATTGCGTCGGTGTACGAGTGGGGCATTGTTTCAGCGGCAGTTCTATTTCCTATCAATCTTAACGCTCGATTTTGTATTCTATCAAGCAGGTGAAGCGATGTTTGCGAAGCACCTGCCCAGAGGTGGGAGTTATACTCGAGTTTAGGGCGTATAAACGCTTTATAAATTGTAGCCAGATCAGATGGGGAAAAATACTTCTTACACTGATACAGAAAACCTAAGCACTTTGCAGCATTCTTAGCGATCTCAAATATATGGTCGTTCCAACGGAGATCGTCGTTGACACACATACCGAGTACTGAGAGCTTTTCGGTTTCTTCGATGTAAGTGCCATTCATGGACAATGGCATTGGGGGAATGTTTAGCTTTAACGACAGAAGACAGCATTGAGTTTTCGAAGCATTAAACTCCACACGATTTCTATTACCCCATTTGACAATGCTGTATAAATCGGAGTTTAATGAGCTTGACATACGGCACCGTTGCAATTGTACGTCCGAAGGCGAAGGACGTGAATTATCGAACGAATATGAAAAGCTGAGGGTAGAGTCGTCAGCAAAACAGTTAAGTGGATTAGAAGTAACAGACAGAAGATCATTTATAAAAATGAGGAAAAGAGTCGGAGATAGAACAGAGCCCTGGGGCACACCAGCATTTATTTTATGGGAATCAGACTTGAATCCGTCCAATACAACTTGTATTGAACGGTCCAGGAGATAGCTTCTAATCCAACGAACAAGAGTATTATCGATCCCAAAAGCACGCATTTTCGATAAGAGAGCTTCATGCCAAACTCTATCAAATGCCTTGGAGATATCAAGAGCAATAATCTTACTTTCACCAAAGCGATGTAAAGATTTGTTCCACTGTTCGGTGAGATATGCCATCAGATCACCAGTGGAACGGTTGCTGCGGAAGCCATACTGACGGTCATGGAGAAGCTTACGATCTTCGAGATATTCCTTAAGCTGACGGTTAATCAGTGTTTCCATGACCTTAGAAAGAAGGGATGTCAGTGCTATGGGTCGGTAGGAGGAGGGGGAGGATGGGTCACCTTTCTTAGGGACAGGCTGGACAAATGCTGTTTTCCATCTTCTAGGAAAGATTCCAGAAGAATAGGAGCGATGGAAAAGCTTACGCAGTGGCTTTGCCAGTGTGGAAGAACACCTCTTCAGAAGAATCGGGGGTATACCATCCGGGCCAGCGGATTTGTGTATATCGAGATCTTTGAGAACTCTTGCTACTGTACGAGTGCGGAAAAAAATGTGTCCCATGGAAAAATTTACATTCTCAAGTACAGGAGGGGCAACGTTGCTTTGAGGCAGCGTGGAGCTGGCAGCGAAATGGGCGGCGAGCAAGTTTGCCTTCTCTGAAGAGTAAACAATTGGTTTGTTATTGTCGATGAGCGTTGGAACCGAAGATGTTGAGGAGTTTTTTATATTTTTTACAAATGACCAAAAATTTTTACTGCCTTTGGGACACTGCAGAATTTTTTGCCGTAATTTTTGGTCATGCAAAAATTTGGTTCTTTCTATAACGGAGTTGCATGAGTTCCTTGCTTGTTTGTGCTTTTTCCGATTTTCCTCTGTAGGGTTGGCTTTGTAAGATCGGAAACTTACTTCTTTGAGCCTGATAGCTTCTTTACACTCAGAATTAAACCAAGACTTTTCTTTAGGTTTGATGCTTTTTACTCTATTAGGAATAAAAGCACGCATCCCTAGAAGAATCACATTTGTGATCATTTGAGCACTGGCATCAATGTCACTATCGAGGAAGCATAGTGACCAGTTAAAGTTTCGGAAAAAGAAATTCAGGCCGTCCCAGTTGGCTTTCTCGTATTGCCAAACGGTCCTGGTGGGAAGTTTTTCTTTAACTGGATGGGTGGGGGATGAGAAATTAGCTGAAATGATACAATGGTCTGAAGTGCCAAATGGAGAAGTTACACTAATGGTATATTTATCAGGGTGAGAAGTAAGAAACAAGTCAAGAGTATAGGCGGCTTGCCCAGCAACATCCGGTATACGCGTTGGCACATCGATCAGTTGGGTAAGGTGATGTAACCCGGCAAAGAGCTCGACATACCTTCCTTCGGGTGTTGTCTGACCAGAATAGCGGAGCCAGTTGGAATTGTGTACATTGAAATCGCCCGCAATAACGATTTCAGTGCGAGGACAAAGGGAAACTATTTTCGAGATGGAATCAGACAGTGCATCAAACTCGTTACAAGTCGAATTACTGTCAAGATTTGGACTCCTGTAAATAAAACAATAATGAATGACATGCTTGCGGACAGTGAATTTGAGCCATAAGAAGTTAAAGTCCGTGTTGGAACATTGCCCATATTGGGGAAGGCTCTGGCAAGCAATATCATTCCTAACATAGACCACGAGACCATGATGAGAAAAGAGTAATGGCACCAAGCTATACCCATGTAGAGCAAATTCTGATAAATCAGTATTTACTCCAACCTGAGTTTCACTTAATGCCAAAACAGCTGGCCTGTGTTGAACAGTGTAGACGTACACGTGAAAGAAATTCTTTCTTAAACCACGAACATTTGAATACACGACACAAAAATCACTTACCATTTAAAAATACTTACATACAAAACACAACTCTGATTAAGTCGAACTGCGCAGTGAAAATCCAAATTAACTTCTGTAATAATCAAACTGTCTTAGGTGTTATGCCCATAAGACAGCCTGTTTACAAAAAATCAATTTAAACATTCAGCACAATAAGACAAATTCAGATGCCCTTATCTATTTACCGCAAGCATTGTATGGTCATACGATGCCTACAGTAGATAAGAAAGAGGCAGTTAAGCACAAAGGTCTTGGGACAGATTAGAGGATAATTTGTTATGCGAATGCGTTTTATTTATTTTTTTTCTTTCTCAGCGCGATTGGGCATCTTTATCATTCATCCTACGACGCGAGTGAATATTATTATTTTTTTTTTACAGCACACGCGAGGGGTTTTTTTTTCAATTTCTCTAACGAGTGTGTATTAATTTTTTTTTTTTTTTAAAGCACTCGCGATAACAACGCTCAACAATTATTTGTTTGGCTTTTGTTTAACCATTCGTGCGCGCACCTCGACATCCGTCCTCTACGAGCTTAGGATCGACACTGATAGATTTCTATGAAACTCCAAATATTTGTTTTCTAGTGAAAAATGAAAGCAAAAGTTAGTCTTTTAACGCAGGGTGCACCGAAAAAAGTGCTTTTCTTTTGTTATAACTTGGACAGTAAAAATAAAATCTGGGATGTTTGTTCATCAGATTATATAAAACTTGCAGAGTACATACTAAAATAGCCAGACATTATTGTTTGCGCTACAGGTTGTGCAAGAAATGCAACTTCTTTTAATTGCTGATTTAGATTTCAAAGATGATATCTTTGGTATTTGGTGATAGATTTCAATTGAATTTCAAATACTTATTTATATTTGAGTCAAAAATGTAAGTACAAGTAATATTTTAATGCAGGGTGCATCGACTAAACTAATTTCACTTTTGTTATAATTTTGACAAATCTGGGTCGTGTGTTCATCAAATTAAATAAAACTTTCATAGCATATACTAAAATAGCTAACAGTAATTATTTGCGACACAGGGTGTGCAGAAAATGCAACTGCTTTTGATTTTTTATTTGGATTTAAGTTATAATATCTAGGGTGTTTGGTGATAGGTTTTTTTGAAACTCCAAACATTAATTTGTTTTCTAGTGAAAAAATGTAAGCAAAAGTTAATATTTTAACGCAGGGTGCATCGAAAGAACTACTTCACTTTTGTTATAATTTGGACAAGTAAAATAAAATCTGGGATGCTTGTTAATCAGAATATAAAAAAACTATAAGAATTAAATAGCCAAATATTATTGTTGCGCTACAGGGTATGCAAGAAATGCAACTTCTTTGTATTACTTATTTCGATTTAAATGAGATAGGTATCTTTGGTATTTGGTGAGGAAGTTTAATAAAATTCCAAATTTTTGTATTTTAGTCAAAAATGTAAGCTAAAATTAAATTATAATTTCACTTTTTTTATAATTTTGAAAAATAAAATGAAACGATGTTTGTTGATAAATTAAACAAAACTTGAAGAGTTTCAGGTAATAAAATAACCAAAAGTAGTTATTTGTGCCACAGGGTGTGCAAGAAATGAAAAATCTAACTTCACTTATGTTATAATTTTGACAATAAAATAAAATCTGGGATGTTTCTTGATTATGTTAATAAAAACATACGGCAAACATGTGTTTTATATTTATAACACTCTTGTAAAACAGGACGATCTTAAGTATATAATAATAAGAACAAATTGAAAAATAGGTATTATAATAAGACCTGCCTGGTTATTTCAGTATCTAATTCTCAATTCTAAAACCTAAAGCAACTCTAGGAAGCAGATTTAAAATACACAGCATAACGTACTTGCTCTTATGTGCGGTCACAACTTGTAATAAAATTTGAAAAATATTAAGGAAACTTCAAAGATTATAATCAATTTTTCTGACTTTTGAAAAATTTAAACGCCATTTTATTTCTTTAAAATGTGAAAAAGTGTGATTTTTTTCAAAATTGTCAGAGCCGTTTTTAAATAAAACGGTTATTTTTTAACAACTTTTTTTAAAAAATTAAAAAAAAATAATTCAAAAATACAAACTTAAGCACAAAGTAAGTAAAAAAAATTCACATACCCGTTTTCAAAATATTGATTTTTCAAAAAAAAAAATTATTAAAAATACAAAAAAAAAGTTTTCGAAAAAAAAATGTATGCAAAATTACTCAGGCTAACTACATTTTCTTGAATATCAATTTTGATTGTAATCGGATCACCAGTTTACGAAAAAGTCGAAGAAAAAACCGGTCCTATGGGAGGTACCGTTTTTAGCCCACTATATTAATTTTTTATTCACCAAAATATAATGCATACCCACAGTAGTACACTGATGTTTTTATAAAAATTGTTGGAGCCGTTTTTGAGAAAAATAAGCTACATAACGGTTATATGACAGGTACCGTTAATTTTTGAGCTAAACAAAAAAATTGAAAATTCTCTAGAATGTCAAAATAACCTTAAGCTTAAAATTTGAAGACGATTGGACAAACCGTTTAGGCTGCAGTCCAAAATACATTAAAACAGACAGACAGACGGTCAGAATTTTGCCAGTAACTCAAATATGTTTCTCTATCATCATGTGATCGTAATGTTATGTTTGATTGTTATCTCAAAATTTTTAATCTGCACGAATGCATAACTTGTATTATAGTACCTATAATCGCAAGCAAAAAATAAATTTCACCACTGGATGGCACGACTTGCTTATATGTGAAATTCCTAAGGATATTTATATCTTCCTGAATATCAATTTTAATTGTAATCGGATAACCAGTTTCGAGATAGTAGAAAAGGGTCCTATGGGAGCTAATGATTTTTGTCCATCATCCTATTTTTTTTCCTTTTTCTAAACAAAGCACATCTACAATGGTACACTTATATTTTTTCGTAAAAAATCTTGGAGTAGTTTCCAAGAAATATAAGCTCTCACTTAACGGTACAATGGCAGGTACAGTTAATATTTGAGCTAAAAAATCTTCTCTAAGTGTTTATTACTGTTTTTTTAAACTAAATAACTAATTAAAGCGAGGCACAATGTCATGGAAAAAATCTTAATTATTGTATAAGTCATGCATAATTTTAAATAAACTGGTTGGCAACGCTGTTTGTAGCCGATCTACGCCATTCCCAACATATTTGCAAGTATGCATTATACATGCATACAGCAGCAATTTACAGTTAAGTCTATCATGTCTTTACGTTTACTGGCTTCCATTTTGAATTTTTGATTTTAAAATCAAACGTAAAACGTATCCTACTTCCTATTTTTCATTTTTAATTTCACCTGATCTGGAATCCAATTTCTCATTTCTGTGTATCAATCGAAAATTAAATCGAAGTTTTTTTTTAAATATAATTCTGTGAAGTGAATAGTATTTATAAATTTGTAATTTAATTTGTAATTGAAGTAAGTGAATAGTGAATTTTAAAAAAGGTATTTACAATAAAAAAAAAACAAGAATCAAGAACACATCTACCTATTTCCAGAAAGGTAAATATTAAAATATTATATTGCAATATATTATATTTATATCTTTTATTTTGATATCTATCTCAATTTTTTATATTCATGAATCCTAAATTTGCCTTATAATTCCCATAACCGCAAGCTTAAAACAGTAGTAAGTAGGTAATAAACCTTTCTTACATATTTCTTAAAAATATAATTTACTTTTAATAAAAAAAAGTGAAGTGAAAAATTTATCCCTTATATAATGTATTCATTATCATTATACGTATTATGTATTTTGAAACGACAACTTGCATTAAAAAAAGCTTTTTGAATCACTAACTTTGTTCTAACTCCTTGACTATTTGGCCTTAAGGAATGATTTTTTAGAATGAAGTCCTTATTCCTGTGTCCTTTAAGGAAATACAAAGCTTTTTCCATTCGAATTTTCATTTCAAAATTTTGCTGTTGCGTTTAATAAAAGACACGACTTAATCATATTGAAGCACTGATTTTGCTCTAACTCCTAGACTATTTGACCTTAAGGGATGATTTTTTAGAATGAAGTCCTTATTCCTATGTCCTTTAAGGAAATACAAAGCTTTTTCCATTCGAATTTTCATTTCAAAATTTTGCTGTTGGTTTTAATGAAAGACACGACTTAATCATATTGAAGCACTGATTTTGCTCTAACTCCTAGACTATTTGACCTTAAGGGATGATTTTTTAGAATGAAGTCCTTATTCCTATGTCCTTTAAGGAAATACAAAGCTTTTTCCATTCGAATTTTCATTTCAAAATTTTGTTGTTGGGTTTAATGAAAGACACGACTTAATCATATTGAAGCACTGATTTTGCTCTAACTCCTAGACTATTTGACCTTAAGGGATGATTTTTTAGAATGAAGTCCTTATTCCTATGTCCTTTAAGGAAATACAAAGCTTTTTCCATTCGAATTTTCATTTCAAAATTTTGCTGTTGGGTTTAATGAAAGACACGACTTAATCATATTGAAGCACTGATTTTGCTCTAACTCCTAGACTATTTGACCTTAAGGGATGATTTTTTAGAATGAAGTCCTTATTCCTATGTCCTTTAAGGAAATACAAAGCTTTTTCCATTCGAATTTTCATTTCAAAATTTTGTTGTTGGGTTAAATGAAAGACACGACTTAATCATATTGAAGCACTGATTTTGCTCTAACTCCTAGACTATTTGACCTTAAGGGATGATTTTTTAGAATGAAGTCCTTATTCCTATGTCCTTTAAGGAAATACAAAGCTTTTTCCATTCGAATTTTCATTTCAAAATTTTGCTGTTGGGTTTAATGAAAGACACGACTTAATCATATTGAAGCACTGATTTTGCTCTAACTCCTAGACTATTTGACCTTAAGGGATGATTTTTTAGAATGAAGTCCTTATTCCCATGTCCTTTAAGGAAATACAAAGCTTTTTCCAATCGAATTTTCATTTAAAAATTTTGCTGTTGGGTTTAATGAAAGACACGATTTAATCATATTGAAGCACTGATTTTGCTCTAACTCCTAGACTATTTGACCTTATGGGATGATTTTTTAGAATGAAGTCCTTTTTCCTATGTCCTTTAAGGAAATGCAAAGCTTTTTCCATTCGATTTTTCATTTCAAAAATTTGCTGTTGGGTTTAATGAAAGACACGACTTAATCATATTGAAGCACTGATTTTGCTCTAACTCCTAGACTATTTGACCTTAAGGGATGATTTTTAGACTGAAGTCCTTTTTCCTATGTCCTTTATGGAAATTCAAAGCTTTTTCAATTTTATTTCTAATTTAAACATTTAGCTTTTTAATTGAATAAATTCCTTATTATTCAAGGATAACTTGATTTTTTACTTTGTTTAAGTTATATTGTTTTTTTTTATTTTAGTACAATTTAAAAAAAATAAAACAAAAACATGTCACTGATGAAGCCAAGAAGTCAAATTTGGCAATATTTTAGCGAGGTAAGAAATGGTAAAGTTAAATGTAGGTATTGTGGACATGATTTATCTGTTGCAAATAAATCAACTTGTGGTCTTATTCGACACCTTAAGAAGAAACACCCTACTCAAGAAATTGTTCGGCAAAATCGTCCTGTTCTGGCAGTGGCAGAGGAAGGTAATGATATTGAAATGCATGATGCAACACAAAATAACGCCCAACCAATTGCTTCGACGTCATCAGGGATTGTTTCTGAAACTAGCCGGTTGACAAGAACACAGCCTTTCGTGTCAGATTACTTTGCAAAACCAATTCCAATATCGAAGCAAAAGGAATTGGATAATCAGTTGTTGGCAATGATAACAAAGGAATATCATCCCTTTAGTGTTGTAGAGGATCCGGAATTTAAAAAGTTTATTTACTTGTTGAATCCGAATTACCGACTGCCAACCCGGAAAACGGTGTCGAGTTCCATGATCCCTGCACCCTACAACGATGTAATGGAAAAGGTAAAATTAAGACTCAATAGAGCTTTTGCAGTATGTCTAACGATGGATGGTTGGACTTCAAGGCATCAAGACAGCTTTTTTAGTGTAACAGCTCACTATATTGTAGAAGAAGAAACAAAGACCTACATAGCGTCTGATGTTCTTGGGTGCCAGTCTTACACTGAAAGGCATACTGCCGAAAACATAGCCAACCTAGTCAAAAAAAACTATGACGAAATGGGACATTACTAACAAGGTCTCAGTAATAGTAACTGACAACGCTGCTAACATGAAAGCCGCGATACGTAAAGGCAATTGGCGTCACTGGGGGTGTTTTGCACATTCAATTAATTTAATTGTTCAATCTTCACTCAAATCTATACAGGTTGTTATTGACAAAGTCAAAACACTAGTTCGATTTTTTAATAAGAGTACCCACGCAAGCAACAAACTCCGAGAGAACCAGGAAAGAATGGAACTCCCAGCGCTTAAACTTAAAAATGATGTACCCACGCGATGGAATTCAACATATGATATGCTGTCCCGCGTGTTAGAAGTAAAAATAGCATTGGTTTCTACTGTCGCCGTTTTGAACTCTTCGGAAACTGAATTCGTAGAAATATTATCAAATGACGAATGGATGGTTGTAGAACAGTCAAAAAAAGTTCTGGAAATTTTTTCTGTTATAACAACTGCCATAAGCGCAGAGAAAAGAGTAAGTGCATCGTCGATAATATTATATTATAAACAAATAGCTAAGAAATTAAGCGAGTTCAATTCGAACTGCAGCATTTTAAGACCTGATGTCAAAAACCTCGTTCTGAAACTGGTATCAGAAACCCAAAACAGATTCGGAGAAATCGAGGATAATGAATTGATATCCCAAGCTACTTTGTTAGACCCTCGATTCAAAAAGTTTGGGTTCATCGACAGTAGAAAATGCACCCGCACTGTGCAGAAGCTCTATACTAAGGTTGCCAGTACAAAACTGGTCTCTCCTGGTGGACAAGTGATTGAGCAGATCGCGAGCTCTCATTTGCAAGTACCAAATGCAGGTACCAATGGACAAAAGGAGAAGGAGTTAGACTTGTTGTGGAAGGATTTTGACTTGGAGGTGCAAAAACACCTAAATCCAGTTAATCCCATGGCATCAGCTGTAGTGGAAGTTGATAAATACCTTGAAGAACCTCTACTGCCAAGAAAAGATCCTCAAGGGATGCAACAAGATCCTCTGTACTGGTGGCATCAGCGGAAGCACATTTATCCAAGGCTCTACCAAATCATCAAAGGTAGGCTTTGTATGATGGCTACATCAGTACCATGTGAAAGGATATTTTCACATGCAGGGCAGATAGCCAATGAAAAACGAGAAAGGTTGAGTGTGGATAAGATATCGCAAGTTGTTTTTTTGAATTATAATCTCCACAATACTGAGTAGTTAGTTCTTACTTATAATTTTGTTCTTGTTTTTGCTTATATATTTTTTCTTTTATTTATTAAATTATTTATTTAAACATTAAGTATTTTTTTATTTATTTATTTTTAATTGAAATAAATTTTATATATCAACAGAATTAGTTCGTATTATACTAACTTTTATATTTTTTAGTAATCCTGTGGAGTAGGCCTATAGGGGAAACCACTTAAAAAAACGCGCCTTAAACTTTACCTCTTCGGTGGTATGGAAAAAAGTTTAGTGGAAGAAAAAATTAAATGATATGTTTTTGTGTTTAAATTATTAAATAAAGTGCACGACTGGGTCACACGAACTTGCTCTTATGTGCGACAGTGGTCTTGGGGCTTGAGATTCTTAAAAATAAGGAGGTAAAAAATCATTTGAAATTTTGTTAATCACTTAAAAATCACTAGTTAAAACGTTTTTTGGAAAAAAATTAAGTAAGCTGTTTAATTTCTTTTACAGTTTTGAGTTTTAAGGAAGCATTTTTCAAAATCGTTCGACCAGTTTTTATAAAAAGTTTTTTTTTAAGCTTTTCGAAAAAATATTTAATTTTTTTTTAGTTTGTCATTATAAGGAAATCTGTAGTTTTATCAAAATCGTTAGAGCCGTTTTCGAGAAACTTAAACTTGCTAAAAATTGTATGGCAGGTACCGTTATTTTTTGACCTAGAGTAAAAATGGAAAACATTATTTGTGTAGTGAAATCTGCGGTGTTCTTTCAGCAAATTAAATAAAATTTGCCAATGTATGCTATAATAAGCAAAAGTATTTATTTGCGCTAATGGTGTGTATTATGATGCACTCTGCATTAAAATATTTTTGTTTGCTTACATTTTTTACTAAAAAACAAATATTTAGATTTTCATTAAAATCTATCACAAACAACCGAATTATATCATATTATTATTATTATTTCTGCTTATTTTGGTATTTTGCTCAACGGAACACTGCAGATTTCACTATATTCATCAAAATTATAAAAATAACTTGCTCTAATGTGCGAGAGTGGTCTTGGGGCTTGAGATTTTGGAAAGAAAGGAGGTAAAAAATCATTTGAAATTTTGTTAATCACTTAAAAATCACAGTTTTGAATTTTAAGAAAATTTTTTTCAAAATCGTTTGACCAGTTTTTTTTTTTCAAAAAAACGTTTTTTTTTAAACTTTTCGAAAACATATTTCAATTTTTTTTTTGAGTATGCCAACATCTAGCAGCTGGTAGTTTTTATCAGAAAACAAAAATTAAAAAAAAATTAACAAACTCTTTTTGAAAAAAAAACTCAAAAACAATTATTTCATTTTTTTAATTAGCTTAAGAGTTTTCTCTGAAAAAAAAACTAAGTTTTTAATAAAATTTGAAAACTAAATGCCTATCAAGGAAAAAAAATATTGAAAATCGTTCGACCAGTTTTTTAAATCTTTTCGAAAAAATATTTAATTTTTTAGTATGTCATTATAAGAAAATCTGTAGTTTTCATTTGGGAAAATTATTTAAAAAGAATTCAATCAACCCTTTTTCAAAATATTTCGAAAACCAATTTAATTTTTTTGGAAAATTTTAAAAAATTTTAAAAAATTTAAAAAAAAATTTTTTTCAAAATTTGTAAATGCAATATTAATTAAATTATAAATGACTTCCTGTGTGCAAAATATTATTGAAATCGGAATAAGGGTTAACGATAAAACCGAAAACCGTTCTATGAGAGGTAACGTTATAGAACAAATCTCGAAAAAAATATTCTAACTGAAACATATATTGTTTTTTAATAAAATAGCGCCGGTATAAAAATCGCCGTTTTCGAAAAAATCAAACTTTTTGTGAAAGATTGTATGGCAGGTAATGTTATTTTTTGACCTAGAGCAAAAATGAAAAACACCCCCCGAGATACTACCAAATAAATACTAAATACCAAGTTTGAAGCAAATCGGCCCATCCGATTTCAATTTTCGTTGCGTTACCCATGTCTACCTTCGGGTGTTGTCTGACAGGAATAGCTGAGCCAATTGTAATTATGTACATTGAAATCACCCGCAATAACGATTTCAGTGCAAGGATAAGGAGAAGCAATTTCCGAGATGGAATCAGACAGCGTATCAAACTCGTTACAAGTCGAATTTTAGACTCCTTTAAATAAAACAATAATGAATGACATGCTTGTGGATAGTGAATTTGAACCACAAGAAGTTAATGTCCGTGTTGGAACATTGCCCATATTGGGAAAGGCTCTGGCAAGCAATATCATTCCTAACATAAACGCTCGTCGTGCCATTTTTATTTGCGATTATAGGTACTATAATGCAAGCTATGGATTCGTACAAAAATAAAAAAAAAACAATCAAACATGACATTAATAATAATATAATAGAGAAGTTGAAAAAAGTGGGTCCGGAAATTCCATCCGTCTGTCTGTCTGTCTGTCTGTTCGCGCCTCTACAGGCTTAACGGATGGGCCGATTTGCTTCAAACTTGGTATTTAGTATTTATTAGATAGTATCTCGTGGGGTGTTTATTTTTTCTTTAAGTCGAAAAATAACGGTATCTGCCATACACTTTTTAACAAAAAGTTTGATTTTCTCGAAAACGGCTTTAACGATTTTGATAAAACTTTCAGGGTGCTAATTTTTTACAACAATACATCTTTCAGTTAGAATATTTTTTTTTTGAAATTTGTTCTACAACGGTACCTCTCATATAACCGTTTTTTTCAAATGGTGTTTTATCGTAAACTATTATTCCGATTTCAATAAAATTTTGCACACAGAAAGTCATTTATATTTCAATTAATATCGCATTTCAAAATTTTCAAAAACTTTTTATTTCGATTTTAATTTGGTTTTAGAATTATTTTGAAAATGGGTGAATTGAATTTTTTGAAATAATTTTCCCAGATGAAAACTACAGATTTCCTTATAATGGACATACTAGAAAACAACTTAAAATATTTTTTCGAAAAGTTTAAAAAACAACTTTTTAAAAAAACTGGTCAAACGATTTTCAATATTTTTTTTCCTCGATAGACATTAACTTACTTACTTAGGGGGCGCTACAGTTCGGGACGAACCTGGGCCTCAACCAACATGCCTCTCCAGGCAGATCGGTCTTTGGCTAGATGCCTCCAGTTTCGCACTCCAAGTTGGTTGAGGTCGTCCTCCGTTTGAGCGCGCCACCTAAGGCGAGATCTTCCTTGACTGCGTCGACCCTCTGGGATGGAATCGAGGATCCTGCGAGCCGGAGCATTGTTGTCCATTCGCTCTCCATGACCTAGCCATCTTAAACGTGATATGCGTATTTTTTGACCAGGTCAATGTCGCTGTACAGCTCATATAGTTCTTGGTTGAACCTTCTCCTCCAAAGCCCGTTAACACTTGATCGATTGTGGACTTTCCTGGTCTGAAACCACACTGATAGGGGCCAATCAGATTGCTGACGAAAGGTTTCAGGCGTTCACATAGTACGGCAGAGAGGATCTTGTACGCGATATTCAGGAGACTTATTCCTCTATAGTTGGCGCAGTTTAGAGGGTCTCTTTTCTAGTGGATCAGGCAAACAATGCTGAGGTTCCATTCATCAGGCATACTTTCTTCTGACCAAACTTTAGAGATGAGTTGATGTATGCACTCCACCAGGTCATCTCCTGCCGCTTTAAAGTTTGGCGGGTAGTCCGTCGGGTCCAACAGCTTTGTTGTTTTTTAGTTTGGATATTGCTATCCTCACTTCATCTTGGTCAGGTGAACAGAAGTTGTCTGTCATCGTCCATGTTAAATGGTTCATTCTGCCTGACAGCGGGATTTTGTTCTTCATCGCCGTTTAACAGTCTGCAGAAATGGTCCTTCCATGTACTCAGCACCGACTGTGACTCTACTACGAGGTTTCCATTCCTATCTCTACAGGCTTCTGTGCGGGTTTTTTTCCTTGGTACGTTCATTTTACCTGTTGGTAAAACTTCCGCCCCGTGGCTTAGTGGTTAGTGTGTCGGACTGCTAAGCGAAAGAACCTGGGTTCAAATCCAGCTCATAGCCACCTTTTTTTCTGGGGTACTGCCTCTTGCGAGGAACTGACAAAACCTCCAAGAGTAAAATTTGTCTCGAAAAAGTGCATCTCATGTGCCGTTCGGACTCGGCGGTAAACTGTAGGTCCCTTCCATTCTTGCAGAGTAACAACACACACACAGGAATGGTTGAGAGTATAAGTCACTAGGCCTTGGCTCCTTAAGGAGCTGTCGCGCCAATAAATTTATTTATTTTATTAAAACTTCCGCACGTTGTTTATGGAGTAGCATCTCTCAATATCTTCGATCGCGCGCTTCTCATGCTCTCTCTTTTTCTTTTGGAGAAGCCGGTGTTCTTCCCTTCTTTTCAGCTTGTAGAGCTTCCGAGCAGCTCTCGTCTTTCTTTGCAGCACCGCTTTATATGCCTCTTGTTTGGCTGCATGGGCCTGCCTGCATTCGTCATCGAACCAGAGGTTTCGTGGTGGTGGTCTGGTGAAACCTAGCACATCAGTTGCGGCATCTCTGATGGCTTGTTGGCAGTGTTGCCACTGGTCGTCGGCACTTGATGCTGGCGGTACTGGATTTATTGAGAGGTTACGGGATATTCGATCGGCACAGGTTCTGGCGGTTTCTTGCGATTGCAGCTTTCCGACGTCATACTTCCTCACAGTATTACTCCGTTGTTGTGGAGTTCGGGTTATTCGCATTCTTACCTTTATTGCAACAAGGTAGTGATTCGAGTCGATGTTAGCTGCTCGGAAGGTGCGAACATCTAAGATACTGGAGGCCTGTCTTGCATCGATCGCAACTTGATCAATCTGATTGTCGGTTCTTTGATCTGGGTGCCGCCAAGTCCCTTTGTGTATATCGAGATGAGGAAACCGTGTGTTTGCAATGGTGACGTTATGTGCCGCTGCGAAGTCAATTAGCCTAAGTCCGTTTTCAGATTTTCAGACGTTGTGTCGTGTAGGCTATGTTTTCCGACAGTCCTACAAAAGATTTCCTCTTTACCTATTTTGGCGTTAAAATCGCCTAGTACGATCTTAACGTCGTATTTAGGGTATTCCTTACAGGTTTGGTCGAGGAACTCGTAGAAGTCGTCCTTGGTGGCGTCATCTTTGTCCTCCGTGGGGGCATGAGCGCATATTAGGCTAATGTTGGCGAATTAAGCCTTGATACGGATTGTCACAAGTTGCTCACTTAAGTGTCAAAAGCCCAAGACTTCTTGCCTAAATCTACCGCTTATGACGAATCCGAACCTAAATAAACGCTGTGGTCTTCTTGCATAATCACCGTAGTACACGTCACAGTTTTACATCCTCCTTTTGCCCGGCCCATCGCATCGCACTTCCTGGATGGCAGTAATTCCTGCTCTGTAGCAGTCTAGGGCCTCCGTTAGTTATTTGCATGTACGTGGTCTGTTCTAACGTTTCATGTGAAGATCTGAACGTCGTTGCCCTTGATTCGTCATTCCGGGTCTTCAATAGTTAATCCGTCCTTTTCCGAAGCTATTGGTCGCTTCGCAACTTTTTATTTTTCCATGGCGGGGTTTTTAACCTCCCGCACAACCCCCAACCTGGAGGGCCAGGTCCTTTGTTTGACTCCTTGGACAAAAGGAGCCGGAAGTCCGGAGTCAGTAACCCGCTTCGGGGATATGAGCGCTGCCGTTGACCCATTAAGGGTTCATCCGCCACCATCTCCATTTCAATGCCCTGACTTGCATTGAATTGTCCCAATGACCTTATCTCCAAATACGTCGAAGTAGCTCATTAGGGCATCTGCTTCGTTGACTGTTGACACCACCGTTGGCCCAATTGGTTGGGCTCATCCACCGTAAGTCCTTTTTCTGAGGGGCTCGTGCAAGATCTCTGCGCATCGGTCAGAACTGTCATTAAAGCAGAGCATTATAGTGTTGCTATTTTTTCTGTGTTTAACACTCGCACTTATAAGTTTAGCAGGAATGTCCGGATGGACAGACCTGTACCTGGTGGTTACCGCGGGGAGGTAAAATAAGCACAATTGATGTGTACAAGATAGTTGCGGCAACTGTGCATCACCTGTTTGATGTCTTTCAGTGCCTATCCTATTCATACAGCACCCAACCACGATAGACATTTAGTTTTCAAATTATATTGCATACTTAGTTTTTCCGAGAAAACTCTGAAACTAATTAAAAAATGAAAGAATTTTCTAAAAAAAAATATAATTTTATTTTAATAGACATGTGGTTTTCAATCTGGCAATACTTTTTTCGGAGTTGGTCTTTTTGACAGCTGTCACTTGATTTATGCTCAGTTTGGTTTGCCATTTCACAATGAATAAATTACTCCTGATCAAGTTTGCAAATTGTGCAAATTTATTACTAAAATAATGGTTCGTTTCAGTAGAGCAAAGTATCGAAGAAGACCCAAATGAGTCCATCCGGCATCGCACGCAAAAATTGGAGATGTGTCCATCCACTTTATGGAAGATTTGGCGGAAGGATCTTGGTTTGCAGGCTTGCAAGAATTGAAGCCGAACGACCATCAAAAGCGCGTTACAGGTTCGGTGAATGGGCCCAAATTGAGATGGCAACCGATCCCGATTTTCACAAAATTGGGAAAATTGGGCCTCGGCTGGAATTTATTCGAGCCAGCCGCGGCGGTCACTTCCCAAAAATCATTTTTAAAACATAATGCGAACCCTTATCTTTATAATAAAGCTAAATTCTTGGCCATAACATTAAACTATATGCGTTTTATTTCTTCTTGAAAACCACACGTCTAAAAAATAACACCTTTTATATACATACATACATATGCAGCCACTAAGCAATTATCTAAGATAAGAACAAGTTCGTGCGACTAAGTCGTGCATCTTTTTTAAATTTATTCGACGATGTGACCGCACATATGAGCAAGTACGTGCGATCCAGTCAATTTATTTTCTTTCATAATAATAACGCCCGTTTATGATACGCTCATTATTTTGAAGCACTTTTGTTTTCGTATCTATATATTTTTCTTTAATTTTGAACTCAAAAACATTTCTTAAATATTTTTATGTAATGGATAAATCTTTAGCTTTTTATGAATAAACTTACTTTTAAATAATCACGGATTGCTTGCAATTTATTTGTTTCTTCAATGCTTTCAAACACTTTAAGTGTTGGGTTGGGTGTGTTGCAAAATGTTTCCACGGTGTTCGGTCGAGCTTCTTCACCAGCGAAAGTAACGCTTGTATTGGAATTAAAGGAACCTTCCACGTTATCATCGTTGGACTGCAAATATGAAAACATATATAAAAAACAAAAAAGAAATAGGGATCACAAACAAATAATAAAATAATGGCATGGCTACTGTTAAAAAGTGTTTAGTAAAGCTTTAAACAAAGATTTTTTTACAATGTAATCACAAATTATCGACCTATTTATGGGCCTTAGAATATTAACCACTTAGCTGGTCATGCTTGGGCGAAATACAAAAGGAGTAACCTAAACTTTAGAAAACAATAAAAAATAATAAAGTACATAGTGTTAAGAGTGCTAAATTGCTTTGCCGAAGTTTCTAATCTACCAGCATCAATTTTTTACCTACGATTATATGTAAGTTCTATATTGTAAGTTAAAGTTATGCATTCGTACAGATAAAAAAAAGGCACGACTGGGTCGCATGTACTTGCTCTTATGTGCTAAACCTTTTTAAGTGCAGCCGTCTTTTTGACAAAGATTTTATTTTAATATTTTTTGTATGACGTGCAACTTCCTTAGAATCGTTTTGGGGTGAAGCTCGAACGAACATGCGTCACGACAAAGGGATAAACACATAAATATATAGGATTGTTAGCTTTTGCAGTTTTTTAGTGTAGTATTATCTTTCCACTTGCTGCTTACTGTTTATAATATAATTTGCTAATCGAAAGATACAAAGGACTTTTTTCAGTTAAATTTTCATTTTGGTATGGAAAAATTTGAACAACTGGCATAAAGATTCGTCGGAATCAGCAGTATGGCAATAATGCTAGGTAAAGGGACCTTTATACGTCCCAATATGGGACCAATGGAATTTATAAAGGATTTAGGTACCTATAATAAGGTTGGAAGGAAGGTAGGTACTAAAATTAAGATACGTGTTCCAACTACTGTTAAGCCAGTAGGTATAGAGACAATATTAAAAGTTAACACAGTGGTTTTGTTTATTTATAGGAAGGTGTAAACTTTTGTTTTCTCGATTGAAATTTTTGCATTCAGTAGTAATCGAATAGTTTTTTTTATTTGTTAGTTGTTTTTGTGTGTTTATCAAAGGCTTCCTTATTTATTCTGTGCTTTTATGATGATGAAAAATACTTTAAAATACGTAAGTATGTATGTAATGTAGGTTGTCACTTTCTTTTATTTGACTAATGGCTTGGCTATGGCTTAGCCGAGCAATATGAAATAAAATGTTGGGGAAAAAAATTTATGAATTTAAAAAAAACACTACTCATAACGTTTTTTTGAAAAAATGTTGTAAGCCATCTTATTTCTTTTGCTGTTTTCTATTTTATGAATTTTTCATTTCAAAATCGTTCGACCAGTTTTTTCAAAAAAATGTTTTTTTTGAAAAACTTTTCGAAAACATATTTTAAAATTTTTTTTAGTATGTCAATTTTAAGAAATCTATAGTTTATACTAGGAGAAAAATTTAAAAAAAAATATATAGATCCGTTTTCAAAATATTCAAAAACAAAATATTTTTTTAAAAAAATATTAAAATTTAAAAAAAAATGTTTTTGAAAATATTGATAAGCAATATTATTTAAATCATTAAACACTACATATTTTGAAAATTTCATCAAAATCCGTCAATTAGTTAACGAGAAAGTCTGATTTTAAAAAACCGGTCATATGGAAGGTACCGTTATAAAACTTTTTCTGAAAAATCCATTAAAATTAAAAGATAGATTTTGCACAGAAAACATCATTCTGAAAGTTTAATCAAAATCGTAGGAGCCGTTTTCGAGAAAAATAAGTTTTTTAATAAAAGTTATATGGCAGGTACCGTTAGTTTTGGAGCTAGAATGCCAATTCCAAAAACTGTCGGGTAGAGCACTCTAAAAATACTATATACCAAGTTTGAATCAAATCGGCCCAACCGTTTAGGCTGTAGATATCGATACGGACAGACAGACAGACAGACAGACGGACGGACGGAATTTCCGGACCCACTTTTTTTGACTTCTCTATCATCGTAATATCATGTTTGATTGTTAGAATTTTTTTTTTTTTTTTACGAATGCATAACTTGCCTTATAGTCCCTATAATCGCAGGTAAACATGAGATCTAGAGGCAGGCAGAATGTCTGCCTGTTCGTATGGACCAGTTTAAGCAGTAGGGGCAATCATCTTAAAATTTAGAACATAAGGTTATTTTGAAGAAATTTTTATTTTATTTTGGAACTTTTTTCATTTTTTTATAGCTCAAATATTACCGCTGACAGATATAAAACAGTTTTCTTTAATCAATATTTTGAAAACGAGTAGGTAAATCGTTTTTTTTTTTTATTTTGTTCTTAAGTATAGGTCGTTTATGTGCTTAACTTTGCATTCATGATTTCCCTTTTTTACTTGCGATTATAGGGACTATAAGGCAAGTTATGCATTCGTAAAAAAAAAATTCTAACAATCAAACATGATATTACGATGATAGAGAAGTCAAAAAAAGTGGGTCCGGAAATTCCGTCCGTCTGTCTGTCTGTCTGTCTGTCTGTCCGTATCGATATCTACAGCCTAAACGGTTGGGCCGATTTGATTCAAACTTGGTATATAGTATTTTTAGAGTGCTCTACCCGACAGTTTTTGGAATTGGCATTCTAGCTCCAAAACTTACGGTACCTGCCATATAACTTTTATTAAAAAACTTATTTTTCTCGAAAACGGCTCCTACGATTTTGATTAAACTTTCAGAATGATGTTTTCTGTGCAAAATCTATCTTTTAATTTTAATGGATTTTTCAGAAAGTTTTATAACGGTACCTCCCATATGACCGGTTTTTTAAAATCAGACTTTCTCGTTAACTAATTGACGGATTTTGATGAAATTTTCAAAATATGTAGTGTTTTATGATTTAAATAATATTGCTTATCAAAATTTTCAAAAACATTTTTTTTTTAATTTTAATAATTTTTTTAAAAAAATATTTTGTTTTTTGAATATTTCGAAAACGGATCTATAGATTTTTTTTTTAAATTTTTCTCCTAGTATAAACTATAGATTTCTTAAAATTGATATACTAAAAAAAATTTTAAAATATGTTTTCGAAAAGTTTTTCAAAAAAAACATTTTTTTGAAAAAACTGGTCGAACGATTTTGAAATGAAAAATTCATAAAATAGAAAACAGCAAAAGAAATAAGATGGTTTACATTTTTTCCAAAAAACGTTATGAGTAGTGTTTTTTTGAATTCATAAATTTTTTTCCCCAACATTTTATTTCATATTGCTCGGCTAAGCCCTAGCCAAGCCATTAGTCAAATAAAAGAAAGTGACAACCTACATTACATACATACTTACGTATTTTAAAGTATTGTTCATCATCATAAAAGCACAGAATAAATAAGGAAGCCTTTGATAAACACACAAAAACAACTAACAAATAAAAAAAACTATTCGATTACTACTGAATGCAAAAATTTCAATCGAGAAAACAAAAGTTTACACCTTCCTATAAATAAACAAAACCACTGTGTTAACTTTTAATATTGTCTCTATACCTACTGGCTTAACAGTAGTTGGAACACGTATCTTAATTTTAGTACCTACCTTCCTTCCAACCTTATTATAGGTACCTAAATCCTTTATAAATTCCATTGGTCCCATATTGGGACGTATAAAGGTCCCTTTACCTAGCATTATTGCCATACTGCTGATTCCGACGAATCTTTATGCCAGTTGTTCAAATTTTTCCATACCAAAATGAAAATTTAACTGAAAAAAGTCCTTTGTATCTTTCTATTAGCAAATTATATTATAAACAGTAAGCAGCAAGTGGAAAGATAATACTACACTAAAAAATTGCAAAAGCTAACAATCCTATATATTTATGTGTGTATCCCTTTGTCGTGACGCATGTTCGTTCGAGCTTCACCCCAAAACGATTCTAAGGAAGTTGCACGTCATACAAAAAATATTAAAATAAAATCTTTGTCAAAAAGACGCCTGCACTTAAAAAGGATTAGCACATAAGAGCAAGTACGTGCGACCCAGTCGTGCCTTTTATTTTTAATTAAAAGACTTTTGAAGGTGGCATATGCCTGATTTATTTAAACAAAATTTAAACGGGCTTTGGAGTGGTAATAGCTTAGGATGTAGATAGTTTCTTGTGAGGTAAGGGTATTTTTTTTCCAAAAAAGTACGTCTCTGAGGTTTAATAATTCATCTTTTATTAATGAAGTGGAGGCAATATTCTTTTAATTTCCAGTTACATCGGTTACAAATTGGTTAAAACTACAACTGTAGGGGTAACCGTTTAAGTTAAGAACTTCGCATCTTCTTTAAATTTAAAGATATTTCTTCATAACAAATCGAATCTTGAAAATAGTTTCTGCCACCAAAATTGTAACTAAGCAAACAGTATATTTTTTTTTTGCTATTAGTGCATCTTGAGTTGAGTCCTCATTCTTCTATGTAATGCATTACAGCTGTTGTTTCAAAAGGTTTATATTGATTATATAATACATGTACATACATATATAAATATATATAAGTGAGTAAGTAAGTTAAGTTTATTTTCTTATAAATTCAGCATAATAATGAAAATAAAAAAAATTTAATTCAAATTCGACATTTCAAATTTAAAAAAAGTAATAAAAACTAGTGCTGAATGACTTCAAATTAATTTGACAATTCAAAATTTTATACAATTCAAATAAAGTAAAAATAAAAAAAACTAAAATGAGAAGAAAGCACAGTAGATATTTTATATGATATAAAAAGTAATAAATTAAAGTACAAATTAAACCAGAGTGTCAAAATAAAAGATTCTTGCATGGTTAAAGCTAAAAAGCCAAAAAAAACTTAAAAAAAAAATTAAATACAATCCAGCAACTGACAGAGAAATCTCTGATGAAAAAAAAAACAAAACAAAATAAAAATTAAGGAGTATTATATATATTGTGATATTTTGGCCTGTGGTTCGACAAATAAAACTCAATCTCACTTTTAAAATAACACAACAAATTTCTATTTATTTAACACGTCTTTAGGTTCAAATAACAATAATTTCACAATTCAAAGGCTTTATACTTTAACACTTTATTTTATCCCAATTCAATTACTTTTAAATATCACTATGGTGTTTATAATTCAAAAAATTAACTGTCGTTTTAAGGCTACCTATTGGTGTATTTATACAAATTGACAAAGTTCTCGAAACTTCCGTTTTGGAAATTTTCCATTGCATAGTTCTGGCACAATCTAAAGCTTTCACACACATGACAATGGTTCTTGGACAAAATGTATCCTCCAAAAATCGTTACATTGAAAACAAAAGTCGGCGTTCTCATCTGATGAAAGCTGTCGACAATGGAAACAGTGGGCTACATTTCCTTGATGCACACGGCGGAACTGGGAAAACGTTTCTGATATAGATGATAGACTTATACTTTCAACCAACAGAATGGAAGGGACCTACAATTTACCGCCGAGTTCAAATTGCTACATGAGATGCGCTTTTTCGAGACAAATTTTACTCTTGGGGGTTTTGTAAGTTCCTCGCAAAAAGCAGTACCCCGGAATAGAAGGTGGCTATGAGCGGGATTCTAACCCAGGCTCATTCGCTTAGCAGTCCGATACACTAACCAATAAGCCACGGGACTTGGACGAGATAAAAACAAATATTAGGCTTAAAGTTGACCAAATTACACAAAGTATACAAAATTTCATCAAAATCGGTTCAGGAGTTTCGCAGTCCATTTGCGTCAAACATCGTGACATGAGATTTTGATAGCAAACTCATACGACGTTGCTCGGGTATAACATACATTATCTGGATACCAACATCAGTGCTACTTATCGCACCCAAGTATACCTAGAAACTACCACGCTACCGGCTAAGCATGTTAATACACACAAAGATTTTTTTCAAATCGATCAAGTGAAGTAAATTTAATATTGTTGATATAAAAATTGTAAAAACTTTGTTTTCCAATATCTCCTGCCCAGTCCCATCTATCAAGTCAAAATTTTGCAAAAGGCTTTTTTATTATTTTTATTTGATTTTTTTGAAAAAAGCGACCCCAACGCTACCTAGAGGTAATAATCTTAGTTACTCTTTACAACATCAGCTATCTTCCTGTGGAAGTCCCGTTAAAATCGGTCTATAAATTAGAAAAAACGACTCCAACTCCACCTAATGGGTAATTAAAATAGTCTCAGTTAATCCTTAGAACATGTGAAAGTTCCGTCAAAATCGGTATACAAATAAGAATTTTCAAAAGCGCCCAAGTAACCTAGAAACTACCAGCTAACCTAGTTAGTACACACAAACGAATTTTTACATGCCATTATAGGTACTATAATGCAAGTTATGCATTCGTGCAGATTACAATTTTTTTGTCTGTCTGTCTGTCTGTCTTTTTTTGTGTAAAAAAATTCAATGTACTTTGTATGTATGCAAGTGCGAAATATGTTTTCGTGAAAAAAAATTATGTTGGCTGGCTTAAAACGGTACCCCCATAGGACCGTTTTTATTTTCTTCGACTTTCTCGAGCACTGGTTAACCGATTACAATAGAATTTCATATTCAAGAAGATGTAGGTAGCCAAAGTAATTTTACATACAAAATATTTTCGAATAATGTTGCTTGAATTTTTAATAATAATTTTTTTTTTTTGAAAATCAAAATTTTAAAAACGGGTCAGTGATTTTTTAAATTCTTTTTAAATGTAAGTGCTTAATTTTGCATTTTTTAATTATTTTTTTTCTAACTTCTTAAAAAAGTTGTTAAATAAAAGCCTTTCCTACGATTTTTAGAAAAAATCCCACTTTTCAACACTTTTTAAAGGAATACAATGGCGTTCAAATTATTTCGTTAAAAACTATATTACGTACTTTATCGACCAATTAAAAGTTAGAAATTCGAATAAGAACTTTGAACTTTCCTTAACATTTTTCAAATTTTATTCCCCGCTGTGACTCAACATAAGAGCAATTACGTGCAATCGTTTCGTGCAATTTATTTAAAAATCGGTTGTCATTTTGATTTAATACTATTGATGAAAAAAATGTAAAGGTACAGGGAAAACGTCAATATCTCCTGCCCAGTACCAACTACCGAGTCAGAATTTTGCTTAAGGATTTTTGTATTAACTTTTTTGAATTTGAAAAAAATCATCCCCAACGCCACCTAGGCGTAGTTAAAATAGTCCAGGTTACTCCTTACGAGATCAGCTATCTGCCTGTGAAAGTCGGTCCACAAAAACGGTTTTTCAAAAAAAAAAAAAAAAACGATACCAGTGCCGCCTATTGGGGAATTAAAATAAAAACAATCCTATGCATCAATTTGGACAAAATCAGTTCAGTAATTTCGGAGTCCATTGGAGAAAAAAAATCATGATACGTGATTTTTATACATATGATAATAATAATAATAATAATAATAATAATAATAATAATAATAATAATAATAATAATATAGGTTTTTTGAAAAGAATTAGGAGAGATATATCAATGATCACTGCAACAAATATTTATAATGTAATTGTGAAACCTCATTTTGAATATTGTACGACTATATTGTTTTTATCTACTGAATCTTCAATTAAGACTGCAATTATTACAAAATAAGGCAATGCGAGGTATTTTAAGATGTAATAGATTTTCATCCATTAATTTTATGCTGAGTGCCCTTAAAATGGTTGTCTGTTACACCGATACAGAAAACCTAAGCACCTAGCAGCATTCTTAGCGATCTCAAATATATGGTCGTTCCAACGGAGGTCGTCGTTGACACACATACCGAGTACTGAGAGCAGTACTGGCAAACCTGACTTGTCAAATTGACATCTGTTGTCAAGATCATACCACCTTTCTTTTTTCCCGCCTAACATCCATTCTAATTCCCGCCTCAAAAGCAATAAAAACGAGCTCCTCCAATTTTCAACTTTTTACCTAATTTAACAATAAAATTAAGATAATAATAAATCTGAGTTGTTTTTAATTCGCGATAAAACAGAACATTATTGGCGACGAGGTACACAATCGAATACCATGGACGTAAAACTGGTGGAAAAGTTACTACAGCAGCAGATGGAGTGGATGGAGAACGTGCTAAAATCCAACGCAGACCGCATGGAGAAAGTTTTCCAGAGTTCAACATTATCCACGTCTGCGACATCCAGTTCTATATCACAATTTCGGTCTTTTTCTGTAGAAAAAGAATCTTGGGAAAACTACCTTTTCCAGCTTCAACATCATTTCAAAGCCAACGCAGTAAAGGATGACAATCTGATAAAGGCACATTTTTTGTCAACCTGTGGAAACTACATCAATGAGGTACTCCAAAAACTGTTCGAAACCACAGATGTGAGTATACACACGTATAAAGATTTGACTACAAAACTGACAAAGCATTTCCAAACAAAATTATGTACTCGATTCGAGATGCAACATTTCTGCGACAGAAAATGGCCCCAGGCCAAACGTACGCCGAGTGGATTGCCGATTTAAGGGGACTAGCCAGAGACTGCAAGTTCGTATGTGCAAA